>CM047747.1:36417606-36775280 GCA_026225825.1 Pistacia integerrima | reverse complement strand
TTATATTGTTCAACTATTGCTTGTTCCCAATGTGATTTTTAAAATCCTAAGATAGCATCTTGAAAGGTCCTGGGTTCATAACTCATTTCTTCTTCAACTTGTAGTGCATAGGCGAGCATATCAACATACCCTAACCTATCAGGGGGTCTAATAACTCAGCTGACCTTATCCCTAGACAGTTGGTAGTTTGTCAAGTTTGGCTCATCATCCTCTTGTTCAACCTCTTGCTCACACGTATGATCTCCCTCAAGATTTTTAGAATTTTCTTCATCACCTTGAATCTTATTAGCTCCACCTAGGGATCGCTAACAAACCAAGCGCCGCTGCGAGCAGGCTGGGACTCCGCTGCAGTCGGCTCGTTAACGGCTTGGTTAGTTTGATAACGAGTTGGCTCGACTCAGCTCGTGAGACAAACCGAGCCGAGTTCGAGCCAAGCCTGGCTCAAAATAGTGGGGGGTTTTTGAGAATTTCTGAACTATTGGGATTTAATTGAAAATAAGGCAATACAAGTTTTAAATAATAATAAAATAGCCCCCGTTATTAAAATCCCCAAATCATGAAATCCAACACCAGAGAACCCTTGTCATAAAGTTTGAATCAAACTCCTCCCCAAAGTAACGATTTTGTTCTCCATCATCATCCAAATAAGTTTCATCAGATTTTCGTCAGCTTTGTGGGATCTTCATTGTCTAATTGTCGTCGAAACCTCGTCATCTTCGACTGATCGTCGTTGGAACTTCATCATCTTCGTCCGCGGGATCTTTGTCAAATCAATCTTCTTTGTCCCGGATCGAACAATCATCTTCGCCGATCTGAATCTTCTTAAATCCGGATCGTCATAATCTTCGTGGGATTTTCATCGGACTTTAATCGGTGAGTAGGGGGTTTCTTCATCGGATCTTCATCGTCTGCGATGGTTGTTTGTTTAGGGTTTGGGGTTTCATCGGACTTTAATCAGACGCACAGTTACTACCCAGCAATTTTTTTTTTTTAAAACTTGAATTAAAAAAAAAAACAAAATTATTTGGAGTTGGCTCATGAGCCAGCTTGATTCGAAATGTGTCAAACCCATTACCGAGCCCAACCAAGCCATATAATTTATGACTCGGCTTGGCTCAGTCTCGGCTCATTTTTTCTTCCTCTTTCACGAGCGGAGCTCATTAAGCAGAAAACTCGGCGCGGCTCAGCTTGATAACACCCCTAGCTCCACCTTGATTAAGAGTTTGGTCGGGAATTGTATTTTGAACTTCCAGCTCTAAATGATCTAATCCCACGGAATTCTCTTCTATTTTTCCAGATTCATCTAGCCCAAGTAAAGTGTCTTCTCTAAACACCACATCCCTGCTTAAAATGCATTTCTTAGTCTCTAAATTCCAAAATGTATAGCCCTTAACCCCATCTGGATATCCTAAGAACAAGCACTTGATAGCTTTAGGTTTCAGCTTATCTTCTCTAACATGTATATAGGATAGGCACCCAAAAACTTTCAAATTTTCCAGATTCACAGGATAGCCATTCCACTTTTCTAAAGGGACTCTAAAACTCATTGCGAGAGGATGGTGTTCTATTTATGAGATAGACAATGGTACGTGCTTCTCTCTAAAACTTGATTGACAATTTAGAATTAGATAGGATACTTCTAACCTTTTCTAAAATTGTTCCATTCATTCTCTCACAAAGGCCATTTTGCTATGCGGTATTCTTGACTATTTTGTGTTTGACAATCCCATGAGTTTTGTAGAAATTGTCAAACTCTTCATTCACAAACTCAAGATCATTATCACTCCTAAGTTTCTTTAGTTTCTTTCATGTTTGGGTTTCAACCATGGTTTTCTATTCCTTAAATCTAGGGGATGCTTCATCCATAGTTTTGAGAAAATAAATCCACACATATATATAAAAGTCATCTACAAAACTAATAAAATACCTACATCCCCCAAGAGAATAATGTCTAGATGACCCCTAAGCATCTGATGAACATACTCAAGTGGTGAGCTTGAGTAATGTTGACCAGTTCTGAATTTAACTCTACTCATCTTCCCAAACACACAATGTTCATAGAAAATCAAATTCCCAATTTTTTCCCCACATAGTAAATTTTGTTTACTTAGTTATCCTAAGCCCTTTTCACTAACATGTACAAGCCTTTGATGCTAAAATGAGGTTTTTTTCTTGAACCTTTGGTGACCTTACAACAAACACTCCACAATTTGTTTTACTTTTTAACACATAAAGCCTATTTCTCCTTTTAGCCCTTATAACTACTAGGGATCTTTTCATCACACTAAGACTCCCATTTGTTGCCTTGTAACTTAGGCCTATTAAGTCTAGAGTGCCAAGAGATATTAAGTTTCTTTTAAGGTCAAGGATATACCTCATATCAATGAGGATTTTAGTTAATCTATTGTGAAGATTCAACCTAATAGTGCCTATGCCTTTGATATGACAAACTGCATTATTACCCATCACTACTTTCCCACCATCTAAGGGTTGAAAGGAATTGAACCACTCCCTATTTGGTGTCATGTGATAGATACACCCTGTGTGTAAGATCCATTCTTCACTATTTTTGCCATCGGAAATGACTAGAATCTCAGAACTCTCATATCCTTCAGCTACAACTCCGGCATTGCCTTTTTCACCTTCCTTTTCATGTTTCTTTTTACCCTTTCTTGTTAGTGTATATTAGTGTATGCCCTAAAAACCATTCGTGTTGTCGGTTTCAGAGCATTTTGTCTTGTATCTATATATATCATAAATAATAGAAGAAAGAGATCTTCAATTCATATATGTAAATTGCTTCCTTTATTCAGTCATGCATTTAAAATAAAGTATGTATATGAATTTTCCAGATGATTCATTTAATAGGTAAATGAATTATCGAAAAGGGTTCTCGCGAAGCAATATAAATTTGGGCAACTATATTATACAATAGGCATACCGGATGCTTCCAAAGATATCATGAGTTGATATAAGTACGGATGACAATGATAGTCATGTCACTAGGGCATTGGTATGGATTAACGGTTGCAGAACTGTTTTTGAACGTGACCGAATAACGACAAATCACTTGGAAAAGCATGTAGTCAATGATTTATCGCTTGGTTATATCAAGGCGATGTAGTCCTTTGACCTGAGACATTGTAGTCGGATCCGATATGGATGCGTATGGTTCATACGGTGTATAAGTACGAGACTAATCATGTTTCGTACAATAAAGCCTATTTGGTCATGCGTTGTTCATATGCGGAAACGAACGATGGTCAAGAGGGGATCCATTGACTCGAAAATATAGGATCGGGAGTACCGCTGACTCCATCCGGATTCGAGTTCCTAGACGAACATCGATAAATGTCGAAAATTTGAATCTCTGGCCAGAGTCTATTATTAGTCATACAAAAGCAAGTTTGTGATGACGAGTTCCGAACATATTGATCGACGATTCGATAGAAGATCGAGTTTAGGATTTTGACGTTCCATGAATCCATACTCGATTAGGATATCTCAATGGAGGGACTTTACCTGCATGGTACGTATGATCTAAAATGGGTTCGATGAAGTATTTCTTCATCGTGGTTTAGGACTATGGCACATTGCTAGATGTTTACCATAGTCGCTGGGCCTCCTGGGACAGTTTCCTGATTCATCCAGAACAGGCTCACGGCTAATCCACGGTGGACCTACATGGTCACACCAATAGCCTTGGGAAGTTAGAGAAGGATGAGAGAGAAATGATTATCCGAAGAGGGCTAGCACCTTCCGAGGGTAATAACGGGATTTCTATAATAATAGTTACATAGAAATCATTTGTGACATTTTAAGGGTTAAAATGGTCAAGCAATAATTAATTATATTTAATTATTATATCTTAAAGTGTTAAGTTTAATGAGATGAACAAAAATAACCTTTTAATAGTTAAAGGGTAAAAAGGGGTAAATTTTGGGTTGTTAATGTAAACTAGTTTAGTTTACATGGGCCGTTGAATAATATTGATTATTCAAAGGGTAGCATATTAAATTTGTGGGGTCCCTTTATAAAATAAGATTTTATTGGGCTTGGAAGTGAAAAATAAATAATTGCAAAATTGCCCAAGTATATATAAATGCAAAAGGTTGCATTTTTGTTCATAACACACATTGTTCACTCAAAGCAAAACCAAAACTCTCTCTAAAAGCCACGACCACTCTCTAAACCTCTCAAGGTGGTGTTAAAGTGTGGAGGTCTTATTACTTTGAGGCTGATCTTCATCAATCCAAAGCAAAGGAGTAGGTATAATCTCTTTTCCAAGCTTTGTTTGAAAACCGGTTTTTTGAATCCAATTTTTTTTATGCTTTCTTCTCCATTTCCACCACTCTTCATGCATGCATGCTGATCTTTCAAATGGTATCAGAGCTAAAAGCTCCTTGCATGTCGAATTTATAAGCTAAAATGGCATTTTCCATGTGTTCATATGTTCATCAAACTTGGTTGAGTTTGCATGTTAGTGATATGGTTCAAAAATGTTTTTTTCATAGTAGATCTTTACATGCATGTCTCGGCCATACATAGATCAGAGGTATATGTTCATTCTTCTTCTCATTCTTATATGTTTGAATGATAATAATGGTTATAATAAGCATGCCTTAGTATTGGATGAGTTGTTTGATGTAATAAGCATGTTTGATGCATGTGTATGTCTCGGCCATCTCTTGATCTTTGGAAAACATGCTTTTCTTCTTGCTCTAATATGTTTGGGTATGTTAGAATATGATTTAAAGCATGTTTGGATGATGATTATTGCATGAAATGTGTTGAAAACTACATGCATGCATATATGTCATTTTCGGCCATGACTAGTTTTGCCATAAAAATGTCATTTCATTAATGTATTGATGAATGATGTTTTAGGAAATGTTGCATGATAATTCATTTAGAAAAATGTTCATGCATGTTCATTTCCATTACTTTGATTAAATGGTTTATGCTTTGACATGCTAAATGTGTTATCTTTAATTTGATTAAAGTATATTTTTGCATGAAGTGTATGCAAATGTTGCAAGTGTTTAGTGGTGGAATTTGTTGTTAGCATGAAGTTATGGATTATTAATTCATATGATGAATTGTGATATTATGTATGTATGATGGTGGTAATTTTAATGTAGGATGTTTAATTTGATTAAATTATCTTATATTGCATCATTGCATGACATAAATTATTATATTTTTGAAATGTAATAATTTGGTTGTTTGAATGGTTTAAAAATTGATGATGCAAGATGACATGATTGTCTTTGAGAAGATAAATGTGTCATAAAAAATATTACTTTAGTTAAAAGTAACTTATGTCATAGAATGATTACTCTTGGAGTAATATATCCCATTTATCTATGCCATGCATGACTTTTGTGAAAAGTATTGAAATGATGATAATAGTTAAATAATATATATCTTTGGGTGGAATATGACAAAAGTGTTTGTATAATGATTCCTATGAAATGTGTAATTGTTGCATGGCCCAAAGTTATAATTAAATTACCACATGCATATATATATAATATATATATAATATCTATTAATATATGAGATATATTTATATATTTATATATACTTTAAATAATTGTTTATATTCATGCCTTTAAATAATTGTTTATTATATTTGGTATGAATGTTTAATATTTATTTATATGATGAATGAATATTAGATTAGAGGGTTGATCATGGGCGCCATTTGGTTTTCAAAATATTCAAAAGTGTTTGTAATATTCTTTTATTAAATGGCTTGTAATAATTAAATTTTATTTATTTATTTTAATCGGAGCTCGTGCCTAAGATCCAATTTGTAATTGAATCGGCTAGACGGGAACCGAAGAGCATCCGAATGACGATCCAATCGAAGATATAGTATTAGGGTAAATAGTTTGCCTTTAGGATGTATTTTCGAAAAGCCCCATGATCAACCCACATGCTTTAATTTATGCATATATGTGATATGTATGAATTGTTAATTAAACATGGCATGCTAAAATAAATTAACTAAAAGTTAAACCTAAATCTCCCCAATTTAAAAATTATTAAATCCAAGTCTCCCATTGTGGGATAACTAAATTCTTTGATATAAATTTTAATATCCCAAGATTTCTATTATGTGAGGGATATAATCTTTATATCATAGAATTAAGTTGATCTTGTTCTTGGATGGATATTTTCACCTTGACCAAGAATTCTATTATGTGAGGACATGATGAAAATGCCATCATAAGAAAGCACAATGGTTCGGATTTAACTAGCCTAGGGTACCAAGAATTCTATTATGTGAGGTATCTGAAGCTAGGACAAGGAATATGAATCAAACCTTATATAGTGATATAAAAGGAAAAGAGTTTCCTACTTATTATACTTAATTGACCAAGAATTCTATTATGTGAGGTTAATTGAATTTGATAAGAAATTGATTCCCCACTAAGAAATTTAATCCAACGAAAATTTCCAGATCCTATTTAAGGGAGTGTAGGACTCGAATAAAATAGTGGGAGTTAATTTGATTATGCATTAAAAGGTTTAAAAGATTACAAGACACTAACAAAATTACTTTTCTTTGCAGTTTCATCTTTGTGATAAATAATTGAAAAAATGGCCAACAATGTTCTCCTAAGGATAATGGACAATAACATGTTAACCGGACCCAACCTAAAAGATTGGCTAAGAAATCTTAGAATTGTTCTAGATTTTGAAAGAATTGCTTATGTCCCTGGAAGCACCTCTTCCACTTGATATTGGACCGGATGCTCCACAAGCTGAGCTTGATGCTCTTGAAAAGTGGAGAGAGGATAGTAGGAGGGCTAAAAATTACATGTTAGCCTCCATGAATAGAGAACTTCAAACTAAGCATGAAGAGGTTTCAAATGCTTATGATATCCTCATAGCTCTACAAGAGTTGTATAGCGAAAATCCAAGAGTGGTTGAGTATGAATTGTGTGCATCCCTCTTTAGCATGAAGTTGAGGGAAAGGGAACCTCCAGCTGATCATACTCTTAAAATGATCAATGGATTAGATCGACTGGATGGATATGGGGTGGTCATGCCAAACCGCCTCAAAGTGAATTTGATTCTACAATCCCTTCCTCCAAGTTATAAACCGTTTATAACTAACTACAATCTCAATAGGATTGAGAGAAACCTCTCTAAACTGCTAAATGAGCTTAAAGAATTTCACCAGACGTAATGTGAAAGGGAAGGGACATGAGGATGTCTTTGCCGCCTCCACTAGCAGGGCCAATAAAAAGCCCAAAGTGCTACCAAAGAGAGGTCCAAAAGTTTGACCCAAGAATAAGAGCTTCAAGAAGCCAGCAGCAAAGGCAGAGAAGGCCGATGCAAAAGGAAAATGTTTCCACTGTGGAAAAGATGGACACTGGAAGAGGAACTGTCCTCAATACCGAATGCTGAAGAAAGGCAAAGGAAAAGCTGTACGAACCAATGTCTTATGATTGAATATGAATTAAGTGTTAATTCAGATAGTCATTCCTGGATATTAGATTCAGAAGAACATCTCATGTTTGTATGTCTTTGCAGTACTTGAATAGTTCGAGGTGACAAAGGGCGAGATCATTTTGAGGATGGCAAATGGGGGCACGAGTTGCAGCTGAGGCCATGGGGACTTGCTCACTAAGACTACCTTCAGGACATGTTTTGAATTTGTTTAAAGTATTGTACTTTGAAAAGGCCACAAGAAACATCATTTCTATTTCGCTTTGTGTAAGGCAGGTTATTATGTATTGTTTAATGGAAATGAATGTTCAATACATTTTGGAAATGTTTTAGTTGGTAAAGTTGTGAATACAAATGGTTTGTATGTCTTATAATTGAATGACTATGCTTCAATCAATACCATTTCTAATAAAAGAACTCGATCTGAATCAAATCCTAAAATTCTATGGCATCATAGATTGGGTCATATAGAGAGAGAAGATTAATACGGGCTTGGAGAAAGTGGGATCCTAAACTCATTGGGTTCGAACCCTATCCAACCCTTTGTGAATCATGTCTCCAAGGAAAGATGACCAAGTCTCCCTTTAAGAGTAAAGGAGAGCGAGCTAAAGAACTTTTAGAACTCATACATACGATGTATGTGGACCATTTATTACTTTAGCTAGGGGAGGATTTGAATACTTCATTACCTCTACGATGATATGTCACGATATGGGTATTTGTATTTAATGAAATACAAATCAATCCTTTGAAAAATTCAGAGAATTCAAGAATGAAGTAGAAAATCAAACTGGAAAGAGTATTAAAATACTACGATTAGATCGTGGGGGTGAATACTTGAGTACGAGTTTCAAGAGTTCTTAAAAGAAAATGGGATCATCTCACAATTGACTCCTCCTTATACACCCCAGCTTAATAGAGTGTCCGAAAGGAGAAATCGTACCTTATTGGATATGGTACGATCGATGGTGAGTTTTACAGACTTACCAATGTCTCTGTGGGCGTACGCTCTCCAGATCGCTGTGCACATCCTTAATAGGGTCCCATCTAAAACTGTCTAGAAAACACCGTATGAGATATGGTATGGAAAACGTCCAAGTCTGAATTATATGAAGATTTGGGGTTGCCCGACTTATGTTAAATTGGTTAAATCGATAAGCTAGATGTTAAATCCTAGAAGGGTCAGTTCATTGGATATCCTAAAGATAGTTTAGGATATTGCTTTTACTTTCCAAGTGATCAAAGAGTTTGGATCAGTAGAAATGCGCGCTTCCTCGAGAACAAGTTCTTGGAGGAAGGCTGCGTTGGAAGAAATATTGAACTCAAGGAAGAGTTCGAAAAGCCAAGAACCGAGATTGCTGAAGATGGAACGTCCCACTCGGCCGAACCTCGTATCGATACTATGGTTCCAAAGACGAAAGTCTTCTAGAATGTCAAAACCTCCAGAGAGATATGGGTTCCTACATGAGCAAGATTTTGAATCTTACTTAGTGGGAGTAGATGATCATGGTGATGATCCTAGAAGCTACGAAGAAGCAATACTAGATAGAGATTCAGGAAAATGGCTGGAAGCAATGGATTCTGAGATAGAATCAATGCATGCACTACAAGAAATATATTATATTGTGACAAAATTAATTTTGTCAAATGTTATTTTATCACGAGTAATATAGGTATTATGACAAAATAAAGAAACATCACATTAAGTATGACAAAGAGAATATATAGTGACTAAAACTAATATGGTCATAATATTTTATCACAATAAAGAAACCCATAATAAATGTAATGAAGAAAAACATTTTTATGATAATATTTCGTCACAAATTTTTGGCGCCAAATTTTGGCGTCTAGGTAAATTGTTTATTGTGACAAACATATTTTGTCATCAAATATTTTAATCACTATATTTAGTTATACATGCTATAATTACAAATTATTTTGTCACAAAAGAATTTATTTATTATTACAAAAAAAAAAAATTGCCATAATATATGCTAAAATAGATGTATTAATGACAAAATGTTTGAGTCAAAATTTAAACGCTGAGATAAATTGTTTATCGTGACAAACATATTTGTCATAAAAAACTTTGATCAGTATATATAGTAATACATGCTATAATTACAAATTAATTTGTTACAAAAGAATTATTTATCATTGCAAAAAAAAAAAAAAAAAAAAAAAAAAAATCATTTGAAAATGTTAAAATATAGGTATTAATGACAAAATATTTGAGTCAAATTAAACGTGATATATTGTGACAAAAATTTGTTAAAAAACATAATTAATACACGTACAAGTATTTGTCATTCCTTTCAAGTTTTTAGTAATAACATATATGTCATTAAAAAAAAAAAAACTCATTAATGCATAGGATTGGGTACGAGGTCAAGGGCTAGGTAATTTGGTCAGGATTGGGGGGTGATCAGAGGCGGGTCAGGTTTTGCTATATCTAGCTAGATCAAAGAAATCTGTTCTAAAACAAATTACCAACAGATCAGTAATGAAAAAAAATCTGTTTGTAAAATCGTAGCAACACATTTCAATTCATTGTAAATATTTGTCCCCAAATTTTAATTCATAATCTGTTGTTAAAATATTACTTTTATTTTTAAAAATAAAAAAAATTGCACTTTTCGAAAGTGTTACTGTAGACTATTATGGTAACACTTAATGTTAAAATAGTATGGTAAAAATTATCTTCAACTTTTTATAACACTTTATATATTAATGGTAACTCTTTTTTTTAAATGTCATTAATATATATTTACAATAGCATTTTTAAAGTGTTACAATAGCCCAATAATAAAATAGCTTTTTTATAATGTTACCATATAATCAAAATAAAATAACATTTTAAAAATATTATCATATATCCAATTATTTAGAAAAACATTTAATTCCCGCCAACACAAAATGAGGTTGATTTTGTTTCCTTTACATTGTTTAGGGGTCAAATGTTATATTATTGGGGTTTACCTTGTTACTTTTCATTCAAGTAGGGAGCAAACAAAATTTTCCAAAACTAGTGTAAAAGGAAGATGGGAAGGTTGTGTAGAACGCAAAAGGACAGAAGATGTCAGGCATTGGCAATCCACCGCAAGAGGAAGACAAGAAGCCCAACAATCAATCGGCTCACATAAACCTCAAAGTCAAAGGCCAGGTTTCCTTCTTGTTTTTCCTTTTTTTTTTTTTTTGGGAAAAAATTGCCTTTAATTTCAAAACAAATCGGTATTTTTAGGGTTTTGTTTTTATTTGTGTTTTTTGTTCTATCAGTTCATTATTTTGTACCTTTGCTTCAGGATTTCTCATAATAATGGTTATTATATAAGGGTTTGTTGTATTTGGTTTAAAAATTGGATTTTTACTGTTGTGAACCGTTAAGGTTTGGTTTTTCTGTAGAAATTTATATATCTGGGTTTGAGTTTTGTTTTGGCTTCAAGTAATGTTTGTTTGGGGCCTATATTTGAATGATGGTGCATTTTTATTTTTGTATAGTGGGTTTGTTTTTTGTTTTGAGAAATCGAGTAGAAAGACCCATATCAACATCAAGTTCCTCTCTTTGCTTGTTATCTTGAAGAAGATGAAAAAGATGAACAGTTCCTCAAATTAAGCTCAGGGACCTCACCAAAATGGGTCCTGCTTTCTGCGTCGGCATTGGCTGCAGCATTGGTGTTAGTGTTGGTCTTGTTGGAGGTACACAAACGAGCAAAATAAACACAACCCTTGATGGATTCTTTTGAATTAGTGAGCTTTGTTTGGTTTAACCATTAAAGTTGTGATTTTTAGAGAATTCTCTTGATGGGTTGTGGTGCTTCTGTTTGAATTGTTTGATTTATTCGACACATTTTATCACTTATTGTCTTGTTTGAAGCAAAATCCTTGAGCTTTGTTATGTTTTAGAGTTAAAGTTGTTTTAAGAGAATTCTCTTGATGGGTTGTTTTTCTTTTTTTGGGAAATTGTTATGATTAATTCATTACAATTGATCAGTTTATGTCTTGGTTGAAACAAAATCCTTACGCTTTGTTTGGTGTTATAATAATTAAAGCTATCTTTTTTAGGGAATTAGGTTTGCATTCATTTTTTTATATTTTTTTTATTTACTTGTTTCGTTAATTCATTCCACTTTACCTCTTTGTGGCTTCTTTGAAGCAAAACCCTTGCTTGGTTCCTTTCAATTCGTGAGCTTTGTTGATTTTAGTATTAAAGTTATTATCTTTAGAGAATTCTCTTGATGGGTTGTCTTCATTATGTTGAATTTTTTATATTCTTTTTTGTTTAATTCACTGCAGTTCATCACTTTATGTCTTATCCGAAGCAAAACGCTTGTTGGGTTCCTTTCATTTTGTGAGCTTTGTTTGGTTTTAGTATTAAAGTCTTCGTATTTGGAAAATTTTCTTGATGGGCTTTGTTCATTTTGTTGAAAGTTTTTGATTTTGTTGTTTTATTAATTCACTGCACTTGACCACTTCATGTCTTGTTTGAAGCAAAAAACTTGCTAGTTTCGTCCATTTTGTAAGCTTTGTTTGGTATTATCATTAAGTTGTTCTTTTTAGAGAAATGCCTTAATGGTCTGTCTTCATTCTTTTGAAATTTATTGATATTATAGTTTGATTAATTCTTTCCACGTGACTACTTCATGTCTTGTTTTAACCAAAACCCTTGCTGGACTTGTTTCATTTTGTGTGCTTTGTTTAGTATTATCATTAAATTTGCTTATTAGACAATTCCTTTGATGGGTATTGGGTTGTGTTTATTTTTTTGAAAGTTTTTGATATTTGTTGTCTTATTAATCTTGTATGTACTCTAAAGAACATGGTAAAGGAAATTATATGCACAATATCATCTACACCTTACAAAGTCACTATTGTTTTGGTAACTCGGACTGTTTGCTGAATGCCAAATTTATAAAATTAAATGTAAAACTTTTAATGAAATTGAATTTCTAAACATGATATACTTTTCAGTATTTCTTATTTCTCTTTTCTATATATTTTAATTTAAAATTTTCTGTTTTTACTTCTAATTTGGTGTTTGGTAAATTGTTATTATAGTGTGTTTATGTGTGTTAGTTGCAAATGTAAATTGGGAAGGGGAATATTTAATCTTCTGAGGCATATTTCATTAATGCTTGAACCTTGAGCAAAAATAGTATAGGACCCTTTTGATCTCTTTCCCCCTAAGCATTTCTTTAGTGTTTTTTTCTTTGAATCGAATTAGTTCTTTGGAAATCTTGATTGGTTGCCATGTTGATCAATAGAGCAAGGATGCCTTTCCTTTTACTTTGTTGACTAGTATGGGTCTAACACTTTTTCAATTTTCAATGTAATTAATTAAATGTAGTTTTACTTTTTTATTGTGTGGCCAGTGGCTTATGGTCCAACTTTGACTGCGAATATGGCATTTGTAAGAGCGGTTTCACAGACTGGGATGTCTCTTTCTACCATTAAGCATAGACCGCGGGCTTTAACTGGTGATTAGCCATATATATATACTATGGAGACTATACAACAACAAGGTTTTATATGCAGCGCCATTAGAGGTAACAAAATCCCTGATATGAACTTGATATTTTGCATGTACTAACTTATTGAATGTACACCAATTGAAGCCAAATTACATTTCATACTTGCTCATGTTCTGCCACCCAATTTCTCCTATTGTTATACCTATATAGTTCATCTTAAACTGGATTATTTTTGCAATTTCCTGCTCTAAAAGATATTAATAATTGGAACAGGGTTGTGCCTGATGGTCCTTAAGA
The DNA here is from genome assembly GCA_026225825.1 of Pistacia integerrima. Taxonomy (NCBI): domain Eukaryota; kingdom Viridiplantae; phylum Streptophyta; class Magnoliopsida; order Sapindales; family Anacardiaceae; genus Pistacia; species Pistacia integerrima. The sequence goes on along the minus strand of CM047747.1, from coordinate 36,762,048 downwards.
TACCTGATGATCTTCCAATCACCATGAAGCTGGTGTTGAAGGACAAGGCTGTTTCCAAGACTGGTCGTCACTAGCATGCGTCACCTTGAGAGCAAATATAGCAACTGTTTCATGGATGGGGGGTGTCTCCAACCATAGTTGTTTATATTAAAGGTGTGGTTTTCCCTCTTATGCATTTTTTAAGGGAGAATGATCTGATGGCCTATGTACATAGGGGAATTGAAGATGATTTTTGTTGGTAGATTTTTTGAATGATTGGAAAATATTAATTATTGTTCATAGTTAATTTTCCAATCATTTGGGTATTGTATATGACGTAAAGTGGTATTATATATGATGAAAGAATTATGGATGCAATTACCTCCATTCTGCTTCCTTTTACTAACCCTTCATCTTTTGTTTTTTTGGTTTTTTTTTTTTTGGTTTTTTGTTTTTGTTTTTTTTCTCTGTTTCAGTATTATATATGATGTAAAGTATAGACATGAATAGTTTTATCATTATTGAGATGACAAACAATATTTGTCATGCCTATATTATTTTGACAAAATAAATTTGTCATGTAAAAGTATTTGTCATGCTATTAAAATTTTTACAAAATTGTTTCCGTCACTATACAAAATTTGATAAATAATATTGTCATATAAACAAATATGTGACAAACTAAATGTTGCCATAATAAAGTTAATGACAAATAAATTTTTGTCGCTATTAAAATTATGAGCAAATAATTTAGTCAGTATTTACAATTTTGACAAAATCAATTTTATCATAATATGTTATTTTCTCACCATAAAGTTTATCATTTAGTCTTTAAATATAAATCAATTGTGACAAAATATTATTTGTAGTGATAAAAAATGTCTTCTATTGTTACAAATAATTTATCACAATAAACTGGTTTAAAGTGACAAATTATTATTGTCACAATAAATATTTAGGCTATGGTGACCAAACACTCTTTCGTCACTATACACTTAAGAGTACGAGCTTAATATGACCAACTTGGTGACTAATATAATTTATCACATTAGCGAAATAGTCACAATTTTAATATTTCTAGTGACAAATTATTTTGTTGCGATAAGCCGAAATTCTTGTAGTGATGCCAATCAAGTATGGTCGCTTGTGGATCCACCTGAGGGAATAGTTCCTATAGGTTGTAAATGGGTCTACAAGAGAAAAGTTGGCAAGGATGGGGAGGTAGAGACCTTCAAAGCTCGACTGGTGGCGAAAGGTTATACTCAAAAACAAGGATTGGATTATAAGGAAACCTTCTCGCCTGTAGCTATGATTAAATCCATCCGTATAATGCTAGCCATCGCAAAGATACCATGATTATGAAATTTGGCGATGGATGTCAAAACAGCTTTCCTCAATTGGTTTATTGAGGAAAACATCTATATGGAACAACCGATAGGTTTTGTATCCTCTACTGAAAGACATAAGGTATGCAAATTGCATCGATCCATTTATGGATTGAAGCAAGCTTCAAGAAGCTGGAACATTCGATTTGACGACATAATCAAATCATTTGGTTTTGTCAAGAATCCAGATGAGCCCCGTGTATACAAATGAGTTAAAGATCATGCCATCACGTTTCTCATATTATATGTAGATGACATACTTTTGATGGGAAATGATATAGGCATGATGACAAAGGTTAAGGTTTGGTTGTCCAAAACCTTCTCGATGAAAGACTTAGGAGAAGCGACATATGTCCTTGGCATTCGTGTCTATAGAGATAGAACGAAAAGGGTAATTGGATTATCTGAAAAATTGTACATAGAGAAAATGCTAAAAAGATTTAGCATGGAGAACTCTAAGAGAGGTCTTTTGCCCTTCACTCACGGTCTTCATCTTTCTAAGGAGATGGGTCCAAAGACCGATGAAGAGCGACAGCGGATGCGTAATGTGCCTTATGCGTCTGCCGTAGGTAGCTTAATGTACGCAATGCTATGTACAAGACCTGATATAGCTAATGGTGTAAGTGTTACAAGCAGATATCAGTCAAACCCAGGGGGGAAACATTGGTTGGTTGTAAAATCGATCCTTAAGTACTTGAGAAGAACTAAGGATCTAGTTCGAGTTATGGATGTTCCGAGTTAAACATTCAAGGATACTCGATTCTGATTTCCAATCAGATATTGATGATAGAAAGTCTACGTGTGGTACATTTTTATATGTAATGGAGGTGTTGTTAGTTGGAAAAGTTCCAAACAGACAACCATAGTGACTCTACTACGAAGTGAATACATTCTTGCTTCAAGCGAAGGAGGTCGTTTGGATGCAAAAGTTCGTAATTGAACTTGGTGTGGTTCCGAACATGGCTTACCCGATAAGCATGTTCCGTGACAATCTGGAGCTATTGCACAGCAAAGGAACCAAGGGCACACCAAAAATCCAAACACATTCAAGCGTAAGTATCACATTTTGAGAGAATTCGTTGGAGCTGGAGAGATTTTGATTCTGAAGACTCCTTCAACAGAAAATGTAGCTGATCCACTAACTAAGGCGATGACACTGAAGCAATTGGACCATCATCTTGAGAAGATGGGTATGAGATACAACATAGAATGGCTTTAGTGCAAGTGGGAGTTTGTTAGTGTATATCAGTGTATGCCCTAGAAACCATTCGTGTTGTTGGTTTCAGAGCATTTTGTCTTGTATCTATATATATCATAAATAATAGAAGAAAGAGTTCTTCAATTCATATATGTAAATTGCTTCCTTTATTCAGTCATGCATTTAAAATAAAGTATGTATATGAATTGTCCAGATGATTCATTTAATAGGTAAATGAATTATCGAAAAGGGTTCCTTATGGAAGCAATATAAATTTGGGCAACTATATTGTACAAGAGGCATACCGGATGCTTCCGAAAGATATCATGAGTTGATATAAGTACGGATGACAATGATAGTCATGTCACTAGGGCATTGGTATGGATTAACGGTTGGTGAACTGTTTTTCGAACGTGACCGAATAACGACAAATCACTTGGAAAAGCATGTAGTCAATGATTTATCGTTTGGTTATATCTGTGCACAATGTAGTCCTTTGACCTGAGACATTGTAGTCCGATCCGATATGGATGCGTATGGTTCATACGGTGTATAAGTACGAGACTAATCATGTTTCGTACAATAAAGCCTATTTAGTCATGCGTTGTTCATATGCGGAAACGAACGATGGTCAAGAGGGGATCCATTGACTCGGAAATATAGGATCGGGAGTACCGTTGACTCCATCCGGATTCGAGTTCCTAGACGAACATCGATAAATGTCGGAAAATTGAATCTCTGGCCAGAGTCTATTATTAGTCATACAAAAGCAAGTTTGTGATGACGAGTTCCGAACATATTGATCGACGATTCGATAGAAGATCGAGTTTAGGATTTTGACGTTCCATGAATCCATACTCGATTAGGATATCTCAATGGAGGGACTTTACCTGCATGGTACGTATGATCTAAAATGGGTTCGATGAAGTATTTCTTCATCGTGGTTTAGGGACTATGACACATTGCTAGATGTTTACCATAGTCGTTGGGCCTCCGGACAGGTTTCCGGATTCATCCAGAACCGGCTCACGGCTACTCCACGGTGGACCTACATGGTCACACCAATAGCCTTGGGAAGTTAGAGAAGGATGAGAGAGAGAAATGATTATCCGAAGAGGGCTAGCACCTTCCGAAGGTAATAACGGGATTTCTATAATAATAGTTACATAGAAATCATTTGTGACATTTTAAGGGTTAAAATGGTCAAGCAATAATTAATTATATTTAATTATTATATCTTAAAGTGTTAAGTTTAATGAGATGAACAAAAATAACCTTTTAATAGTTAAAGGGTAAAAAGGGGTAAATTTTGGGTTGTTAATGTAAACTAGTTTAGTTTACATGGGCCGTTGAATAATATTGATTATTCAAAGGGTAGCATATTAAATTCGTGGGGTCCCTTTATAAAATAAGATTTTATTGGGCTTGGAAGTGAAAAATAAATAATTGCGAAATTGCCCAAGTATATATAAATGCAAAAGGTTGCATTTTTGTTCATAACACACATTGTTCACTCAAAGCAAAACCAAAACTCTCTCTAAAAGCCACGACCACTCTCTAAACCTCTCAAGGTGGTGTTAAAGTGTGGAGGTCTTATTACTTTGAGGCTGATCTTCATCAATCCAAAGCAAAGGAGTAGGTATAATCTCTTTTCCAAGCTTTGTTTGAAAACCGGTTTTTTGAATCCAATTTTTTTTATGCTTTCTTCTCCATTTCCACCACTCTTCATGCATGCATGCTGATCTTTCATTTCTCTCAAGATAGTCCTTCCTAAGATGGCTTCTTCATGACTAAAGAAACACTTCCATTTCCCTATTTTAGATTTAGACCTATTCCTATTGTGTCCTCCCTTTTTCCGATTTCTCTTCTCTGATATACCTCTAACCATAAGACCTTCACCATCATTTCCATGTTTATCTTTCATCCTATCCTCACCATCCTTAGCTGAAATAGATTTTACAGTCTTTTCTAATTTCAGAGTTTGCCTACCATACTTTAATTCCACAAAATTAGAGTAGGACTTAGGCAAAGAATATAATAGAATTATGGCCTGATCCTCATCACCAATTTCTATTAATATGCTTTTTAGATTTTGTACTATTTTTAGAAATTCATCATTATTATCTTTCAAGGTTTTTTGTTCATCCATTTTAAACCCAAACAATCTCTGTTTTAAGAATAACCTATTAGGAACAGCTTTAGATTGGTAAAGAGTATCTAACCTGTTCTAGATTGCAGTAGTTGTTTTCTCCTTCTTAACCTCTCGGAGGACTTTGTCACCCACTCCAACAATCGAGGAGCTTTTAGCCTTATTCAGCACATCCTGCTTCTCAGTTGCTGTCATCATTTTAGACAGTTCAAATTCTCCTTTCAACGCCAGAGCCAACCCTTCTTTTACTAGCACAACTTCCATCTTCACTTCCATAAACCAAAATCATTTTCTCCTGTAAACTTTTCAAGTTCAAACTTAGTTGACATGTTTTCATAGAGATGTTAAAATAACAATACAGAAGAAATACTTTGGTACACGAAATAAATGAAGAGCTAGTATTCCAGAATAGATTACAAACAAGAACAATTAAATAGAACCCTCACGAAGCCCTAAACCAGGCTTTGATACAAATTTGTAGAAATCCAGGGTTAAAAGTGTGTCTTAATCTAAATCTCAAATGGGTTTAATTTGATAAACAATCAAATATAAATCTGTGAATCAATCAACCAACACATCCAGGATAAACAAATCAAAAAAATATAGCAATTAAAGAATAAAGACACTGCAATTTATAGTAGTTCGACTGTAAAGCCTACATCCACTCTTCAAGGCTCACTTTGGGGTATTATTACTCATGAATTTCAAAGGTACAGAGAAGAATTGAAAAGAAAAAAGTACAAGGAACACACCCGAGAATAGCAATTCCTAACTCTCTCTATGAAAGGCTCTGCCCTTCCTTCAACAACCAACATAATTTTATACACCCATACACCTCCTAGATCAACCTCCACCTAGATTGAAGCATTCCATAGCCGAGAGATGAAGAAATATACTAGAAGCTTCTCCATGTTCACGCTTCTAATGAGGTATAGAGAGAAAAGTTTGTTGCTGGAGAAGTGGATCACTTGACACGATATGTCAAGTGATCCCAAATGCAAAACAGTGTCGCATAACTCAGGCTTAACTCTTTTTTAAAAAGTTTGACTCCAGCATGGCAATTCATAAGCCACATCATCACAGAAGATGATCAACCTTAGATTTTTGGAAATAACGATGAAATAGAGGAGTTTACTGGAAGTTAGAGATCAATGTATGATTGTTGTGAGAGAGAGATATCTGCACGTATACAACTATCTCAATCTAGTTAGTTTGCCTGAAGGGATAAAAGGTCTCAACAATCTCCGAATGTTGATTTTGCAAGGTTGTGATATGTTGAACTTGTTGCCTGACAATGTAAAGCATATGAAGAGATTGGAGAAGCTGCTGATATACAATTGTGCGAGACTTAATTTGGAGATGAACGGGAAGACCTTCATCTAAACTTAGAGTACATGCGTATTAAAGCATGTGTTAGTCTCACAACACTACTAGCATGGCTTTCAATTCTCACATCACTTCAACAACTTGAGATTCTAAGTTGCCCGAAATTGCTATCTTTTCTAGACGAGATGGAGAACCTTACCAAACTTAGAGAATTGAAGATACAAAAATCTCCCACCTGAGTGAATGGTGTAGACATTGTCCAAACATTTATCATGTTCAAAAGATTCATCTTCACCCTGGAGTTAGCATGAAGGAACAATGAATGATCAGGTATGTCTAAAATATCTCTACTTATTTTCATTCTTATAAGCTTGGAGTTTGGATGTGCTTGCTTATAATTTAACTGCTACTATATCCTTATATTGACTTTTCCTATGAGAAGAAATTAGCTTATATGGATTCATGTTTTGATATTCCAAAATGTTTTTATAACTTTATGGATTCATGTTTTGTTGCTGTAGTTTCAGTGTACATTGTTTCTGCATGCTTTTTATTTAATTCAAAATTTTAAACTATACTATATGCTACAGTAAGTGAAGTATGATCATTTATGATATACAATTGATGTTGAATGTTAATAGAGATTTACTTTCTAATAATTTTTTTGTAATATAGTTTGATATCTTCTTATAATAAGAAAGTAAAATTATGCTATGCATGTTTTACCATTAAGTTTCTCAGTACTGTTATGAGTCTGGTAACATAACTAAATATATAGCATGACAGATCGAAGCTTTTTTTTCCCAATATCGATTATGACCTTTAAGACTGTAATTAAACTCATTTTCCTTTTTAACTCATTGTGTAACTTGTGTCATTCTAACTGAAGGAGTTGAAGAAAATCAAGAAAAAGAAAACAAGAAAACTAGAGAACAAACGAGAGAATCTGTTACAACTAAAAAAATGAATTTCTTTTCTTAATGAATCAGTTACAGGTGCTAACAATATACATAAGCATTGTTAAGGCAAAACGCACCACATTTACACAAGCCTGATATTTTGTAGACACACCCTCAAGGTTATACAAGTCTAATATTTTGCAGACACAGCCCCAAGGTTATTAGTAATTCTATTCTTTACATAAACAACCCCAAATATACTTTATATCTTCCCTTAAACCAAACTACTAAAGTGCCTACTCAGTAGCAAATATACTTCATATCTTCCCTTAAACCAAACTACTAAACTACCAACTCAGCAACCTTTATACTTCATATCTTCCCTTAAACCAAACTACTAAACTACCTACTCAGTAGCCTTTATACTTCATATCATCCCTTAAACCAAACTACTAAACTACCTACTTAGCAGCCTTATTGATACCCAGTATCTGCCCTTAAAAAGAAAAACCTTTTCAGCATAACACAATCTCACTTCAGACAACTCTGTTACTAACATTTAGTCTGAATTAAAAATATTTTTCTTAACTATCAACACTACTTGGCAAAGAAGAACTGACTTTCAGCTTGTCCTTTAACATTGCGAATCTAGTACTAGCTAGAGCCTTTGTTAAAATGTCTGCTATCTGATATTCGGAAGCAATATATTGAACATGTAGCAACTTCCTGGTAACCAGCTCCCGTACAAAATGCACATCAATTTCGATGTGTTCTGTGAAGGCATGAAAAACAAGGTTGGATGACAGTGCTCCAGCACTCATGTTGTCACACCAAACTACTGGGGTATGGTTTATAGTAATCCCAAGTTCAATAAACAGTTGTTGCACCCATACCAATTCAGTAGCAGCTTGGCTTAGTGATCTATACTATACCTCAGTAGAAGATAAAGACACCACCTTTTGTTTTCTAGAAGACCATTGAATCAAGTTTCCACCAAGGAATACATTATAGCCACTGGTTGACCTACGATCAGTCACATCTCCAACCCAATCTGCATCCAAAAAAGCTTCTAAAGTAAAAGGTTTATCTCTTGTAAATAGAATGCCATACTCTAAAGTGCCCTTAACATACCTTAGGACTCTTTTACATGTTGTCTAGTGAACTACTATAGGATGCTACAAAAATTGACTTAATTTATTGACAGAAAATGCCAAGTCTGGTCTAGACAAAATAAGGTACTGTAGCCCTCCAATAATACTTCTATGGAGTGTTGGTTGATCAAAAACTTCACCATCTTCCTTACCAAGTTTCAGACCTATAGCTATAGGTGTTAAGCATGGTTTACAGTCCTGCATACTAGCCTTTTGTAATAGATACCACGCATACTTAGTTTGGGTCAGCAATAGTCATGAATTACTCATCTTTACTTCAAAACCAAAGAAGTATTAGACTTCGCCAAGGGTCTTTAAGGCAAATTTGTTGTTCAAATCAGTCACAACTTGAGAAATGAGGTGAGAATCATTACTTGTCACAAGAATATCATTTACATATACTAAGAGATATAGCACTTGAGACTTCTTTTTGTAAAAAAATAGACTAACATTTAAAGTTGAATTGACAAAACCCCATTCAAGCAGACCATTTTTGAGCTTATCAAACCAAGCTTTAGGAGCTTGCTTTAGACTGTATAATGTTTTATGCAGCCTGCAAACAAGTCTGATTTGTGAAGAACTTGAAACTGAAAAACCTTCTGGAGGTGACATAAAAACTTGTTTTGTCAAATCCCCATTCAGAAATGCATTATTGACATCGAGCTGTTGTATGGACCAATTATGATGGACTGCTAATGACAACACAATCCTAATTGTGGCAGCCTTGATAACAGGGGAGAAGGTGTCAAAATAATCCAATGCCGGAGTCTGTTGGAAGCCTTTGGCAACCAACCTAGCTTTATATTTCTGTAAAGTACCATCTGAATTAAATTTGGTCTTAAAAACTCATTTACTTCCAACTACAATCATGCCTTCTTCATACGGAACCAATTTCCATGTCTTATTTTTCAACAATGCTTGATATTCATTCTCCATAGCATGTTTCCACTCAGGAGTTTGTAGGGCTTCAGTTACAGATTTGGGTTCAGAAAGTATGGTGGATGATGACACTAAAGCTTGATATTTAGATGTAGCAATGTGACTCTGGGACCTAGTAACCATAGGGTGAACATTAAGTGTTGAATTAGAGGAACAAGGTAGCACTAACTCTAGTTGTATGCCAGGAAATTTGTCTCTTGAAGAAGAACTTGGTATTGAAGCAGATGATGGACACAATGCATCAAAAACAAGAGATACATTCACTAAGTCAGATAGAGTATTTAAGTCCTCTTAAGAAGAATGTGGTACTGAAGCAGATGGTGCACATACTATATTAGAAACAGTAGCGGCATTTGTGAAGGCTGATGAAGGAATAGTTGAGACCACAGGAGTGAAATTTGGCGGGTTAGGAGCAACTGAAGCAGATGGAATAAACTATGAACTAGATTTATCAAGTTCTAGATTAATAGGAAAATCCAATGATGAAGAACCATCTCTCGAAATATGCTGAGGAATAACCCAAGGTTGAGTTGTGTTGCTCTCAAATAATGAATTGGAGAAAGAGAAACAGCAGACGCATCCAACTGAAACCCAGTTTTGAAAGGAAATTTAGCTTCATTGAACTTCACTTGTTTGACAACATACACTCTACCGGCAGGAGAGAGACACAAATAGCCCTTGTGTGATAGACTATACCCAAGGAAAACACTATTTTCTGTGTGATAAGAAAGCTTATGTTTATTGTAAGGTCTAAGGTATGGATAACAACTACAACCAAAGACCCTAAACTCATCATAAGTAGGTTCTTGGTTAAATAGAGTATAAATAGGGGGATACAAACTCAATGGCTGAAGTAGGTAGTCTGTTAAGGATATAGGTAGTTGTACTAAAGGTTGACCACCAATATTTCAGAGGCATACCAGCATATGCCAAAATAAACAGACCATACTCCATAATAGACCTATGTTTTCTCTTTACTCTCCCATTTCACTGGTGAAGATATGGATAGGGGTGCCTAAACATGATTCCATTCTATTGTAAATAGCCAGAAAAACTCATAAACTCTCCACCCTAATATGTTTGTAAGCATTTCAATTTCTCATTCAACTGTTTCTTCACAAACAAGTGAAACTGAATAAACACAGCACAAGGCTCGGATTTCAGTTTTAGAGGATAAATCCAAGTAAACCTACTAAAGTCATCTACAAAAATAACATAGTATGTGTAACCTTCCCTAGATAGCACAAGTGTTGGGCCCCATAAATCAGAATAAACCAGCTCTAAGGGGGCCTTTGCTCTAGATTTAGATGTTGGAAAATGAAACTGTTTTAGTTTTCCATATTGACAGGCTTCACAAAAGGCAACAGGTTTATTACTCACATTATGCTTTACATTCAATTTTTCCAACACAGCATGAAGGGTTCTTGTATTTGGATGCCCCAATGTCGCATGCCATAACAAAGGTAAGTCTAGACTTGTATCTTTATTACAACTAAAACTACAGATAATAGAGTTAACAGCACTATCTAAAACTGAACTAAGATGTTGAATAGCTTCGATGTCAAGCCGACACTAGTGTGAGGTCCAAAGGATGCGAAGCATAAAAGAAAAAGGAAAAGAAATTAAATTAATTTAATTTTAATTATATTGACTTTTTTTTTGTCTCACATGGGAAAGATATGTTTTACTTTTCACTTGGAAGGCTATAAATAAAGGCTTACTTTGTCCCTTGTAATTATCCTTGAATATTATTAAATATATTTAGAGTTAAAACATTTGCTTTCTCTTCCTCTTTGAGGTTATAGTTATCCTTGGCTTAGCCAACCAAGGTGGCCTTTTTGGCTATTATTGCCATAGCAGGGTTTATTCTAACCTCATCACGATTGGCATCCATAGTGGGGTTTTCAACCTCGCCAAGATTGGGGTTTTCTCGCGACGTCCCGACGTCATCCAGCATTGGAATAACACTCTGCTTTTATTTGGTAAAGAAAAATTGCATTGCTGTAGACTTATGTAGAAGGGCTAACATGCGTGGGCAGTTCTAGTTGGTAAATCCATTCTTCACAGTCCCTTGAAGTAGCACAGTCCTGCTATCCTTATCCTTTACCAAGCAAATATCAGTATAGAACTCTACTATAACAGGATTATCCCTAGTAATCTATGAGATACTTAATAGATTCTTTGTAATCCTTGGAACACACAATATATTCCTAAGTTTAACAACTTTATTAGTATCAAATGAAGGCACCAAAAGCATACCTGTATGAGTAATGGGAATAGATTCTCCATTATCAACTTGGACTTTAGAACATCTTGGATAATTGGCTTTAAACATCAGGTTAGAGCCATCAGTTGCCATGTGATGAGAGGCACCTGAATCCATATACTAGGTTTGATCATTCATTGTCTGAGGAGTTGCTACTGCTTGATAAGTGTTTCCTACAGGTATTGATGACTCAAGGGCAGCCTTGGAGAATGAAACATTTGAGGTACTAGCATTTGTGTTCTGATACTAAGGTGTGGTTTGGTATGATGAAGAAACAACAGGTACAACAGGTGATATGTAGGCTTGATTTGCATTGGTCATTGCAGGAACAGTGTGGTCATGGAAGCCAGTAAATGAGTTGTTCAAGGGACCATGTGGTAGACAACCCCTGGATAAAATCATTGGAAACTGGAGAAAAATTATCTTGTGCAGGAACTGCTACATTATAGTGAGAATTCTACATTGATGAACCATAAGAAGATGTAATAAAGCTTTGATATTCCTAGTCAAACCTATGGTAGCACTGGCTTAAAGTATCCTCTACCTCTACCTCTTCCTTTCATCACATTACCATGAAACTAAGTAATACTAGGAACAAAAGACTATGGACTAGGAGCAAAAGACTGTGGTGGTACAACTGAGTAAAAGGATCAGTTAAATCCAACTCCTTCGTAACCTGTATTCATAGAATTCATACTATCATCTATAGGATGAGACATCCTATTCCCATGAGCACCAGGTGAGTAACTATGCTAATATCCTAATTCAGAAGTAGGGGAATAGTTGGACATTCCAGGTTGTATCATATGTGAGCTGTTCTGAATTGCAATCCCTGACATATTAGAATTCAACGACACTCTTATGGAAGAACCTACTAACTCTTTCATCTTTAAAACATATTCATTGATACTTAAGGAGTCCTTTGTTGTGGTTTGCAATAAGTTTCTTAGGTGTAATGTCCTAGCCTTTGAAAAAGATTGAAAATGTAGTTCTAAGTGTAATAACTGCTTCATACTAGGGTACTCATAGAATTACATAAAGTAAAATGCATTTATATTAGCAAAAGTAAATGGGCCCGAAATTTTCTTTTAATACATATAATCATTCTTTATACAAAGTAAGGTATCATTTGTAAAAGTTATCAAAACAGTGGACAGTGTAGCTATTGCTCCTCGCTTGTCGACGCCCATCCGACCACGTCCTCACCTAGATCCTGCAAACACAAAGAGAAACAACGGGGTGAGCACAAAACAATGCTCAGTAAGTAAATCCTCTACTCGTCTGTCCCCGTAACTTTTTCTTTTAATTCTTTCCTTACATTCTTCTCATCTCATTATTTTCTCTTTCACATAGCTCTTTTCTATTAATTTTCTATTGTATGTCACGGCCTCATCTTACTGGAGGCACGGCTGAGTGGAGATCACAAAGCACCCACCCACTCTTCGTGACTTCTACTAATTTTCTTCCTCTATTCTTTCTCATATTTTCTCATTCTTTCTCACTTGAATGTCACGGCCTCATCTTACCGGAGGCACAGTCGGGTGGAGTTCACAAAGCACCAACCCACTCTTCGTGACTTCCGGGTGGAGTTCACAAAGCACCAACCCACTCTTCATAACTTGCGAGTGGAGTTCACAAAGCACCAACCCATTTTTCGTAACTTGAGGGTGGAGTTCACAAAGCACCAACCCATTCTTCGTAACTTCTGAAAGATCATCATGCATGCATGAAGAGTGGTGGAAATGGAGAAGAAAGCATAAAAAAAATTGGATTCAAAAAACCGGTTTTCAAACAAAGCTTGGAAAAGAGATTATACCTACTCATTTGCTTTGGATTGATGAAGATCAGCCTCAAAGTAATGAGACCTCCACACTTTAACACCACCTTGAGAGGTTTAGAGAGTGGTCGTGGCTTTTAGAGAGAGTTTTTGGTTTTGCTTTGAGTGAACAATGTGTGTTATGAACAAAAATGCAACCTTTTGCATTTATATATACTTGGGCAATTTTGCAATTATTTATTTTTCACTTCCAAGCCCAATAAAATCTTATTTTATAAAGGGACCCCACCAATTTAATATGCTACCCTTTGAATAATCAATATTATTCAAGGGCCCATGTAAACTAAACTAGTTTACATTAACAACCCAAAATTTACCCCTTTTTACCCTTTAACTATTAAAAGGTTATTTTTGTTCATCTCATTAATCTTAACACTTTAAGATATAATAATTCAATATAATTAATTATTGCTTGACCATTTTAACCCTTAAAATGTCACAAATGATTTCTATGTAACTATTACTATAGAAATCCCGTTATTACCCTCGGAAGGTGCTAGCCCTCTTCGGATAATCATTTCTCTCTCTCATCCTTCTCTAACTTCCCAAGGCTATTGGTGTGACCATGTAGGTCAACCGTGGATTAGCCGTGAGCCGGTTTTGGATGAATCCGAAACATGTCCGGAGGCCCAACGACTATGGTAAACATCTAGCAATATGCCATAGTCCCTAAACCACGATGAAGAAATACTTCATCGAACCCATTTCAGATCATACGTACCATGCAGGTAAAGTCCCTCCATTGAGATATCCTAATCGAGTATGGATTCATGGAACGTCAAAAATCCTAAACTCGATCTTCTACCGAATTGTCGATCAATATGTCCGAACTTGTCATCACAAACTTACTTTTGTATGACTAATAATAGACTCGCCGAGTTTCGCTTTTTTGACATTTATCGATGTTCGCCTAGGAACTCGAATCCGGATGGAGTCAGCGGTACTCCCGATCCTATATTTTCGAGTCAATGGATCCCCTCTTGACCATTGTTCGTTTCCGCATATGAACAACGCATGACCAAATAGGCTTTATTGTACGAAACATGATTAGTCTCATACTTATACACCGTATGAACCACACGCATCCATATCGGATCCGACTACAATGTCTCGTGTCAAAGGACTACATCGCACCGATATAACCAAACGATAAATCATTGACTACATGCTTTTCCAAGTGATTTGTCGTTATTCGGTCACGCTCAAAAACAGTTCACCAACCATTAATCCATACCAATGCCCTAGTGACATGACTATCATCGCCATCCGTACTTATATCAACTCATGATATCTTTCGAAGCATCCGTATGCCTACTATACAATATAGTTGCCCAAATTTATATTGCTTTCAGAGGAACCCTTTTCGATAATTCATTTACCTATTAAATGAATCATCTGGACAATTCATATACATACTTTATTTTAAATGCATGACTGAATAAAGGAAGCAATTTACATATATGAATTGAAGAATTCTTTTCTTCTATTATTTATGATATATATAGATACAAGACAAAAATGCTCAAACCGACAACACGAATGGTTTCTAGGGCATACACTAATATACACTAACAAACTCCCACTTGCACTAAAGCCATTCGATGTTGTATCTCATACCCATCTTCTCAAGATGATGGTCCAATTGCTTCGTGTCATCGCCTTAGTCGTGGATTAGCTACATTTTTCTCTGCAAGGAGTCTTCTAATCAAAATCTCTCCAGCTCCAACGAATTCTCTCAAAATGTGATACTTACGCCGAATGTGTTTGGATTTTTGGTGTGCCCTTGGTTCCTTTGCTTGTGCAATAGCTCCAAGATTGTCACGTAACATGCTTATCGGGTAAGCCATGTTCGAACCACACCAAGTTCAATTACGAACTTTCGCATCCAAATAGCCTCCTTCACCGCGAAGTAGCAATGTATTCAGGGGGCTCAGAGGAGTCACCGTGGTTGTTTGCTTGGAACTTTTCCAACTAACAACACCTCCATTACATATAAAAATGTACCCCTGACGTAGACTTTCTATCATCAATATCTGATTGGAAATCGAATGAGTATCCTTGAATGTTTAACTCGAACATCCATAACTCGAACTAGATCCTTAGTTCTTCTCAAGTACTTAAGGATCGATTTTACAACCGACCAATGTTTCTCCCTTGGGTTTGACTGATATCTGCTCGTAACACTTACAACATAAGCTATATCAGGTCTTGTACATAGCATTGTGTACATTAAGCTACCTACGGCAGACGCATAAGGCACATTACGCATTCGCCGCCGCTTCTTCATCGCCTTTGGACCCATCTCCTTAGAAAGATGAAGACCATGAGTGAAGGGCAAAAGACCTCTCTTAGAGTTCTCCATGCTAAATCTTTTAGCATTTTTCTCTATGTATAATTTTTGGGATAATCCAATTACCCTTTTTGTTCTATCTCTATAGACACGAATGCCAAGGACATATGTCGCTTCTCCTAAGTCTTTCATCGAGAAGGTTTTGGACAACCAAACCTTAACCTCTGTCATCATGCCTATATCATTTCCCATCAAAAGTATGTCATCTACATATAATATGAGAAACGTGATGGCATGATCTTTAACCCATTTGTATACACAGGGCTCATCCGGATTCTTGACAAAACCAAACGATTTGATTATGTCGTCAAATCGAATGTTCCAGCTTCTTGAAGCTTGCTTCAATCCATAAATGGATCGATGCAATTTGCATACCTTATGTCTTTCAGTAGAGGATACAAAACCTATCGGTTGTTCCATATAGATGTTTTCCTCAATAAACCCATTGAGGAAAGCTGTTTTGACATCCATCTCGCCAAATTTCATAATCATGGTATGTCCGATGGCTAGAATTATACGGATGGATTTAATCATAGCTACAGTCGAGAAGGTTTCCTCATAATCCAATCCTTGTTTCTGAGTATAACCTTTCGCCACTAGTCGAGCTTTGAAGGTCTCTACCTCCCCATCCTTGCCAACTTTTCTCTTGTAGACCCATTTACAACCTATAGGAACTATTCCCTCAGGTGGATCCACAAGCGACCATACTTGATTGGCATGCATTGATTCTATCTCGTAATCCATCGCCTACCATTTTCCCTGAATCTCTATCCAGATTGCTTCGAGCTTCTAGGATCATCACCATGATCATCTACTCCTACTAAGTAAGATTCAAAATCTTGCTCATGTAGGAACCCATATCTCTCCTGGAGGTTTCGACATTCTAGAAGACTTTCGGACTGGAACCATAGTATCGACACCGAGGTTCGCCGAGTGGACGTTCCATCTTCAGCAATCTCGGTTCTTGGCTCTTAGAACTCTTCCTTGAGTTCAATATTTCTTCCAACGTCGCCTTCCTCCAAGAACTCGTTCTCGAGGAAGCGCGCATTTCTACCGATCCAAACTCTTTGATCACTTGGGAAGTAAAAGCAATATCCTAAACTATCTTTAGGATATCCAATGAACCGAACCCTTCTCGATTTAACATCCACCTTATCGATTTGACCAATTTAACGTAAGTCGGCAGCCCCCAAATCTTCATATAATTCAGACTTGGACGTTTTCCATACCATATCTCATACGGTGTTTTCTGGACAGTTTTAGACGGGACCCTATTAAGGATGTGCATAGTGGTCTGGAGAGCTTACCCCCACAGAGACATTGGTAAGTCTGTAAAACTCACCATCGATCGTACCATATCCAATAAGGTACGATTTCTCCTTTCGACACTCCATTAAGTCGGGGTGTATAAGGAGGAGTCAATTGTGAGATGATCCCATTTTCTTTTAAGAACTCTTGAAACTCGTACTCAAGTATTCACCCCCACGATCTGATCGTAGTATTTTAATACTTTTTCCAATTTGATTTTCTACTTCATTCTTGAATTCTCTGAATTTTTCAAAGGATTCAGATTTGTATTTCATTAAATACAAATACCCATATCGTGACATATCATCTGTAAAGGTAATGAAATATTCAAATCCTCCCCTAGCTAAAGTACTAAATGTTCCACACACATCTGTATGTATGAGTTCTAAAAGTTCTTTAGCTCGCTCTCCTTTACTCTTAAAGGGAGACTTGGTAATCTTTCCTTGGAGACATGATTCACAAAGTTGGATAGGGTTCGAACCCAATGAGTTTAGGGTCCCACTTTCTCCAAGCTATATTAATCTTCTCTCTCCTATATGACCCAATCTATGATGCCATAGAATTTTAGGATTTGATTCAGAAAGAGTTCTTTTATTAGAAATAGTATTGATTGAAGCATAGTCATTCAATTCTAAGACATACAAACCATTTGTATTCACACTTTTACCAACTAAAACATTTCCAAAATGTATTGAACATTCATTTCCATTAAACAAGACATAATAACCTGCCTTACACAAAGTAGAAATAGAAATGATGTTTCTTGTGGCCTTTTCAAAGTACAATACTTTAAACAAATTCAAAACATGTCCCTGAAGGTAGTCTTAGTGAGCAAGTCCCCATGGCCTCGGCCGCAACTCGTGCCCCATTTGCCATCCTCAAAATGATCTCGCCCTTTGTCACCTCGTAACTATTCTCAAGTACCCGCAAAGACATACAAACATGAGATGTTGCCGCTGAATCTAATATCCAGAATGACTATCTGAATTAACACTTAATTCATATTCAATCATAAGACATTAGTTCGTACGCTTTTCCTTTACCTTTCTTCTGTCGTGATTGAGGGCAGTTTCTTCTTCCGAAAGGTCCATCTTTTTCCACAAAGGGAAACATTTTCCTTTTGCATCGACCTTCTCTCGCCTTTGCCAGGCTTCTTGAAGTTTCTTATTCTTGGGTCCAACTTTTGGACCTTTCTTTGGTAGCACTTTGGGCTTTTTGATTGGCCCCGCTAGTAGAGGCGGCAAAGACATCCTCATGTCCCTTCCCTTTCACATTCTCGTCTGGAAATTCTTTAAGCTCATTTAGCAGTCGAGAGGTTTCTCTCAATCCTATTGAGATTGTAGTTAGTTATAAACGGTTTATAACTTGGAGGAAGGGATTGTAGAATCAAATTCACTTTGAGGCGGTCTGGCATGACCACCCCATATCCATCCAGTTGATCTAATCCATTGATCATTTTAAGAGTATGATCACCGGAGGTTCCCCTTCCTCAACTTCATGCTAAAGAGGGATGCACACAATTCATACTCAACCACTCTTGGATTTTCGCTATACAACTCTTGTAGAGCTATGAGGATATCATAAGCATTTGAAACCTCTTCATGCTTAGTTTGAAGTTCTCTATTCATGGAGGCTAACATGTAATTTTTTAGCCCTCCTACTATCCTCTCTCCACTTTTCAAGAGCATCAAGCTCAGCTTGTGGAGCATCCGGTCCAATATCAAGTGGAAGAGGTGCTTCCAGGGCATAAGCAATTCTTTCAAAATCTAGAACAATTCTAAGATTTCTTAGCCAATCTTTTAGGTTGGGTCCGTTAACATGTTATTGTCCATTATCCTTAGGAGAACATTGTTGGCCATTTTTTTCGATTATTTATCACAAAGATGAAACTGCAAAGAAAAGTAATTTTATTAGTGTCTTGTAATCTTTTAAACCTTTTAATGCATAATCAAATTAGCTCCCACTATTTTATTCGAGTCCTATACTCCCTTAAATAGGATCCGAAAATTTTCGTTGGATTAAATTTCTTAGTGGGGAATCAATTTCTTATCAAATTCAATTAACCTCACATAATAGAATTCTTGGTTAATTAAGTCTAATAAGTAGGAAACTCTTTTCCTTTTATATCACTATATAAGGTTTGATTCATATTCCCTGTCCTAGCTTCGGATACCTCACATAATAGAATTCTTGGTGCCCTAGGCTAGTTAAATCCGAACCATTGTGCTTTCTTAGGATGGCATTTTCATCATGTCCTCACATAATAGAATTCTTGGTCAAGGTGAAAATATCCATCCAAGAACAAGATCAACTTAATTCTATGATATAAAGATTATATCCCTCACATAATAGAAATCTTGGGATATTAAAATTTATATCAAAGAATTTAGTTATCCCACAATGGGAGACTTGGATTTAATAATTTTAAATTGGGGAGATTTAGGTTTAACTTTTAGTTAATTTATTTTAGCATGCCATGTTTAATCAACAATTCATACATATCACATATATGCATAAATTAAAGCATGTGGGTTGATCATGGGGCTTTTCGAAAATACATCCTAAAGGCAAACTATTTACCCTAATACTATATCTTCGATTGGATCGTCATTCGGATGCTCTTCGATTCCCGTCTAGCCGATTCAATTACAAATTGGATCTTAGGCACGCAGGCCCGATTAAAATAAATAAATAAAATTTAATTATTACAAGCCATTTAATAAAAGAATATTACAAACACTTTTGAATATTTTGAAAACCAAATGGCGCCCATGATCAACCCCCTAATCTAATATTCATTCATCACATAACTAAATATTAAACATTCATACCAAATATAATAAACAATTATTTAAAGGCATGAATATAAACAATTATTTAAAGTATATATAAATATATAAATATATCTCATATATTAATAGATATTATATATATGCATGTGGTAATTTAATTATAACTTTGGGCCATGCAACAATTACACATTTCATAGGAATCATTACACATACACTTTTGTCATATTCCACCCAAAGATATATATTATTTAACTATTATCATCATTTCAATACTTTTCACAAAAGTCATGCATGGCATAGATAAATGGGATATATTACTTCAAGAGTAATCATTCTATGACACAAGTTACTTTTAACTAAAGTAATACTTTTTATGACACATTTATCTTCTCAAAGACAATCATGTCATCTTGCATCATCAATTTTTAAACCATTCAAACAACCAAATTATTACATTTCAAAAATATAATAATTTATGCCATGCAATGATGCAATATAAGATAATTTAATCAAATTAAACATCCTACATTAAAATTACCACCATCATACATACATAATATCACAATTCATCATATGAATTAATAATCCATAACTTTATGCTAATAACAAATTGCACCACTAAACACTTGCAACATTTGCATACACTTCATGCAAAAATATACTTTAATCAAATTAAAGATAACACATTTAGCATGTCAAAGCATAAACCATTTAATCAAAGTAATGGAAATGAACATGCATGAACATTTTTTCTAAATGAATCATCATGCAACATTTCCTAAAACATCATTCATCAATACATGAATGAAATGACATTTTTATGGCAAAACTAGTCATGGCCGAAAATGACATATATGCATGCATGTAGTTTTCAACACATTTCATGCAATAATCATCATCCAAACATGCTTTAAATCATATTCTAACATACCCAAACATATTAGAGCAAGAAGAAAAAACATGTTTTCCAAAGATCAAGAGATGGCCGAGACATACACATGCATCAAACATGCTTATTACATCAAACAACTCATCCAATACTAAGGCATGCTCATTATAACCATTATCATCATTCAAACATATAAGAATGAGAAGAAGAATGA
This sequence comes from Pistacia integerrima, assembly GCA_026225825.1. Lineage (NCBI taxonomy): Eukaryota > Viridiplantae > Streptophyta > Magnoliopsida > Sapindales > Anacardiaceae > Pistacia > Pistacia integerrima. The sequence continues at coordinate 36,741,366 of CM047747.1, read as the reverse complement.
ACATATACCTCTGATCTATGTATGGCCGAGACATGCATGTAAAGATCTACTATGAAAAAAACATTTTTTGAACCATATCACTAACATGCAAACTCAACCAAGTTTGATGAACATATGAACACATGGAAAATGCCATTTTAGCTTATAAATTCGACATGCAAGGAGCTTTTAGCTCTGATACCATTTGAAAGATCATCATACATGCATGAAGAGTGGTGGAAATGGAGAAGAAAGCATAAAAAAAATTGGATTCAAAAAACCGGTTTTCAAACAAAGCTTGGAAAAGAGATTATACCTACTCCTTTGCTTTGGATTGATGAAGATCAGCCTCAAAGTAATGAGACCTCCACACTTTAACACCACCTTGAGAGGTTTAGAGAGTGGTCGTGGCTTTTAGAGAGAGTTTTTGGTTTTGCTTTGAGTGAACAATGTGTGTTATGAACAAAAATGCAACCTTTTGCATTTATATATACTTGGGCAATTTTGCAATTATTTATTTTTCACTTCCAAGCCCAATAAAATCTTATTTTATAAAGGGACCCCACCAATTTAATATGCTACCCTTTGAATAATCAATATTATTCAGGGCCCATGTAAACTAAACTAGTTTACATTAACAACCCAAAATTTACCCCTTTTTACCCTTTAACTATTAAAAGGTTATTTTTTGTTCATCTCATTAATCTTAACACTTTAAGATATAATAATTCAATATAATTAATTATTGCTTGACCATTTTAACCCTTAAAATGTCACAAATGATTTCTATGTAACTATTACTATAGAAATCCCGTTATTACCCTCGGAAGGTGCTAGCCCTCTTCGGATAATCATTTCTCTCTCATCCTTCTCTAACTTCCCTAAGGTTGGTGTGACCATGTAGGTCAACCGTGGATTAGCCGTGAGCCGGTTTTGGATGAATCCAAAACCTCCCGTCCCGGAGGCCCAACGACTATGGTAAACATCTAGCAATGTGCCATAGTCCTAAACCACGATGAAGAAATACTTCATCGAACCCATTTCAGATCATACGTACCATGCAGGTAAAGTCCCTCCATTGAGATATCCTAATCGAGTATGGATTCATGGAACGTCAAAATCCTAAACTCGATCTTCTACCGAATTGTCGATCAATATGTCCGGAACTTGTCATCACAAACTTACTTTTGTATGACTAATAATAGACTCGCCGAGTTTCGGTTTTCGACATTTATCGATGTTCGCCTAGGAACTCGAATCCGGATGGAGTCAGCGGTACTCCCGATCCTATATTTTCGAGTCAATGGATCCCCTCTTGACCATTGTTCATTTCCGCATATGAACAACGCATGACCAAATAGGCTTTATTGTACGAAACATGATTAGTCTCATACTTATACACCGTATGAACCACACGCATCCATATCGGATCCGACTACAATGTCTCAGGTCAAAGGACTACATCGCACCGATATAACCAAACGATAAATCATTGACTACATGCTTTTCCAAGTGATTTGTCGTTATTCGGTCACGCTCGGGGGCAGCTTCACCAACCATTAATCCATACCAATGCCCTAGTGACATGACTATCATCGTCATCCGTACTTATATCAACTCATGATATCTTTCGAAAGCATCCGGTATGCCTACTATACAATATAGTTGCCCAAATTTATATTGCTTTCGCAGGGAACCCTTTTCGATAATTCATTTACCTATTAAATGAATCATCTGGACAATTCATATACATACTTTATTTTAAATGCATGACTGAATAATGGAAGCAATTTACATATATGAATTGAAGAACTCTTTCTTCTATTATTTATGATATATATAGATACAAGACAAAATGCTCTGATACCGACAACACGAATGGTTTCTAGGGCATATGCTAATATACACTAACAACTTCCGGGTGGAGTTCACAAAGCACCAACGCATTCTTAGATTTTTCTCATTCTCTTTACTTTTAGAGTAGCTCATTCACAAAGTTCTCTACTCTTTCTCAAACTACTTCTCAATGCACAATTAATGCATAAGGTTGGTTCATGCTTAAAGTTTCTTGCTTAATGCACTTATGAAATGCACAAATGCAATATTTCATCAAAACATATTCTGCGCAGGTCACACTCAAGAAGGCATAACTTGAGTTATACACTCGGATTTCTACGGTTTTGGTCTCGTTTTAAATCTTAGAGACAGGGCTACAACTTTTAAGTTTTGGTCTCAACCCAGGTCAATCTGTAAGATGCCCTAAAGTCACTCAGAAAGTCACGGCTATGACAGGGCAGTTTTCACTTAGGCATATCATCAAACATTAATTGTGCATAAACAAACCCTAATTCAATTATCATTCTATTTAGTTCTCAAACCATCCAAAATGAGAGAAAAACTCTCTTGTAGCATCACATACCTACATGGCAAACACACTCCACAAAAATTTCTCCAATTCTTCCAATTTCAACCCATCATCAAATCATCACATATACTTCTCATATTCAAATATAGCCAACAACAAGCATAATTCATCATCAATCTCATCTCAATTTCTCAATAATCACAATATATGCATATTTAAAAGAAATCTCTACTCACTTCAATCCTTAAATTTTAGCTTGAGTTGGATTTTGAGTGAAATTTACTTACCTTGTAATGGAGAGATTTCACTAACACTTTTCCTTTCCTTTGATAGCTTGTCTCTTCTCTACACCTTTAAACCAAAAAACCCTAAGACTTCAGTATATATATATATATATATATAAGCAAAACTTCACATCTAAAGCAAAATTCATTACCTTAGAGTGCTTTAGATTAGGTTTCTATCCCAAACTACTCAAAAGGCTCTCTAAAATTCTTGAAATATTGAAAAAAAGAGTTGAGAGGAAGTGGTGAGAAGAAGTTGGCAGTGGAGAAGAAGAATGAAGGGTTTTGTAGACCCAAACCCTTATTAACTAACAATTAACACATGTCTTCCCATTTTGCCCTTGCTCTTTCTTAGAAATTTCATCTATGTCCCTTAGTCAATTATAATAATGCCCTCATTTTTATTACATTCTCCATGAAATTCTATCTCTTTTCACTCCCCACATTTTCAACTAATTTTGAGTGAAAAGACCATTTTACCCCTAATGAAAGTTTAAGGGATTTTCTTCACATTTTTCTCAAAATAACTTTAACAAAAATTCAACTAAAGGCCAACCAACCAATATTAACAATATATCAACCCAAATGAGACCAAAACAATAAACATTCAAGCAATACACCATAACTTAGCTACGTACCTCAAGTGGGGCGTTACACTAAGGTATTCCAAATTTCATACGAGCTAACACATTTAGCTACATGTCTGAACATAGATTTAGATATAGATGAAAACACCAGCTAACTAAAATTTGATCTGTGCGTCTCTAATTAAAGTACCTAGGGTTTGGTATTTTAACAAATTCTTCACATGCAATAGCCTTTTCAATTAAAAACATGGGAGGACATGTGTTCTCACCAGTAATGAAGCCATCGAGGTCATGTGACGTAAGAGCAGGAAAGACTTGGGACCTCAAGTACCCATAATTCTTCTCTATTAGCTTCACTGAGAGTGTTGGTAATGTTGAATGAACAACTAAATTAGCAGCTCTAGAGCTAGCAACTTGCTCAGATTCTGATTTCACAACAAAACAAGAAAACTAGGGATCAGAATCAGCCATTGATGCTTGGCTATAGCTCTGATACCATGAGGGTTTGAAGTGTTAGTAAACGGTCCCGTATACACAGCGGAAACAAAAAAAATAATATAACAGGATCGTTTACATGAGCCAAGATCAAGGGTATGATTTTACAATTTATATTAACTAAAATCTGCATAAATATTCAACATGAGTTAAGAGAAACAAATGCACGTTGAAGGCTCCTCCAAATTTGTCGACAAACGTTTTGCTACCGATCCAAGTGTAGGATCGAACCCTGCGTAGTCCACACGAAGACAATCTTAAAAGAACCAAAGAGGATTTGCTAGATCCTCTTTGGCTTCAAGATTAAGAAGAAAAAGAAGAATCAATGAAATTGATTTCAAGGCCAAAACAATCTGTCGTGGGAGTGTATTCAATAAGGGGGCTCCTGTGTGTATTTTTATTTTGGAAGAAATCAATTCTTATTTTTTTAATTAACACACACACTTTTCTTTTTATAGTTAATTAATTTGCCCTAATCCCATACGGAATAGGCTTGGGCTCCAACCCAAACGCCCATGTTGCCAAACACTCCCAATTTGATTTATTTTAATTTCCATCATTATCTCAATTAAAATCAATTAATATATATATTTAAATATATATATATATATATATATATATATATATATATATATATATATATATATATATATATATATATATATTAACATTTAACAATAATGATAATATATTTAAATATGTGTAACACATATTTAAACGTAATTTCACTTATTTAATTTTTTCTAACAAATTAAATAAAGGCTACGACCTCAGCAAATTTAATTGCACTGTGAAATTACCAAAATACCCTTTCACCTTAAAAGACGAAAACGCCCTTCTTTCTTCTTGCATCTTAAATTGTCTTCTATGTGTGTGACCCTTAGGCTCCTCATCATATCGGCGGTACAGAATTGCGATTAACACCAATTAATCGCCTCACTAATACACAGACCAAGATTGGCCCCTAGCAAGGCATCATGGCCACCCGATAGATTCTTGGATTCAGAAAGTAGCTACCTCAACGATATGGTTACCGTGCAATTCGATCCTTTCATCATACGTTATCTCGACGAGACGAAGGCATAGAAATAGTGTCAACCTTCGGTTACTCTCGATATTATTTATTCACTTTCTGGACCAATGACCCGTATTATAAAGCGGATAGAGCAACAACTCAATCCCACTTGGCCACGCTTTTAGTGTCATTGCCATATATTGAATTGCGCCGTGAGATAACTTTCTCCCGCACCGGGAGTGATAAATCCTGTCAATCCACCATAGTCTTGATACACTCCTTGATGCGGCCAATCACCACCGTATTGACACAAAAGAAGCTGCGTTAGGCTAGTGTCAAACTACACCAATCGGTGCACAAGGCGCTCCGGTGATCTCAAGTCTAAGGATCACATGCACCACCATTCGTTAGAGGATTTGTTCCATAGACACTGGGGTTACCATCCATATGGAATCCTCTGGTGGGTCAGTCCAGTGAACTTGCTGTGGTGTAATCGCCTACAACAAACACCCATGTGTTGCACCAGGTTGTCACCAAACAACCTTGACAAGTGAGATCGTCACTGCCTTTCGACAGGGTCGTTCAACACTATGATAGCCTTACCGTATTATCTGTGCCCTTCGTTCAGAATAATACTGGGGCTACGGACGTTCTAGAATGGCCACCATATGTGCTCATAGGGTTCTCACTATCAAGATTTGAAACACTTGATACCCTCATCACGGCTCTACCATTCTAAGGACATATATCAATACATATTGCAATAATAATGATTTACGCGATATAGAATAAAATGCCTTTTATTGATTAATGAAAATTATTACAAAGAGTCAATTCTACAATAATTGATTGGCTCTAGGGCATCTACTCTAACAATCTCCCACTTGCACTATAGCCAATCATTCATGTATTTAATACCAAATGATCTCAAGTGCCTGTCATGCTTCTCCTGCGACAGAGGCTTTGTTAGTGGATCTGCGAGATTGTCGCCAGTATGCACTTTAATAATCTGCACGTCTTTCCTCTCAACTATCTCTCGATGAGATGGAATCGTCCGAGTATGTGTTTGGATTTCTGATGAGACCTTGGTTCCCTGGCTTGAGCAATTGCTCCATTGTTGTCACAATAGATGTCTATAGGATCAACAATCGTAGGAACCACACCAAGTTCAGTAATGAACTTCTTAATCCAGACAGCCTCCTTGGCCGCATCCGACAATGCAATATACTCAGCCTCCATTGTAGAATCTGCTACAGTGCTTTGCTTGGAGCTCTTCCAGCTCACTGCACCGCCATTGAGACAAAATACAAACCACCCCGATTGCGATCGATAATCATCTTTGTCCGTTTGGAAACTAGCATCTTGTATCCTCTTACTTGAGCTCATCTTCCCTCCATAAACCAAGAACATATCTTTAGTCCTCTTCAGGTACTTAAGAATATTCTTGACAGCCATCCAGTGACGCTCACCTGGATCCGATTGATATCTACTACAAGTGCTCAAGGCACATGAGAGATCAATTCGAGTACATAGCATGGCATACATGATGGATCCTATTGCTGATGCATATGGGATCCTCTTCATCCTATCTCTCTCATCTTGTGTTTTAGGACACAATTCCTTAGAGAGATAAACACCATGTGACATCGGAAGAAATCCTTTCTTGGATTCTTCCATACTGAATCGTTTCAGTACTTTGTCAATATATGCACTCTGACTTAGGCCAAGCAACCTACGCGATCTATCACGATAGATCTTTATACCAAGGATGTAGGCTGCTTCCCCTAAGTCCTTCATGGAGAAGCACTTGGATAACCAAGTCTTTGTTAGTGTATATTAGTGTATGCCCTAGAAACCGTTCGTGTTGTCGGTTTCAGAGTATTTTGTCTTGTATCTATATATATCATAAATAATAGAAGAAAGAGTTCTTCAATTCATATATGTAAATTGCTTCCTTTATTCATCATGCATTTAAAATAAAGTATGTATATGAATTGTCCAGATGATTCATTTAATAGGGTAAATGAATTATCGAAAAAGGTTCCCTGCGGAAGCAATATAAATTTGGGCAACTATATTGTACAGTAGGCATACCGGATGCTTCCGAAAGATATCATGAGTTGATATAAGTACGAATGACGATGATAGTCATGTCACTAGGGCATTGGTATGGATTAACGGTTGGTGAACTGTTTTTGAGCGTGCCGAATAACGACAAATCACTTGGAAAAGCATGTAGTCAATGATTTATCGTTTGGTTATATCGATTGCACGATGTAGTCCTTTGACTCGAGACATTGTAGTCGGATCCGATATGGATGCATATGGTTCATACGGTGTATAAATGCGAGACTAATCATGTTTCGTACAATAAAGCCTATTTGGTCATGCGTTGTTCATATGCGGAAACGAACGATGGTCAAGAGGGGATCCATTGACTCGGAAATATAGGATCGGGAGTACCGGCACTCCATCCGGATTCGAAGTTCCTAGACGAACATCGATAAATGTCGAAAAACTGAATCTCGGCCGAGTCTATTATTAGTCATACAAAAGTAAGTTTGTGATGACAAGTTCGGACATATTGATCGACAATTCGGTAGAAGATCGAGTTTAGGATTTTGACGTTCCATGAATCCATACTCGATTAGGATATCTCAATGGAGGGACTTTACCGCATGGTACGTATGATATGAAATGGGTTCGATGAAGTATTTCTTCATCGTGGTTTAGGGACTATGGCACATTGCTAGATGTTTACCATAGTCGTTGGGCCTCCGGACGGGTTTCTGGATTCATCCAGAACTGGCTCACGGCTAATCCACGGTGGACCTACATGGTCACACCAATAGCCTTGAGAAGTTAGAGAATGATGAGAGAGAAATGATTATCCGAAGAGGGCTAGCACCTTCCGAGGGTAATAAGCCGGGATTTCTATAGTAATAGTTACATAGAAACAATTTGTGACATTTTAAGGGTTAAAATGGTCAAGCAATAATTAATTATATTTAATTATTATATCTTAAAGTGTTAAGATTAATGAGATGAACAAAAAATAACCTTTTAATAGTTAAAGGGTAAAAAGGGTAAATTTATGGGTTGTTAATGTAAACTAGTTTAGTTTACATGGGCCCTTGAATAATATTGATTATTCAAAGGGTAGCATATTAAATTCGTGGGGTCCCTTTATAAAATAAGATTTTATTGGGGTTGGAAGTGAAAAAATAAATAATTGCAAAATAGCCCAAGTATATATAAGTGCAAAAGGTTGCATTTTTGTTCATTATTCACTTGTTCACTCAAACACAAACTAAAAGCTCTCTCTCCCTAGCCAAGGCCACTCTCTAATCTTCTCAAGGTGGTGTTAAAGTGTGGAGGTTTCATCCTTTTGAAGCTAATCTTCATCAATCCAAAGCAAAGGAGTAGGTATAATCTCATATCCAAGCTTTGCATGTAAACCGGTTTTTTAATCCATGCTTTCATGCTTTCCTTCTCCATCTCCACCACTCTTCATGCATGCTGAATCTTTCAAATGGTATCAGAGCTAAAAGCTCCTTGCATGTCGAATTTATAAGCTAAAATGGCATTTTCCATGTGTTCATATGTTCATCAAACTTGGTTGAGTTTGCATGTTAGTGATATGGTTCAAAAATGTTTTTTTCATAGTAGATCTTTACATGCATGTCTCGGCCATACATAGATCAGAGGTATATGTTCATTCTTCTTCTCATTCTTATATGTTTGAATGATGATAATGGTTATAATGAGCATGCCTTAGTATTGGATGAGTTGTTTGATGTAATAAGCATGTTTGATGCATGTGTATGTCTCGGCCATCTCTTGATCTTTGGAAAACATGTTTTTCTTCTTGCTCTAATATGTTTGGGTATGTTAGAATATGATTTAAAGCATGTTTGGATGATGATTATTGCATGAAATGTGATGAAAACTACATGCATGCATAAATGTCATTTTCGGCCATGACTAGTTTTGCCATAAAAATGTCATTTCATTCATGTATTGATGAATGATGTTTTAGGAAATGTTGCATGATGATTCATTTAGAAAAATGTTCATGCATGTTCATTTCCATTACTTTGATTAAATGGTTTATGCTTTGACATGCTAAATGTGTTATCTTTAATTTGATTAAAGTATATTTTTGCATGAAGTGTATGCAAATGTTGCAAGTGTTTAGTGGTGGAATTTGATGTTAGCATAAAGTTATGGATTATTCATTCATATGATGAATTATGATATTATATATGATTGTGGTAAATTTAATGTAGGATGTTTAATTTGATTAAATTATCTTATAATGCATCATTGCATGGCATAAATTATTATATTTTTGAAATGTAATAATTTGGTTGTTTGAATGGTTTCAAAAATGATGATGCAAGATGGCATGATTGTCTTTGAAAAGATAAATATGTCATAAAAAGTATTACTTTAGTTAAAAGTAACTTGTGTCATAGAATGATTACTCTTGGAGTAATAAAACCCACTTATCTATGTCATGCATGACTTTTGTGAAAAGTATTGAAATGATGCTAACAATTAAATAGTATATCTTTGGGTGGAATATGACAAAAGTGTTTGTGTAATGATTCCTATAAAATGTGTAATTGTTGCATGGCCCAAAGTTATAATTAAATTACCACATGAATATATATATAATATCTATTAATATATGAGATATATTTATATATTTATATTCATGCCTTTAAATAATTGTTTATTATATTTGGTATGAATGTTTAATATTTATTTATGTGATGAATGAATATTAGATTAGAGGGTTGATCATGGGCGCCATTTGGTTTTCAAAATATTCAAAAGTATTTGTAATATTCTTTTATTAAATGGCTTGTAATAATTAAATTTTATTTATTTATTTTAATCGGGCCTGCGTGCCTAAGATCCAATATGTAATGGAATCGGCTAGACGAGAACCGAAGAGCATCCGGATGACGATCCAATCGAAGATATAATATTAGGGTAAATAGTTTGCCTTTAGGATGTATTTTCGAAAAGCCCCATGGTCAACCCACATGCTTTAATTTATGCATATAAGTGATATGTATGAATTGTTAATTAAACATGGCATGCTAAAATGAATTAACTAAAGGTTAAACCTAAATCTCCCCAATTTAAAATTATTAAATCCAAGTCTCCCATTGTGGGATAACTAAATTCTTTGATATAAATTTTAATATCCCAAGATTTCTATTATGTGAGGGATACAATCTTTATATCATAGAATTAAGTTGATCTTGTTCTTGGATGGATATTTTCACCTTGACCAAGAATTCTATTATGTGAGGACATGATGAAAATGCCATCCTAAGAAAGCACAATGGTTCGGATTTAACTAGCCTAGGGTACCAAGAATTCTATTATGTGAGGTATCCGAAGCTAGGACAAGGAATATGAATCAAACCTTATATAGTGATATAAAAGGAAAAGAGTTTCCTACTTATTAGACTTAATTAACCAAGAATTCTATTATGTGAGGTTAATTGAATTTGATAAGAAATTGATTCCCCACTAAGAAATTTAATCCAACGAAAATTTCCGGATCCTATTTAAGGGAGTGTAGGACTCGAATAAAATAGTGGGAGCTAATTTGATTATGCATTAAAAGGTTTAAAAGATTACAAGACACTAATAAAATTACTTTTCTTTGCGTTTCATCTTTGTGATAAATAATCGAAAAATGGCCAACAATGTTCTCCTAAGGATAATGGACAATAACATGTTAACCGGACCCAACCTAAAAGATTGGCTAAGAAATCTTAGAATTGTTCTAGATTTTGAAAGAATTGCCTATGTCCTCGGGAAGCACCTCTTCCACTTGATATTGGACCGGATGCTCCACAAGCTGAGCTTGATGCTCTTGAAAAGTGGAGAGAGGATAGTAGGAGGGCTAAAAATTACATGTTAGCCTCCATGAATAGAGAACTTCAAACTAAGCATGAAGAGGTTTCAAATGCTTATGATATCCTCATAGCTCTACAAGAGTTGTATAGCGAAAATCCAAGAGTGGTTGAGTATGAATTGTGTGCATCCCTCTTTAGCATGAAGTTGAGGGAAGGGGAACCTCCAGCTGATCATACTCTTAAAATGATCAATGGATTAGATCGACTGGATGGATATGGGGTGGTCATGCCAGACCGCCTCAAAGTGAATTTGATTCTACAATCCCTTCCTCCAAGTTATAAACCGTTTATAACTAACTACAATCTCAATAGGATTGAGAGAAACCTCTCTGAACTGCTAAATGAGCTTAAAGAATTTCACAGACAGAATGTGAAAGGGAAGGGACATGAGGATGTTTTTGCCGCCTCCACTAGTAGGGCCAATAAAAAGCCCAAAGTGCTACCAAAGAGAGGTCCAAAAGTTGGACCCAAGAATAAGAGCTTCAAGAAGCCGGCAAAGGCGAGAGAAGGCCGATGCAAAAGGAAAATGTTTCCCTTGTGGAAAAGATGGACCTTTGGAAGAGGAACTGTCCTCAATACAGGCAAGATGCGAAGAAAGGCAAAGGAAAGCGGTATGAACCAATGTCTTATGATTGAATATGAATTAAGTGTTAATTCAGATAGTCATTCTGGATATTAGATTCAGCAGCAACATCTCATGTTTGTATGTCTTTGCGGGTACTTGAGAATAGTTACGAGGTGACAAAGGGCGAGATCATTTTGAGGATGGCAAATGGGGCACGAGTTGCGGTAGGAGGCCATGGGGGACTTGCTCACTAAGGCGCCTTCAGGGACATGTTTTGAATTTGTTTAAAGTATTGTACTTTGAAAAGGCCACAAGAAACATCATTTCTATTTGCTTTGTGTAAGGCAGGTTATTATGTCTTGTTTAATGGAAATGAATGTTCAATACATTTTGGAAATGTTTTAGTTGGTAAAGGCTGTGAATACAAATGGTTTGTATGTCTTAGAATTGAATGACTATGCTTCAATCAATACCATTTCTAATAAAAAGAACTCGATCTGAATCAAATCCTAAAATTCTATGGCATCATAGATTGGGTCATATAGGAGAGAGAAGATTAATACGACTTGGAGAAAGTGGGATCCTAAACTCATTGGGTTCGAACCCTATCCAACCCTTTGTGAATCATGTCTCCAAGGAAAGATGACCAAGTCTCCCTTTAAGAGTAAAGGAGAGCGAGCTAAAGAACTTTTAGAACTCATACATACGATGTGTGTGGACCATTTAGTACTTTAGCTAGGGGAGGATTTGAATATTTCATTACCTTTACAGATGATATGTCACGATATGGGTATTTGTATTTAATGAAATGCAAATCTGAATCCTTTGAAAAATTCAGAGAATTCAAGAATGAAGTAGAAAATCAAACTGGAAAGAGTATTAAAATACTACGATCGGATCGTGGGGGTGAATACTTGAGTACGAGTTTCAAGAGTTCTTAAAAGAAAATGGGATCATCTCACAATTGACTCCTCCTTATACACCCCACTTAATGGAGTGTCGGAAAGGAGAAATCGTACCTTATTGGATATGGTACGATCGATGGTGAGTTTTCTGACTTACCAATGTCTCTCGTAGGGGTTACGCTCTCCAGGACATGTGCACATCCTTAATAGGGTCCGTCTAAAAGCGTCCGAGAAAACACCGTATGAGATATGGTATGGAAAACGTCCCAAGTCTGAATTATATGAAGATTTAGGGCTGCCGACTTATGTTAAATTGGTTAAATCGATAAGTGGATGTTAAATCCGAGAAGGGTCGGTTCATTGGATATCCTAAAGATAGTTTAGGATATTACTTTTACTTCCCAAGTGATCAAAGAGTTTGGATCAGTAGAAATGCGCGCTTCCTCGAGAACGAGTTCTTGGAGGAAGGCGGCGTTGGAAGAAATATTGAACTCAAGGAAGAGTTCGAAGAGCCGAAGCCGAGATTCTTGAAGATGGAACGTCCACTCGGCCGAACCTCGGTATCAGATACTATGGTTCCGATGAAAGTCTTCTAGAATGTCGAAACCTCCGAGAGATATGGGTTCCTACATGAGCAAGATTTTGAATCTTACTTAGTGGGAGTAGATGATCATGGTGATGATCCTAGAAGCTACGAAGAAGCAATCTTGGATAGAGATTCGGGAAAATGGGTAGGCGATGGATTACGAGATAGAATCAATGCATGCCAATCAAGTATGGTCGCTTGTGGATCCACCTGAGGGAATAGTTCCTATAGGTTGTAAATGGGTCTACAAGAGAAAAGTTGGCAAGGATGGGGAGGTAGAGACCTTCAAAGCTCGACTGGTGGCGAAAGGTTATACTCAGAAACAAGGATTGGATTATGAGGAAACCTTCTACTTTGTAGCTATGATTAAATCCATCCGTATAATGCTAGCCATCGCAGCATACCATGATTATGAAATTTGGCAGATGGATGTCAAAACAGCTTTCCTCAATGGTTTTATTGAGGAAAACATCTATATGGAACAACCCGATAGGTTTTGTATCCTCTCTTTGAAAGACATAAGGTATGCAAATTGCATCGATCCATTTATGGATTGAAGCAAGCTTCAAGAAAATTTGGAACATTCGATTTGACGACATAATCAAATCGTTTGGTTTTGTCAAGAATCCGGATGAGCCCTGTGTATACAAATGGGTTAAAGATCATGCCATCACGTTTCTCATATTATATGTAGATGACATACTTTTGATGGGAAATGATATAGGCATGATGACAGAGGTTAAGGTTTGGTTGTCCAAAACCTTCTCGATGAAAGACTTAGGAGAAGCGACATATGTCCTTGGCATTCGTGTCTATAGAGATAGAACGAAAAGGGTAATTGGATTATCCCAAAAAATTGTACATAGAGAAAATGCTAAAAAGATTTAGCATGGAGAACTCTAAGAGAGGTCTTTTGCCCTTCACTCATGGTCTTCATCTTTCTAAAGAGATGGGTCCAAAGACCGATGAAGAGCGACAGCGGATGCGTAATGTGCCTTATGCGTCTGCCGTAGGTAGCTTAATGTACGTAATGCTATGTACAAGACCTGATATAGCTTATGCTGTAAGTGTTACGAGCAGATATCAGTCAAACCCAGGGGAGAAACATTGGTCGGTTGTAAAATCGATCCTTAAGTACTTGAGAAGAACTAAGGATCTAGTTCTGAGTTATGGATGTTCCGAGTTAAACATTCAAGGATACTCGATTCGATTTCCAATCAGATATTGATGATAGAAAGTCTACATCGGGGTACATTTTTATATGTAATGGAGGTCTTGTTAGTTGGAAAAGTTCCAAACAAACAACCACAATGACTCCACTCAGAAGTGAATACATTCTTTAGCCGGAGCGGCAAGAAGGAGGCTGTTTGGATGCGAAAGTTCGTAATTGAACTTGGTGTGGTTCCGAACATGGCTTACCCGATAAGCATGTTACGTGACAATCTTGGAGCTATTGCAGCAAAGGAACCAAGGGCACACCAAAAATCCAAACACATTCGGGCGTAAGTATCACATTTTGAGAGAATTCGTTGGAGCTAGAGATTTTGATTCGAAGACTCCTTCAGAGAAAATGTAGCGATCCACCTGACTAAGGCGATGACAACGAAGCAATTGGACCATCATCTTGAGAAGATGGGTATGAGATACAACATCGAATGGCTTTAGTGCAAGTGGGAGTTTGTTAGTGTATATTAGTGTATGCCCTAGAAACCATTCGTGTTGTCGGTTTTGAGTATTTTTGTCTTGTATCTATATATATCATAAATAATAGAAGAAAGAGTTCTTCAATTCATATATGTAAATTGCTTCCTTTATTCAGTCATGCATTTAAAATAAAGTATGTATATGAATTGTCCAGATGATTCATTTAATAGGTAAATGAATTATCGAAAAAGGTTCCTCGGAAGCAATATAAATTTGGGCAACTATATTATACGGTAGGCATACCGAATGCTTCCGAAAGATATCATGAGTTGATATAAGTACGGATGACGATGATAGTCATGTCACTAGGGCATTGGTATGGATTAACGGTTGGTGAACTGTTTTTGAACGTGACCGAATAACGACAAATCACTTGGAAAAGCATGTAGTCAATGATTTATCGTTTGGTTATATCGATGCGATGTAGTCCTTTGACTCGAGACATTGTAGTCGGATCCGATATGGATGCATATGGTTCATACGGTGTATAAGTACGAGACTAATCATGTTTCGTACAATAAAGCCTATTTGGTCATGCGTTGTTCATATGCGGAAGCGAGCGATGGTCAAGAGGGGATCCATTGACTCGGAAATATAGGATCGGGAGTACGGCGACTCCATCCGGATTCGAGTTCCTAGGACGAACATCGATAAATGTCGGAAAACTGAATCTACGGCCGATTCTATTATTAGTCATACAAAAGTAAGTTTGTGATGACAAGTTCGGACATATTGATCGACAATTCGGTAGAAGATCGAGTTTAGGATTTTGACGTTCCATGAATCCATACTCGATTAGGATATCTCAATGGAGGGACTTTACCTGCATGGTACGTATGATATGAAATGGGTTCGATGAAGTATTTCTTCATCGTGGTTTAGGACTATGGCACATTGCTAGATGTTTACCATAGTCGTTGGGCCTCCGGACGGGTTTCCGGATTCATCCAGAACCAGCTCACGGCTAATCCACGGTGGACCTACATGGTCACACCAATAGCCTTGAGAAGTTAGAGAATGATGAGAGAGAGAAATGATTATCCGAAGAGGGCTAGCACCTTCCGAGGGTAATAACGGGATTTCTATAGTAATAGTTACATAGAAACAATTTGTGACATTTTAAGGGTTAAAATGGTCAAGCAATAATTAATTATATTTAATTATTATATCTTAAAGTGTTAAGATTAATGAGATGAACAAAAATAACCTTTTAATAGTTAAAGGGTAAAAAGGGTAAATTTATGGGTTGTTAATGTAAACTAGTTTAGTTTACATGGGCCCTTGAATAATATTGATTATTCAAAGGGTAGCATATTAAATTCGTGGGGTCCCTTTATAAAATAAGATTTTATTGGGGTTGGAAGTGAAAAATAAATAATTGCAAAATAGCCCAAGTATATATAAGTGCAAAAGGTTGCATTTTTGTTCATTATTCACTTGTTCACTCAAACACAAACTAAAAGCTCTCTCTCCCTAGCCAAGGCCACTCTCTAATCCTCTCAAGGTGGTGTTAAAGTGTGGAGGTTTCATCCTTTTGAAGCTAATCTTCATCAATCCAAAGCAAAGGAGTAGGTATAATCTCATATCCAAGCTTTGCATGTAAACCGGTTTTTTAATCCATGCTTTCATGCTTTCATTCTCCATCTCCACCACTCTTCATGCATGCTGAATCTTTCAGTCTTTACCGACTACAAGTTCGGTATATCATTCCCGATCAGAAGTATGTCATCGACATACAACACTAGGAATGCTACTGCGTTCCCACTCACTTTCTTGTAAACACAGGGCTCATCTTCGTTCTTAATAAAACCGAATTCTTTTACGGCTTCATCAAAACGAATGTTCCAGCTCCTTGAAGCTTGCTTGAGTCCATAAATGGATCTCTGCAACTTGCATACCTTATTAGCTTGACTATCAAGAACGAAACCATCAGGTTGTGTCATATACACATCCTCCTCAAGGTTTCCGTTCAGGAAAGCAGCTTTGACATCCATTTGCTAAATCTCATAGTCATGATATGCAGCAATTGCAAGCATAATCCGGATGGATTTAATCATGGCAACCGGCGAAAAGGTTTCTTCATAGTCAATGCCATGAATTTGTTTGAAACCTTTGGCAACCAGTCCGTGCTTTATAAGTATGCACGTTGCCATCCAGGCCGTCTTCTTCTTGAAGACCCATTTACACCCTATGGGTTTTACCCTTCAGGTGGTTCCACCAGACCACACTTGGTTACGGTACATGGAGTCCATCTCGATTTCATGGCTTCAAGCCATTTAACGGAATCTGGATCCGATATAAGCGTCTTCGTAGGTTCCGGGTTCATCGCCTTGATAGACCAAGACGTCACCATGTTGAGTCACGAGATAACCGTATCTCTCGGGCTCATGGCGTACTCTCCCAGATCTACGTAGCTCCTGTGCTACTTGAGGTAGTTCACTTTGATCCACAAGTTGTGGAGTAACCTCCTTATGATGCTCAACCACTTCTTGTGGCACATCATCCCGTCCTTCGTCTAGTATACCTTGTGGTTTTAGAACTTCATCGAGTTCTATTTTTCTCCCACTAGTACTTCTTAGAAAATATTCCTTTTCTAGGAAGACACCAGATCGAGCAACAAAAATTTTGCGCTCTTATGGGTGGTAGAAATAGTATCCTTTGGTCTCCTTTGGATACCCACAAATATACATTTACAGGATTTTAGGCCCAGCTTGTTCGAAGTCAATTTCTTAACATAAGCTTCGCAACCCCAAATCCTTAGATAAGACAAGTTGGGCTTTCTCCCACTCCATAGCTCAAATGGAGTCTTATCTACGACTTTGACAGCACGGTTCAAAACGTGAGTCGCAGTCTCTAGGGCATAACCCCAGAACGATGCAGGTAAATCACTAAAACTCATCATGGACCTAACCATGTCAAGTAAGGTCCTATTCCTCCTTTCTGACACTCCATTGTGTTGGGGGTGTATAAGGAGAGGGTGAGTTGTGATACTATCCCACATTCCTTCAGGTACTCTGAAAACCCTGAGCTTAAGTATTCACCTCCTCGATCCGACCGAAGAGCTTTAATACTTTTGCCCAACATATTCTGTACTTCATTCCTGAATTCCTTGAATTTATCAAAGGCTTCAGATTTATGTCTCATAAGGTAGACATAACCATATCTACTGAAATCATCAGTAAATGTGATGAAGTATGGATATCCACCTCTGGCTTCAACTGTTAGTGGACCACATACATCACTATGGATGATGCCTAACAATTCATAGCCCTTTCACTTTGTCCTGTGAAAGGAGACTTGGTCATCTTGCCTAAAAGGCATGACTCGCATACCTCAAATGACTGAAAGTCAAAAGGGGCCAAAACTCCATCCCTTTGAAGTTTTGCAATACGAGTCTTATTAACATGACACAATCTACAATGCCAGAGATATGTTTGGTTTTGATCGCTATGTTTAGCTTTCTTGGTTTCAATATTGAGAATATCTTTATTGTTTAAATCAAGAACATATAATCCATTATATAACCTTGCAATTCCAAATAGAATACCATTCAAACTAAAGGACAACAATCCATTAGATATCTCAAAATGATACCCCATATTATCCAAAGCGGATACTGAAATAATATTTCTAGAAATAGAAGGTACATGATAACAATTATGTAGTTCCAATAATAAGCCCGTAGGCAAAGATAAACAATAAGTCCCTACAGCCAATGCAGCCACATGTGCTCCATTTCCAACTCGTAGGTCCACCTCTCCCTTGGCGAGCACTCTACTCTGCCTTAGACCCTGCACATCAGTACAAATGTGAGTACCACATCCTGTGTCAATGACCCAAGATGTTGAGGGAGAGAAGTTAATCTCAATCATAAAAATACCTGAAGTCGTAGCCTCTAACTTCTTCTTGCTTGCGAGGAAGCCTTGCAGTGTTTCCTCCAGTGGCTAGGCTTGCCACAAAAGCAGACTACCTTACCCTTCCTCCCATGCCACTCTCGGGAGCCCAAGAGCAACCTGTCCTTTGGGCTTGGGCTTGGGAGGGTTTGGCCTTGGCCTTACCCTCTGCCAGTAACCCTTTGGTTTCTTGGCGGCAACGACAAAGCAGCTTGGACTTTTTCAAGTCCGCTCTGCGATCCTAAGCATGTTCAGAAGCTCTGACAGGGTTTTCTCCATCGTGTTCATATTGAAATTCATTATGAACGAAGCATAAGAGTCAGGCAAGGATTGCAGAATTAAATCCATTTGTAATTCGCATCCAAGCCACATCCCAAAGTTTCAAGCCTCTATGTGCTCGATCATCTTGAGCACATGAGGACCAACTTGGGCTCCCTCAGTCAGACGACTCCCAAATAGTGCTTTCGACACCTTGTACCTCTCATGTTGAGCATTTGTTTCATAAAGCTCCTTGAGATGTAGAATAATGGAAGAAGCATCCATATTCTCATGCTGCTTTTGCAGCATAGGTGTCATCGATGCTAACATCAAGCACCGAACTATCGGCATCATCAAGGAACTTTTGATAAGTATCCTTAACTTCCCGAGTGGCATCGGGATCGGGCTCGACCATGTATGGCTTTTCAAGGATATACAATTTCTTTTCTGACTTGAGTATAATCCGAAGATTACGATACCAGTCTGAGAAATTGGATCCATCCAACCTGTTTTCTTTCTCGATTATCGGTCGCAGGTTCATAATGCTCATTTTGGTGAATCTACAATTGCAGAAAATATAAAGTTAATATAAAGTTCATTGTTGTTTAATATGGTCTTTTATTAAACGATGCTCCCACTATTTTACTCAAGCCAATAGCCCTCACTATTAACTCGGGAAAGCCCGTTGACTTTCCTAGTGGACCGAGATCCCATCCTTCCCATTTCAAACCTTCGCTTTGGCGAACAAGCCAAAATGAGTTGATTAGGTAGGCCAACAAACTTAATCCACACCAGTTGATAGCTCCCACTATCAACCTCAAATGTGAGAAAGCCAACAAGCCAATCACACAATCCAATGGCTCCAACCATTTTCCTCAAGTGTGATTCTCAGTATCAGTAGAGTGGACACTACATGTCACCACGTACACATAATATGTGTACTGCTCTACTATGCCTATGACGCGTTTATCAACCTTCGCTTTGGCGAACAAGCAAAACCGTCATTTTAAGTCAACCCATCACCATTAAGGAAAACTCCAATGTATTTTAACCTCCCACTGGTAGAAGTGTACCCTTCGCTTTGGCGAACAAGGTTTCGACGAACAGTGGTTTGATTAAAACCATGGTGATGGAAGGCTTACGTGACTTAATATAATTCAGTTGAGGGGTTTGTTATTTAATGTCTCATCAGATTATTATCTTTGTTAGAATGACATTGTTTGGCATGTTATCAAACATTCAACCTTAGCATGTATTCTAAACAAAAAATTAAACGTGCCGGTACATGGCCCAACTAAAACCGATTTCCTCGAGCCTAGAGGAATCGGTGGGTCACTGAGGGGTCCTGTAATAAACATCTTGAGTCTTCAAGTATGGTTGCTTCGTCCTTTGCTTCGTCTTCAAGTACATTACAAAAACTATCGTTCTAAATTTACAATAAATAATTATACAAATTCTTTACATCAATAAATTTAGAAACCTCGATTTACATTCGAGGGGAATTAGATGAGAAGAGAATGTACATCGAGAAGAGGAGAAAGGCAGGACACGCAGGCCCTATTTAATAAATAATACAACCATACATACCCAAATATTTTAAAACATTCACCCCTAGGTCTAAGGCTCATGTACCGGGCACCATGCAATATACAAACATGTACAAAGCATACATTTCAAAAACAATCAATTTCTGAAATTTTTGGGTTAATTACAATTTACCCCCTGATAATTTGCAGATTTATAGTTTGGTCCAAAAGTTTTGAAACTTTGCATTTTACCCCCTGCACACTTGGAAGTGCGCTCGATGCAGCGATGAGTTAGATCGCCGCGGCGTGCATTGGTTTTGGTACAGCGCACGTCCAAAGGACGATCGCCGCGGCGATGGGAAGGTTATACGCCGCGGCGAGCCTGCCATACAGCCGGCCTTCGTCCAAAGGACGATCGCCGTGGCGATGAGTTATATCGCCGCGGCGACTACGATCGCTGCGGCGATGGATTATATCGCCGCGGCGACGACGATCGCTGCGGCGATTGATTATACGCGCGCGCGCACACGTAGCTCCAGGATCTGTTCATACAGCAACCAAAAACACTCTAACCAGATTTTGCAATCAATCAAACACATTGATCTCAACAAAAATCCATCATGCATTAAACCAAACCAGCAGATCATCAACAAATTAAATTAATCGATTAATCAGTTTTTTTTAAAAACATATTTCAAGACAGATTACAGATTCAAGATGGCAACATACTATCATCAAATACATGTTATCAACCATACACATAAAAATTGTAAAATTCGGTACCTAGGCTCGATACCCTTTGTTAGTAAACGGTCCCGTATACGCAGCGGAAACAAAAAAAATAATATAACAGGATCGTTTACATGAGCCAAGATCAAGGGTATGATTTTACAATTTATATTAACTAAAATCTGCATAAATATTCAACATGAGTTAAGAGAAACAAACGCACGTTGAAGGCTCCTCCAAATTTGTCGACAAACGTTTTGCTACCGATCCAAGTGTAGGATCGAACTGCGTAGTTCACACGAAAGACAATCTTAAAAGAACCAAAGAGGGATTTGCTAGATCCTCTTTGGCTTCAAGATTAAGAAGAAAAAGAAGAATCAATGAAATTGATTTCAAGGCCAAAACAATCTGTCGTGGGAGTGTATTCAATAAGGGGGCTACTGTGTGTATTTTTATTTTGGAAGAAATCAATTCTTATTTTTTTAATTAACACACACACTTTTCTTTTTATAGTTAATTAATTTGCCCTAATCCCATACGGAATAGGCTTGGGCTCCAACCCAAACGCCCCATGTTGCCAAACACTCCCAATTTGATTTATTTTAATTTCCATCATTATCTCAATTAAAATCAATTAATATATATATATATATATATTAACATTTAACAATAATGATAATATATTTAAATATGTGCGAACACATATTTAAACGTAATTTCACTTATTTAATTTTTCTAACAAATTAAATAAAGGCTACGACCTCAGCAAATTTAATTGCACTGTGAAATTACCAAAATACCCTTTCGCCTTAAAAGACGAAAACGCCCTTCTTTCTTCTTGCATCTTAAATTGTCTTCTATGTGTGTGACCCTTAGGCTCCTCATCATATCGGCGTGTACATATTGCGATTAACACCAATTAATCGTCTCACTAATACACGAGACCAAGATTGGCCCCTAGCAAGGCATCATGGTCACCCGATAGATTCGGATTCAGCAAAGTAGCTACCAGTCAACGATATGCTTACCGTGCAATTTGATCCTTTCATCATACGTTATCTCGACGAGACGAAGGCATAGAAATAGTGTCAACCTTCGGTTACTCTCGATATTATTTATTCAGTTTTGGACCAATGACCCGTATTATAAAGCTGGATAGAGCAACAACTCAATCCCACTGGCCACGCTTTTAGTGTCATTGCCATATCTTGAATTGCGCCGTGAGATAACTTTCTCCGTGCCGGGAGTGATAAATCCTCTGTCAATCCACCATAGTCTTGATACACTCCTTGATGCACCAATCACCACCGTATTGACACGAAAAGAAGCTGCGTTAGGCTAGTGTCAAACTACACCAATCGGTGCACAAGGCGCTCCGGTGATCTCAAGTCTAAGGATCACATGCACCACCATTCGTTAGAGGATTTGTTCCATAGACACTGGGGTTACCATCCATATGGAATCCTCTGGTGGTGGGTCGTCCAGGTGAACTTGCCCGTGGTGTAATCGCCACAACAAACACCCATGTGTTGCACCAGGTTGTCACCAAACAACCTTGACAAGTGAGATCGATCCTTGCCTTTCGACAGGTCGTTCAACACTATGATAGCCTTACCGTATTATCTCGTGCCCTTCGCTTCGAGAATAATCTTGGGGCTACTGACGTTTCTAGAATGGCCACCATATGTGCTCATAGGGTTCTCACTATCAAGATTTGAAACACTTGATACCCTCATCACGGCTCTACCATTCTAAGGACATATATCAATACATATTGCAATAATAATGATTTACGCGATATAGAATAAAATGCCTTTTATTGATTAATGAAAATTATTACAAAGAGTCAATTCTACAATAATTGATTGGCTCTAGGGCATCTACTCTAACATGAAGAAAATCAAGAAAACCAGAGAACAAACGAGAGAATCAGTTACAACTGAAAAAATGAATTTCTTTTCTTAATGAATCAGTTACAAGTGCTAACAATATACATAAGCATTGTTAAGACAAAACGCACCGTTTTTTACACAAGTCTTGTATTTTGCAGACACAGCCCCAAAGTTATTAGTAATTCTATTCTTTACATAAACAACCCCAAATATACTTCATATCTTCCCTTAAACCAAACTACTAAACTGCCTACTCAGCAGCAAATATACTTCATATCTTCCCTTAAACCAAACTACTAAACTACCTACTCAGTAGTCTTTATACTTCATATCTTCCCTTAAACCAAACTACTAAACTACCTACTCAGTAGCCTTTATACTTCATATTAGCTGTTGCAATTTCTTGGAGATTCTGTCAAAGTCTTCAGCAAGTGAAAGAAGTTTCAATTCCAGTTGATCCTAGAAATTGTGTGGATGTTTCTTTTATCTTTTTTTACTTGAATTAATTGTTATTTTGGTGCATTTGTCACTTTCGGTTTAATCTATAGGTTCCTTTGTTACTTTTATGAAATCTCTAAGGACGAAAATATAATTTTCCTTATGTTATGACTTGATTGATATTAATTAAAAATATTGAGATGGTCCTTTTTGGTCATATTCAATATGCGTTCTCTGTTGATTTCTCTCCTAAATATAAAGAAAATTTCAACTTGATTTTCAAAGCAATCAAACAATATATATATATATATATAGAGAGAGAGAGAGAGAGAGAAGTGAAAGAACTTATATTTCGTGCATATCCCAGGATTCCATTATATCGATGATTAGAAGTGCCGGCCTTATTCTTATTCCTATTGAACATGTTCGCCAAGGGAGGTAGTAATTAATATATATGATTTTTTATTTTTTTTTATTTTTTTGGACTAAGGTTTCAGAGTACAAGAAAATTTAATTAATAGCAAATTAATTGTACGCTTGATTGACCCCAAAGGGTTGACCTAGTGGTAAAAAAAGTTTTCTCCCTTCATTGACATCTTGGATTCAATTCATCTTAGAGTTACTTACCACATTTATGGCTTACCTGGAACAAGGGACTAGAGAGTGTTCAATGGATTTTGAAGATTAGTTAAGATGTGCGTAAACTGACTCGAACACCTCGATTATCAAAAAAATAAAAATAGAAAAGCACCTGATTAGAGGGAACTTAATGATTTTTAATGTTTCGATTATATTTTTAATATTGATAAAGAAATCTAAATATATGTCAACCGTAAATATATGAATGAATAAATTGTCTCGTTTGCTAATCGTAATTTTGTTCTTTAATTTGGTCCAATCGCTTCTTTTCATTTTAGATAATTATATATTTATTTTATATGTACTTACTAATATAAATAGATGATGAATATTAATTAAATCACTAATAATTAGTTTAAATTTTGTTTATAAATGTTTGTTTTTATTAAAAAATAAAATTATGTTCGCCTTGGTAAGTATAAATAAAGTGGTACCTCTTACAATTTTTTTTCTTTGAACTCATTAGTGTTGGTGATAACAGATTAACTATTAATCTAGAAGTGATTTTACCGAAAGCTATAACAACATTAAAATAGCCCATATACAATTTCATGTATTTCAGCCCTCAAAAGATGGCATTTACATGACAATGTCAGTAGAGTTTCTCATAGCATCAATAGAATACAAAATAATAATGCAAATCTTTAATTATTTAATCACTCTCTATTATTGAGACTAATTTCAATATATTTCCTCATTTATCTGATCTCTTAGTACATGAAACGTGTGCTTTGCTTGCAAAATTATTCATTTTAAGTAATTGAATTGGCTTTCAAATCCTATTGGTTTTTACCCCCGCATTGAAAGAATCGTTTATGCAGGCATACATCTAACATAATCATTTTATGTTGAGAGACGAGATTAATTATTTCTTTGGACGATTCATGACTGCCAACTGGAATACATTATGACTATCTGCATCCTCTATTGCATCAAGAAATTATTATGAAATTTCTTCCGCAACTTCGCAAATCCCTAATTCTGTCGCTGAAAGGAACGGTCCTTTCAGTATTGGGCTTGCTCTTTCATGGTCTAGAATTGTTGTAATTTTGATTCACAGGAGTCGAACAAGTTCATCTGTCGTATTTCCTCTATAAAACTTTGAACTGCAAATTAAACAAACGATAAATAATGGTGATATTCGTAAAATACTGGTTGATATAAGACTAAATATTATTTAAGATAATATATACTCACACTTATGAAACTTGATCAACTATTTCCAAATATTTCGCTTTCTTCGTCTTCCACTTGGAAATGCAGATGGCTTTCTCACTATTGCACTCAAAACTGGCTCACCAGCATGTAACTTCATTGCAGCATATTTAGTATGTTTTTTAACCAATTCTGGTGCCATGTCTGTTAACCAATCCTATGTTAGGTAGAGTGCAGAACAATAGAGAAAAACAGGGGACTAATAGTAAACAAAAGAGTAGAAGACCTATAAGTTGAATATTGATCCTTATTGACTTACAATTGAAGTACTCAACATGCCTTTAAATAGGCAGTACATAATAACAAACTAACTTAATAAAAGTAGAGATTATTGGCATTATCATTGACATGATCTAAGGAACAGAAAATAGAAAATCAAGGAGCCATGAAGTATCTGCATATGACTCGGTCAAAGAGCTGATAGCACAGCTGTCAAATTTGAATCATTCTTCAACACTCCCCTTTGATTCAAAGTTGCAAACACCAAGTTGAAGCCTGAAATAGACATGCTTGTCTCAAGGAAGGGATTTCGTTAGAATATCAGCCACCTGTTCTTTAGTATTATAGTACTTTAAAATGATTGATTCATTTGACACAAGATCTCGAATAAAATGAACCCGAATGTCAATATGCTTTGTTCTTCCATGGTAGGCTGGATTCTTATTTAGTTGCTTCCTTTTGTTCTTTATTGATGTCTGCAAGAATTCGCCTTAACCAGACTGCTTGACATGCTACTGAAGTTGTAGCTGCATATTCCGCTTCAGATGAAGACAAGGCTGTTGTTGCTTGCTTCTTTGAACTCCAGCATATGGCACCTGATCCAAGATTAAAAACATAACCGGAAGTGCTCCTTCTATCCTCCAAACATCTGGCCCAATCGCTGTCAGTGTAACCAAACAATTTGAATTCTGAAACACAACCATAACACAGCCCAAAATCAATTGTTCCAGCAATATATCATAACACTCTTTTTGCAGCTCCAAGATGATGTTTTGAAGGCAATGCATAAATCTGGAAATGACTCCAACTGAGAAAGCAATATCTAGCCACGTATGAGTCAAGTAGATTAAACCCGCAACCAAACTTCTGAAATGTCTTGCATTTACTTGTTCAGTACTATCATCAATCTACAACTTCTCATTCAAATTCATAGGTGTAGCTGCAATCTTGCAATTCAGCATCATAAACATTTTAAGTAAATCAGTAGCATATTTCCTTTGTGACACAAAGATTCCATCTTCAACTTGCTTCACTTCTAGCCCAAGAAAATAGTGCAACATACCTAAGTCTGTCATTTCAAACTTTTTATTCATGCAAACTTTGAATTCATTAATGATAGAAGAAGAGGAACCCATATAAATCATATCATCCACATATAGGCAAATAATGAGAAGATCATTTTTACCTTGTCTTTTCAAATAAAGATTGGGCTTATTCTTACTTCTTTCAAAGCCATTATCAAGAAAGTAGGAGTAAATTTTGTTGTACCATCCTCGTGGAGCCTGCTTCAACCCGTAAAGTGCTTTTTGTAGCTTGTATACTTTCTCTTCTTTGCCTTCAACTATGAATCCTTCGGGTTGCGTAACATATACCACCTCTTACAACTTGCCGTTTAAAAATGCTGATTTAACATCAAATTGATATACTGGCCATTGTAATTGTGTAGCCAATGCCAAGATGGTTTCTACCGTTTCAAATCGAGCAACAAGAGAAAATGTTTCTTCAAAGTTGATACCTTGCTTTTGTGAGTAACCCTTTTGCCACCAGTCGAGCCTTGCGCTTTTGTATACTTCCATCTGTGTGATACTTAGTTTTGAACACCCACTTTAGGCCAATTACATTTTTACCATTGGGCAAATCCATCAACTCCTAAGTTTCATTTCTTTGAATTGCTGCAATTTCTACTTTCATGGCACTATGCCATTCTTCTTTTTCTGCTGCTTCTTCAAATGTTGTTGGATCAGCTACAAACAAGGCTTGTGTATTCTCATATATCTCCCTTACCGATCTGAATTTTCTTGGAGATGTTTCCTCTGAAGATGAACTTGAAGAAGACAAGCTTGATGAAGTCGAAGGATAAGAAAAAGACGGCTGTTGTACTTTAATTTGTGGAGCGCTATTTTTAGTTGAAATTTCAAATTGAACACCATCTGAATTCTCATGCCAAGTCCAACTTGCCTCTTCATTGAAAACTACATTCTTGCTAATAATCACTTTTCCACACACAGGATTATACAACCTATATGCTTTAGATTGAGAGCAATAACCAACAAAAATACATTTTGTTGATTTATCATCAAGTTTGCTTCAATTATGTGAAGCAATCAAAGTATTGGCAACAAAACCAAAAACCTTTAAATGGTTGATAAGAGTGTAATTTATATATCTTTTATTCCTTCCATATTATGTTTTTGTTATGTTTTATGCCTATTTGAGTTGATTAGAGTTTATTTTGTATGTTTGGCATAATTGGATAGACTTTAGGAAATAAGTGATAAAAGATTAGAAAATTCCAGAATCTTTGTTATTCTAACCAGTGCTGCGTTTTTCAGGTTTTTCATGGAGTTAGACTTCTTGATGGCAAAAGGGTTCCTCAAGAAAAGTAAAGTAGATGAATAAAGCTTTCCAAGAAGGTATTATGGGCGAGAATCCGAGTTCATTTGGGTCCTCATTAGTTGTTGCAAAACCGGACCTGGAATCCTACTCGCAGAAGGATTCCTGGCTGAGTATTGAGTCTTCGAATGAGCCTAACTGGAGCTTCAGAAATCGGAATCAGGTGATTCAAAAGCCCAGATTCATCTACACATCCAAGAATACAACTTTTATGAAGTGACCAAGCCCAGAAAAGTTCTTTTTCATTACAAGAATCCTGGTGCAAGCTGGGGACGAATTCAGTTTTCCATATCTGATAAGATTTTGACAATTTTGGAAGTCTATCTTTTAGCAAAGATCTAGGAAAGTAATTTCCGTGATTCTTGGGGTAGAGTTAAGGAAAACACATGTTATTTATTGATGATTTGTTAGGTTAAAAAGGGGGGAGAAGAGAACATCAGTAGTTTTGAGTTTTTTCGGTTTTCTTTTACTTTCTACGTCAAGATGTGAGGCTGATCTTTCTTCGTCAGTTCAAGGGGATTTTGAAGCCTAAATTCATGTCATTGGTGTAACCTAACTTCAGTAACATTATTCTTAATCTTGTTTTTATTGGAATTGTTTATGTTATTCTGTTTTAATTGTTTATAATTTTCTGTTTGGGTGATTTAGTAATGGCCTAGTGAATTATTTTATCGGAATTTTATCTGTTAGAATTAGGAATTGTGATCCGTAGTTGTCCTTTTTCTATTCAATGGGTAACACATGATGATAGATGATTATGGACAAGTTTTCATTCTGTCATCTTGAATAACATAACCTAAGTTAAATAATCCGAGCTTGTGTGATTGTTGCTTAGATTGATCTATTTTCCTAATTCTTAAGGCTACCATTGAATTAAACTTAGAGAGCTTATTCTAGGTTGTTCGAGGGTTAGGATCTACTTGAAGAGCTTATTTCAGTAGTGACGATTAAGGGAGAATTCGGGTATCAGAGCTTGTTGTTTCCTAGGGTCAGTAGTTCCATAATAACGAGATAGAATAGTGTTATGGTTAGTTCGTGTCCAATGCATGTTTAGGTGGATCTTGAACCGAGAACTGATTGTTTTTAATCTGATTTTTTCTTCCATTAGAGACTTCTTTGTTTTACTTTAGTTTGCCTTGATTACAAACCCCTTTCATTACTCTGTTGTGTTGTCATGTTCATTGTTTAGGGTTTTATTGTGTTGTTTTCATTGTGGCTATTGGCATAGAATATAGGATTTAATCGAATCATTCCCTGTGGGATCGACCCTTGCTCACCCTATATAGTAGTTAGGTTAGTAAGGTTAATTAATTTGGTGCATTCGACACGCTACCAATGGCTTACCCAAGGTTTCCTACCAATCCAAGCCTCATATGGTGTTCGGTTTGGAACAAACTTTGTTGGTGATAAATTCAACAAGTAGACAACAGTAGAGAAGCCTTCTGCCCATAATTTTTTTGGTAGTCCCTTGGCCTTTAACATGCTTCTTGCCATTTCAACAATGGTTTGATTCTTTTGTTTAGCGATGCCATTTTGCTCCGGTGTGCTTGGAACAATCAACTCCCTATGTAAGCCTTGCTCTTCACAAAACTGAATAAATTCATGAGATAAAAATTCACCTCCTCTGTCAATACAAAGCACCTTAATGCATTTGCCACTTTGCTTTTCAACATGTGCTTTGAACTTCTTGAAGGTCTCAAATGTTTCTGGCTTGAATTGTACAAAATAAACCCAACTCATGTGACTATAGTCATCTGTAAACAATAGAAAATATTTACTCCCACCAAATGATTTCGTTTGCATAGGACCACTCAAGTCAGCATGTACAATCTCAAGACAACCAGATGCCTTTCTAGACTTCCCTGTAGGAAATGGTCTTTTACATTGTTTCCCATATATGCACCCTTCAAACACATCTAATGACTCAATTTTGGGCAACCCAAACACCATTTCCTTTTGACTCAACAATTTCAAACCTTTTACATTCAAATGCCCATACCGGAAATGCCACAATCTAGACTCTCTATTTTCTTTGACAACAAGTGCATGACTTTCAACACTGGAAAGTTCAAGTGGGAATAACTTATTTGGTGTCATACAATCATCAACTATTATCTTACCTGACTTTTTTTAATCTCTAATCACACAAGAGACATCATTAAACAAAATGGAATAGCCACTAGCCATAAGTTGCCCAACACTCAACAAGTTTTGAGATAAATGTGGAATAAAATACACTATAAAGGAGCTTTACATTACCATGACCATTATTGATTGCCACAGTACCTTTGCCTTCTACTTGCATCAGTTTGTCATCTCCAAGCCTCACCTTTATCTTGTAAGACTCGTTAAGCTCCGTAAACAATGACTTTATTCTTGTTATGTGATTAGAGCATCCTCTGTCCAAAAACCAAATGTTGTTGGAAGTTTTTGTGTGTGCACGATAGGCCATGAATAGCTTAACCTCATTTTCCTCTTGTTCTGTATAGCTTGCTTGCTTTTCCCTTAATTTCCAACATTCAGCTTTTACATGTCTAAACCGTTTGCAGTAGTAACATTGGACACCACTTCTATTACCTCTTAGGTGTCGCATTTCATCATTTTGCTCATCACCATGTCCT
The DNA here is from genome assembly GCA_026225825.1 of Pistacia integerrima. Lineage (NCBI taxonomy): Eukaryota > Viridiplantae > Streptophyta > Magnoliopsida > Sapindales > Anacardiaceae > Pistacia > Pistacia integerrima. The sequence goes on along the minus strand of CM047747.1, from coordinate 36,711,115 downwards.
CTTCCATGACCACCTCTTCCATGAAATCCTCATCTACCATGTCCCCAACTAGCTACCTCCTTTTCCTCATTCTGATTGAACGCCTCCCCCTTCACCTAAAAGGCTTTTCCCATTCTTCTCACCTGCCCTAGTCAATCTTGCCTCATGGGATTGCAAAGATCTCATCAGTTCATCAAACGAGTATGTAGTTAAGTCTTTGGACTCTTCAATAGCTGCAACTACACGATCAAATTTTGGAGTCAAACTCCGCAATATTTTTGCAACTATAGTCTGATCAGAAACTTCTTCCGCATAGGTCCACATTTGATTAACAATTGCATCTACTCTAGATTGATAATCGTGCACTGATTTTCCATTTTTCATATGCAAGGTTTCGAAATCACAACGAAGAGATTGAAGTTTCACCGTGATTACTTTCGAGGAGCCTTTGTACTCTGTTTGCAAAGTCTCCAAGCATTGTTGGCTGTATTTGCTGTTACTATTTTTGAAAAAATTGACTCATGAACTGCTTGTTGAATGAAGAACAGGGCTTTAGTGTCCCTTTTTTTTTTGTTTAATCTTTGCTCTTCATTGGAACCCGCTCTGTTTGCAGTGATCCCTTGCTCAACCACGTCCCATAGCTCTTGAGACTTGGACAAGGTTTTTATTTTGATGCTCCAATACTCATACTTCTCACCATTGAAAATGGTTAAAAGCGGCCGTGTGGTTACTGAACTCCCATTTCCTGCCATTTAGATTCACTCGCTCACCTTTTTTTTTTTTTTTTTTGGCCCAGTCAAATTCCGAAGTCTTACTCTGATACCAAAATATTAGGTAGAGTGCAGAATAATAGAGAAAAACAAGGGACTAATAGTAAACAAAAGAGTAGAAGATCTATAAGCTAAATATTGATCCTTATTGACTTACAATTGAAGTACTCAACATGCATTTAAATAAGCAGTACATAATAATAAACTAACTTAATAAAAGTAGAGATTATTGGCATTACCATTGACATGATCTAAGGAACAGAAAATAGAAAATCAAGAAGCTATGAAGTATCTGCATATGACTCGGTCAAAGAGCTGATAGCACAGCTGTCAAATTCGAATCATTCTCCAACATTCTAGTGTCATGCATGTCTGTGACATCATGGATAGGAATTTCGGGTTATTAATTTAAAATTTTAACATAAAAAAATCTAGATTATGACAGTGATACCGCGTCATTTTATTTTATTTTACATGTCAATATCAGATATCATAAAATTCGAGATACCAGGATCAATGACTATTTTTATTCTGAGATAAAACTTGCACTTAGTTCTTTAAGTGTTAAATATCTAATAAATTCATAAAACCTGATAACCAATCTTAGTTCGCAATGAGAGAATTAACTCACCCAAAAATCCGCCAGTGATAAGCAAGCATATAAAAAGAACACGGGATTCATTTTGTGTTCCAACAACATAGGACAAATAATTGTTGCTGAATGGCAATAAGAATTCGATCATCTTCCTTTGCCCTCGATATGCAAACAAAGTCAACGGTATCCAGCCACAATTGTTCGGAACATTAATTATGAATTGATGTTTTCTCTCCATAATAATCACGTTGACTCCTTGGACATTGCCAACAATTGCACCAACCGAAAGAACCGTGATGCCCTTATTATTAATTCTGTAGAGACACTTGATCTATTGACATTTGATTCAATAGATACTCCACTATATGATTCGTCTTCCCTGTCCCAACAGCTACATGAAGAGCTCTGTCCAAATTTTCCATGATCCTGGCTTCTACAGCATGTTTATCCCCATCACAGAAATTTTTACAGATTCCAGGTTGTCTTCATGTATAGCTTTATGCAGAGGAAGGTACTTTGTGAGATCGTCTGCAATAATACAAACAGAGAATTTCTCATGTATTTTTTATTGGCTGATTAAATCGTTTACTTACTTCTAAAAGGTTATTTAATTTTCTACTCCTTACCCATAGTCTTTGAAGGAGGAGAGGGTTCAACTGGGTACTTCTTCCCTTCGCTTATATCATGCATGCTCACGTCCAGTTCCTGTATCTGATTGAATTAATTCTGTTCGAAAGGAGAGGTTGGCAAAGACTCCAATGTTGGAGAGGCCATAACGATTTCGACTTTTTCCTCCATAGCTGATTGAGTTGATTTATGTTTGGAAGAAGAGTGGCCACAGGCTGTGATGTAAATTCTGCGTTAGAGTGATTGGATGGCAAAGGAAATTTCCCATTTCTTCTCTGTTTCCTTCACCAATTCGGAGAGGTAAACACGTCAAAAATAATCCCAAACTTTCCCTTTTTTTTCTCCATCCATTCTTCTAAATGCTCAGAACTCAACACTAACGCAAAATTTTCCAATAAATTAGGTGTGGGACAAGGGTTCAGGTTGAATTTGACCGTACGGACTACTGATCCTTTTTTCTCTTATAACTCTGATCCTGGTTTTAGCTTCTCATTTTCTAGCCAGTTTTGTGGCCGTTTAATTGGCTTAAACTATCCAAAAGAAGGTCAAACAGATAATTTTGTTCGCTTTAAGTTTATAATGATATAAGATCTGAAAATTAGTTCACGTTGTAAAGCTTAAACTTGAAGTAATTTTGATTATTGTCATAGTTTTAATTTACTTGTGAAATTATGAAATCTAATTGATTTAAATTTCATTAATTTTTTGATAATTCGAAATATTAAACCGTGAAACAAAAGTATGACGGAGGAAGAATAAAATCGTTTATTAACAATTTCTTTCTTATTTAAATTTAAAGTATAAGATGGGTTAAGGTTAACATGAAAGAATGACGGAGGGTTAAAAAACATTTCCCCTAAATATGAGTCCAGGTCCAATCATAAAATTTGGGTCTGAGTGGATCCTATTTTCTTTAGACCAATGCTCAATTTTTCTCTTTCATATTTTCTTTCCTAAATATGAATAATTTCTTTCATTATTTTCTTTCCTAAAACACAAATTTTTATTTTAAATTAATATATTTAACACAAAATAAAAAACGGAAATCCACCATTGACATATTTGAGACAAACACTTTGAGATAAATAAAATAAGTTTGAGGGGGTTTTATCAATTTTGGAGGTGATTAGATTCGTTCTTTCTTTCTTTTCATTTTTCCCATTTTTAAATACGTTTTCAGACATGCATATTAAATGCATTTTCATTTTTCATCTTTTCTCATCATTTTAAATGTTTTCAGGAAAACAGAAAACGAATACACAAAATTCATAAAGCAACAAGCCCTAATTCTCTCGCACACGCCTAGCATATGTTGAAATTTCTCTGCAATTTACTGAAACTAAATTACGCAAATTGCAGATGAAATATAATTATATTTATGACTTTACTGTACAATAATTCACTTAAAAGCTTACGAGATCAATGCTAAATTTATTATATTTCTAATTTAATCAATAAAATATAGTTTGATAGTGTTATTGCATGCATATATGAGGACCAAAATGAACATATATTTATTAAATAAAAGTATTAAACAATATTTTAATAAATTTTAAAAATCTTGAGATATATATTTTAAAACTTTATTCTAATAATTAATTTTATATTCAAAATTTAATTAATAGATTAAAAAACTTAAGATTCTATCTAATGGTGGGTGCAACTGTTTGGTTAACTTTTAAGTTTTATCTAAAGGTTTTTTCACAAGAAACATCCTGTGTTTGGTTTTTTTGTGAGAGCTTCCACTGGTTTTGGAAATACGATTTTAATCTTCGTGTGTTTGGTCTTTTTTGTAGTGAGTATCCGATGGTATAGAAATGTGATCCTAACTCCCATTTTTTAGGGACTATTAAGTTATTTTGTTTAAGTTTAAAGCAAATGATGTTTTATTAAAATTTGTCAACAATACTAAAAGGTTAGTATACTTTTTTAAGGTTAAATTGATGAAATTGTTGATAAATTTGAAAGTTTAATCGATAATATTTTCAAAACCAGTGGATTCTTACTATAAAGAATGCAAACACTTAGGAATTAAGATTAGAGATGGCAATAGGCCCGATATTTTTGGGTACCCGGCCCAGCTAATCCCAAGAAGGTTGGGCTTTACCCAATGTTCGTGGGCTTGGACATGGGTCTGGGCCTGATTTTAAGGTCCGACCTTGGGTACGGGCCGGGCCTGGGTATGTCTTCAGGCCTAGCCCAACCTGATAATTTTAGTATTAATTATACTAAATTACCCTTATATTATACATTTAATTATAAGATTATCCTATATATATATTTATTTTCCCCAAACCCTACATAAATGGATGGATGCATTTTGTGGAAAGTTATTTATATATTTGGTGAGTATTAAAAAATAAATTAATATTTAAAAATTGTTTCTAGAATTAAAAATATAAAAAAATTAAAATTTATTAATATTTAAAAATTCACATTATGAAAATGAGCGGGTTTGGGCCGGGCTTGAGGTTACAAAACGCCTGTTGGGCTGGGTTTGGGCTTTACCTATCATACCTGTGATAGGCTCGGCCTAGGTTTGGGCTTTTGTCATGAGGTCGGGCTTGGGCTTGGGCCAAGGGATACCCGGTCTCGGCCAGCCCATTGCCATCACTAATTAAGATTATATTTCTAAAACCAGCTATGGCTCATAGTCACATTCCTAAACCAACAAATGCTAACTAAAAAAACTCAAACACATGGGATTACTACTAGAAACCCTTTATCAAATCATATTCTGTTTTATTGTCCCATATTTATTGCAATTGAATGTGATATTTCCTCCCAAGTGGCAGAGTAATAAAAATTGTGTACTATTACAAAGATAATAGTAAAAAAATATTGTAGGAAAAATTGCTCACTTATTGAGTGGTACCGCTTTTACTGCTTCAACGGCATTAACTTGTGATAATTTATAAGATTATCACTCAATGAATCGGTTTAAAAACCCTAATTAACCCTATCTTCTCATTAAAATAAATTATAATAAGACTGAGGTATTAATTTAATAAGTTTTAAAAAACCTAGTTAATTACAAAATAAATACCGACATATGAGACTAGTTGACCAAGAATAGTAAATAAATAAATAAAAAAGGAAGAAAACTTTTAACTTATAATTAATGATGCATTTAATAGAAGACACAATAAAAAAAAAAAATTAAAAAGACTCTCTTACCTCGAAGTTACCATGTGACACAAGTTTACCATGCATTACAAATAGAAACTCTTGCCTCAGATGTTAGAAAAAGAAAAATACAATAGAATAATCATCTTCCATTAATAAGTTTCTGATTGCCTCTCTGTAAAAATGCAGTTCTTTAGAGTTCTCAACGGATTAAACGTTAACATAATTCAAAGGAAAGAGTAGCTCAAGGATTTCTACACTCTTCTCAATGAATGGAATCCTAGAGCGGTTTCCAATGGAAATATCATATAGATGCCCCTAGGGATTCCAAGGGCCATTGAGAATCATCTTAATTTATGTATATTGGGAATGACTTTGGGATTATGGTAAACCTTATACAATAAATAAGAACGGTAGAAATTATGTTTTTCCCAAGTAAGACTTAAAATCAGAACAAGTCAACCACTCCAAACCGGGCACTTGTCGAGTGGTTGCATGAGATTATTACTATTAAAGTTAATTACGATAGGGTAGGGGTATCAAAATCAAAGGCACAATAAAAGAAAAACAACTGTCGACATATGACACTAGTTGACCGTGGAGTGGAAATACAAGTTATAAAAATAAAAAAAAAATCTTCCAATTAATGCAGCGAATCTCTTCCCCTGATGCCCTCCTACTAATTAAATCATAACAATTGAATTTGATTTAATGATCGATCTGGATGGGTTCTTGACTTATTGTCAACAAGTATTACAAGAAGTTGCCTGCAAGAAGCATTAACACACTATTTAATAAGAACAGCTACTGAGAAGTTCCTCGAGGAAGCATTTATCTATAGATACCAATTTCTCTTCTTCATCACAGTTTATCCCCTCTTCTTCATTACAACTAATCGCCTCTTCTTCATCATAGCCTACCACATTATCAGGTGAGGGTAAGTGTATGTAGTACGGAATTAAAATAAATTTTCAGAAGTAAAAAAATAATCTTTTCAACCAAATAACTTACAAGTACGAAAAATTTTCAGTTTGTTTTTATTGCAGATATTTACATGACGTACCTACAACTATATGAAGCTATACTCGAAGGCAACCTGAATTCTGTAAAAGAAATCCGTTCAACGGATAACTCTTCGTTAGAGGCCAGGATCACGGAGAACTTGGACACAGCTCTTCATGTAGCTGTAGCTGTTGGGACAGAAGAGGCGAATTGTATTGTGAAGTATCTGTTGGGAGAGATGTCAACAGATCAAGTAGCACTGAAAAATAAAGAGGGCAACACGGTCCTTTCCATTGCTGCAATTGTTGGCAATTCCCAAGCAGCCAAAATGATATTGAATATGAATAACCATCAATATAGCAATTTAACTGACGTTCCAAACAATTCTGGAAGGATACCCTTGATTGAGGCTGCTCGCCATGGCCAAAAAGATATGATTGAACCTTTGGGTACTAGAAATTATTTGAACAATGTTGCCGCAACTGATTGCGATAGTGCCGTCCCTTTCATAAATTCGCTTATAATTGCTGGATTTTATGGTGAGTTAATTCTTTCTTGCAGTACTACCGTGCGATTAGATTTTATTTTAATAATATACCAGGCACTTTAAAACTAATTTCCAAGTATATACCAAATCATGTATATCTTTTACGGTCCAATACATTGCAAATTAGAAACTTTGCTGGTGCAAGTTTCATCTAATTACTTTATGGATGCACATTTTTATCAATTTTCTTCATGTTTAAATTTGAAAATAATAATCCTAGGCTCCTATCTATGATTATGTCTCAGACGTGGCACTAGAATTGCTTCAGAACTATCCAAGTTTAGCCACAATGCAGTCATCTACTGGCGAGTCCGTTTTGAGTGCAATAGCAGGAAAGCCGTCTGCGTTTCCAAGTGGACAAAGAAAGCTAAGGTGGTGGCAATACCTCAATGTTTTAAGAGTCAGTATGTATTTCTCACATATTTACTGATCTTCTATCATGCATTCTCTCGTATGAATATCCCTGTTATTCACTCGTTTGTTTTCTTCTAGTTTTGTTACCTCATCATCTATTCATAAATATTATTCTTGGAGTAGCATTCTACAAATCAAGATATGTAATATGTTTTCACTAAAGCTCAATTTACAGTTGAGTAATTTAATGCCAATTTGGTGACTTTGATTCTCAACATGCTATTGCATGTGTAATGAAATTTTTACTTATAATAATTTTTTTTATAACTTATATATTAAAACATACTTAAGAAGTATTTAAGAATTTAAAGTTTTTAAAAAGCATATTGAATTGACCAATACAAAACTCTTAGAATTTTTACGTATGAAACCCTAAATTGTTTTCTTTTGACTTATAATATTGTACTCAGTTATATATAGATATAGTTATTTTAATGTTGACTGTTGGGTCTGTTTCATTTGCAGTTCCCAATTATAAAAATAGAAGACAAGAGACACGAGAGACAATGTTAATGCTTGAAAAAGTAATTGAACTCTTGTGCGAGAGAATTACTAACAATTCAGACGATTATGACATATTGAAACGATCACTCTTTTTAGCAACAGAATTAGGGGTTTGTGAAGTTGTGGAAAAAATTATAGATTCATTCCCGGCTGCAGTTTGGTTTAAAAATGAAAAGTATCACAATATACTCCACTTGGCAATCATGAACCGTCAAGAGAAGGTATTCCAATTCATATGTCAAAAGATTGGTCGCATATGTATGTTATTGATGTCTCCAGACTTTGAGAGGAACAATTTATTGCACTTAGTTGGAAAATCGGCACCAAAAAATAAACTAAATCTCATTCCTAGTGCAGCTTCTCAGATGCAGTATGAGTTACAGTGGTTCAAGGTAAGAATTTTTAATTTGAATATAACATGATTTCTATGTAATAGGTTTTAGTGATACTTAAATATTCAGTTATCTTCTATTATAAATTGCTTTCCCTTTTTTATAACATAAATTTCAAGGATACATGTTCAGGTGTTAAATTCCTTCTAATTATCTCCTTAGAGAAATTTGAGCTTATTTATTCACTTTAAGAGCACTCTTTGAATAAGTTTTGCTAGTTATGAAATATATCTTGTTCAGAAAGTGGAGAAAATTGTACCACCTGACTACAAAGAGGAAAAAAATTCTAAAGGAGAAACTCCAGGAGAGGTATTTACCGAGGAACATAAGGAACTGCGTAAAGAAGGTGAGAAATGGATAAAAAAGTCAGCAACTTCATGCTCAGTAGCAGCTGCATTAGTTGCCACAATAGTATTTGCAGCGGCAATCACTATACCTGGTGAGTACAAAGACGATGGTGAACCAAAATTTTACAAACAGATAGCCTTCACAATCTTTAGTATATCAGATGCCTTCTCTTTGTTATCATCAATCGCTTCCATCATAATGTTCTTATTTATCCTCACTGCAACCTATGGAGAACGAGATTTTCTTCATGTCCTGCCCAACCTGTTAATGTTGTGTCGGTTTATGTTATTCCTCTCCCTAGCATCGCTAATGGTAGCGTTTTTTGCTGCTGTTTTTATGGTGTTTTGTGGAAGAAGACTAAATTGGGTATTTGGTATAGTGTTTGCATCAGCTGTACTGCCTTTGTTCGTTTCTATAATATATCGCCTCCTTTCCCGCAAGCTAAAAAAATGGTATTTGAAATTGGTCTCTTCCTTCCCAAAATCAAACACTTGTTTTGCTAGTACTGGTACTCCTCCTTCCAAAATTAATGTTTGATGGTCCCTGTTCTAGCTACCATCGCCTGCCAACAGTGAAGGGTGTTTGTTTCATTATTTGTATTCCATTGATCTTAGGAAACTAAAACTCTACAAACACATAAAACTGTTTACGGGGCAGTTTGATATTGCTGTAATTTTTATTGTAGTCACTTGTACCTGTGATGTGGAAATAATGACTTAGTGAAAAAAAAAATTACGGACTGCTTTTATTTTTAAATTTGTGCGTGTGCGCGTTTCCAAGTGCTTTGTATGTATACTTACTAAAATGGAAATCATTTTGTTTATAAAAACTCTTAATATTTTATTTAAACTAATTATTAGTGATTAAGTTATTAATTCATGAATGATATATTAATATCAGCAAATATGAAATGAATTTATACTTTTTAAAACAAGAAAATAGGTAATTGAATAGTTGCAACAGCATTTGAAGATCCATCGATACTCCGACCCCATCCGCAGTAAAGAAACGTCTTCTTGCCTTAAGAGAACAAGTGCGCATAAGGTGTTTTGGTGCACTTCCTTAGTGAACTCTTTTAGTCACTTGGCTCCGTGGGGCCTATCTGCCCATGGACATTTCTTGATCCCGACTATGTGCCACCAATTCCCCCTTCCTTCATTCAAACTCGGCCACCTAAACCAAAGATTAAAACTTTTGCTTCAATTCTTTCTAGTGCGGAAGATTATGGAATCATCCAGATCAATTTCCACTATCAACTATAAGAGGACATACCGTTTATGTTTCTATTGATACTAATGACATGACCTATCCCGACCCTTTCTATTTTATAGGCTCTAGACACACCAATAAGAATCAAGCGGCCAAAACCTGTCATGTGGAAAAGCTGAAAAACTTATAAGACTATTTTTTGGAATAACTTTCATAACACCTTTCTCTTAATGTCATCATAAAAGCATATACATGTATATAAATATGTATTGGAAAATCTAATAACATAACAAAACTATTTTCCCCTTTTTTGAATAAACTTCCATAAAACTTTTTCATTGTCTACCGTCATGCAAAAAACTACATAACAAAACTATTTTCCCATTTTCTAAATAAACTTCCATAAAACTATTTCATTGTCTATCATCATGCAAAAAACTATATAAATAATATGTCTTACAAATCCGAAAACATAAGGTATCAGGCCTCCTATACTACACCAAAACATGAGGCAAGCAAAAAAGTAAAACATGAGTTTTATCACAAGAAAATATACAATGTTTCACACAAAATGAGGCAACGTTGCATGGGCCTAACCTTGACCAAAAAGTCACTGCTCAACATGATCTAGGTTTTGACTTGGAAATTCACTGTATTTTATCCATGTGGATCCATTTTAAATATATCCAATGCATTTGGATAAAATCCATGGAGAATTTTTTTTTTTTTTTTTGACATCCCTAGAGGTTAATGTCATTACTCTTTGAAAGACTATCCACTAATCGAGCCTTTTAGCTTACCCTATTCCCTCTCCAAATCACCAGAGGGATTGTGCTAAGTAGTTGTCCATTTTGTGCCCTTTTTTTTTTTTTTTTATCAATCCAGAATTGCATAGAAAGAAAAAAAAGAATACAAGAGAAAAGGCCTACCTTGGACAGGCCCAAGGGACAAAAGCAAAAACTAACCAAAAAGGGACAAAGCCCAAGACCTAAAGCCAGTAGGCCTAAGAACATAAAAGGGCCTAAACTAAGCTTTAAAGCTATAAAGCTATACAAAAATATATACAAGAGTTTCCGGCCCAAGCAGTTAAGAGTCCAAGTTCTGTACAAAAACAAAAAGGCCCGAAGAAAGAGAGCAGAAAGCCTCCTCCAAAATAACCCAGCCGGCCCAATTCCAATTAGTGGACAGTTTTGGAGCCAGGGAATCAAAGGTGAATAAATCAGCTGAAGTTAAAGCCATACTGGAGCTTATGCAATTAGTACTTATGAACACAAAGTCCTTCATTAATCTGATTCTTGACAGTCTTTGAAAGCCACTAAGATTTCTGCTTTCTGCAAAGTCGAAGGAAAAATCACTTGCCCAAGCAAACTTTGTCAATAAAATTAAAAAAAAAAAAAGGGCATCAATATCTGGATAAGCTTTCCCATGTACATCTCTACAATAAGCAAATACTTTCACTTGTTTTTCCATCCAGAATGGTTTTCCAGGATATCCCCCCAAAGTGAATAACTGAAGCATCCTTTACATGTTGCATCCAGATCATAAAGAGAAACAACAACTAGCAACCATGCAACCCTTCATCTCCGAAATAACGCTTCCTCACAGCAGGCATGACTTAGATCCCATTCAGCCATGATTCTACGAACTCTTTCATTATCTTTGTACTTAAGGGAATGAAGTCGCAATCTAACTTTCCCCCATATCAAACCAGCAAGCTTTTCAGAACTTCTCATGGTATTTTTAAACAATCTAAAATTGCGCTCCTGCCAAACGAAATAGATAGAAGCTCCCAATAACAACCTGCAAACCACTGCTCTTATCCATTTCCCTTTAAACTTCTCAGTGCACCAGTTCACAATATCAAGCCAAAATGTCAAGGGGGCTTGAAATGCCCATAAGATTGAACTGCTTGCTAAATTCTTTGGGGATACCTACAATGAAAAAAGAGGTGTTGGTCTGAGTCTATCTCTTCATTACACAATCTGCAAATTAGCTTTATCAATCAGGAGATTTGTATATGTAAAATGTTACGTTTAATGAATCTCTAATGGTCTCATTTTGTTTTAGCACTTATTTTCAAAGATATAAAAATATTTTAAAAAGGTCAAAAAATGTGACTTTTATCCGACTTTGAAAAAATCATAACAAACACCTAAATTGAAATAATTACCAACTTATAAAGGTGGAAAAGTAACTGGCCCGGCCCGCGGCGGGTTACGAAGTTTGGCGGGCCGGGTCTAACCCTCCAACAAAGGCAGGTCGGGTTAGGCCCACCATTTTGGAGAAAATGGCTGGCCCAGCCCGACTCGCCAACCCTAACCCGCCGGGTTAGGCGCGGTCCGGGCCGGGTTAGCCCGATTTTCTTTTTTTTTTTTGTTTTTTTGTTTTTTTAATTTAACTTTTCAAATAAATAATTATAAATATAATTGTTTTTAGTTAACTTTTCAAATATAAATAATTCAATTCAATTCAATTTTTTTTTTGGTTAACATTTCAAATATTAATTCAATTTTAATACAATAAAATTGTAATATAAGAAAAATTAGACTTATTCATTTATCAAAAAATAAAATAAGAAATTACACCAATTATTGCCTCGTTAAAAACCTCACCAAGAAAAACCCAATGGGAGAAAAACTTGGTAAAGAAAAAAGAGTGCAATAATTGACAATTAATTTACAAATTACATTTTACAAAACAAGTAATTTGGGGGTGGTTCACTAGGACCTCCCTCATCTGTATCATCTATATTACAAAATTGAAATGATTCTACTAAAGTATTGTCGATAACCTCGTATTGATCTTGATGGCGTGATCGTTCCCAATCTCGAAGACATGTGAGGACTTCAATCATTTTTGGAGCAAGTTTAGTCCTCTTTTCATTTAAAATCCTTCCACTTGCACTAAATGTTTGTTTGGATGAGACGGTTGAGACAGGAACAGCGAAAACATCCAAGGCAAGTCTTGATAATACCGGAAAAATACATTTTCTGGCTCTCCAATACTCTAAGATATCAAAGTGACCTGTTGAAAACATTTCGGGGGTTGCCAAATATTGTTGAAGTTCATTACTCTGCGACTCCATGGAGGACAGTATATTAGTTGTTGTTGTTGTTGTTTTGTTGGTGGTGCTTCTGAAGAGGAGGTTGTGCTTCGGATTCGAGTCCTCTTCGACCTATTCAGTGCATTCCAAGAGTATAAGTCTTCATTTGTTGTTTCTTCTGATACAGCTTCTCTGGATATTTCGCCTCTTTGCGACTGCGGGTTCCCATACCTGTTTTCATATTGGAAATATACTTCGAAAAGACTATTTTTTACCTCTCCTATTTGATTGACATATGATTCGGTTTGTAAATTTTCACTTAAATTGTCAAAACCATTTTCTAAACGTGCTAATTTAATTCTAGGATCAAATATAGCACCTAAACAATAAAGAAAATGAATGGGTTCCCAATATTTCAAAAAAAAAAATTTTCATTGCCTTTATTGGTGCATGTAAAATTTCATTGTCTCTGTTTTTTGTAAATAACTCATAAATTTTTATAATTGTATGTATTATCAATGGACTAGTAGGATAATACACACCAGAAAGTTGTAAAGTGGATTGGTAAAAACATTTGAGAAAAGAATGAAATACTTTAGCTATCTTCCAATCATTTTCTACCAAATAATGAGGACCTCTATTATTTGCTACAAAATAACTAATTATATTAGCATAAGGTAAACATGAATCAAGCATTAAATAAGTACTATTCCATCTAATAGACATATCTAATGCAAAAGTTCTAGGAGACATATTTGATTTTATACAAGCTTCTTGAAATTCAGCATTTCTTTTATTACTACCAATAATCCAAGCTAAAGATTCCCTAATTCTATCAATATTTTGTTTAATTGTTTTCATACCACTTTTCACAATTAAATTGATAACATAACATGCACAACGTTGGTGAAAAAACTTCAAATTGTTATATAAAGGATAATTATTTTGAAAAAAATCTATAGCTTTAGTATTAGAACTTGTATTATCTAAAGTTAAACTTATCACTTTATCAATAATATCATAATCTTCTAAAACTTCAACAATTTTATTATAGATTTCTAAACCACTATGATCCACATCCATTAATCTAAATCCTAATAAAGATTTATTTAATTTAAATTCATTATCAAAATAATGACTAGTCACACAAATATAATCTTGTTTAGCTCTACCACTCCAAATATCGGCAGTTAGAGCCACACTAATATGACAAGTATGAAATTTATTTTTTAATTCTAATTTCATTTTTTTAAACAATTTTATTAAATCATTTCTAGTTGCAATTTTAGAATAACTTTTAAATCCTGGAAAAAATGATTTTTGAACAAATCTTTCAAAATATTTATCTTCTGCCATATTAATAGGTTGATCAGATGCAGCAATATATAAAGCTAACTGTTCCCTATATACATCAGAATTATAACGCCAAGTAGTACCCATATTAGTTATTTGAGTTTGATTGTTTTCTCTATTTCCATGTTGATTAATATGTTTATTAGCATGCATTTTTAAAGTACTAGTACCATTACCTGAATCAGCTTTATAAACTTTTGCACAATATTTGCATCTTGCTTTCTTGACTTGAACGCCATTTTCTGTCTCGTAAAACTTGTCGAAATGCGTCCAAACGTCTGATGTGTGTCTGTCTTCGCTTTCGGCGAGTTGATGATCCGTCTCGGCTTGAGATGAAGTTGGGACGAGGGGCGCGATTACGAGGGCGACTTCTAGAACCATCGGGAGCTGTTGGAATCGGCGGCATATTTTGAGGTGTATCGGATTCGAGGCCCGGGATTGGGACAAAGAGGACTATTTGAATCTCCTGCATTCATAGTAAAATCAGCGGGACTAGGACTAGGATAGGAGTTTTCTTCATCATTGAAATTGATGAGAGAGAAATATCTATCCATTGTAGACTTGTAGTTGAAAAAAAAATTAATGTAGAAGAAATAAAAATTAAAGAAAGAGAATTGGAATATGGAATTTGGAATTTGGAAAATTGGAAATATAAATTGAAAATTGCAAAAACTAATAAAAATTAAAATATGAGCAAATTGATAACAAAAAGATTAAGATAATAAATGAATAATTGAGAGAATAGAGATTAGAGAATATGAGAGAATGAAAGAATTTGAGTTATGAGAAAAATATGAGAGTTTATGGCCAATTTATAGAAAAAAAATGGGGAAAGAAAATGACAAAAAAGACCCCTCCAACGGCTATAAAACGGCTATATTTCAAGGGTAATTTAAAAAAATAAATTAATTTTACAATTTTTTTAATTTATTTTTCGGCCAACCCGGCTGGTTGGCCGTTGGCAACAGCCAACCCGCATGCAACCCGCCGGGTTGGCGGTCCTCCTGCAGAGAGGACAAAATAGCAACCCGCGGGCCGCCGGGTTGCCATTTTGCAACCTAGCCCGCCCGGGGGTTGCTGGCGGGTTGAACCCTCTTCATTACGGGCCGGGTTAGGGTTGACCCGCCTAATCCGACCCATTTGTTCCACCTCTACTAACTTACTATTATGTACTTACTTTAATTACGTTAATTAATTATTAATAAATGTATATTTTTTTTAAAAAAAAGTATTAAATTGGTAGCTGGTGGAGTCATCGATTGCTCGCCATCAAAGGAGCACTTATCTTTCTAAAATACTAATGTTTTATAGAAATTAAAAAATTTTTAGCGTTAATGATATTAATTCCCTCGAGATTTGATTAAATTAAACAATCCCTCATGAGAATTTCGAAATAACAAAAACCTCATAAATATTAAATTTTAGGTGTTAAAATAAACGACAAAAATATAATTTTGCAAATATTTATGAACTCATAATAGTATAAGGTCTGAGAACTCACTAACAGTTTACAAGTTGGAGAAGAATTTTTACTATCTTTTTAACTCAGGAGGGGAATTTTTGGTAGATCAAGACACATATTTCTCCACATATTTGATATAATTTTAGACATTTAAAATTAATACATTGAAATGGTACCATTGAGATAACATCAAATTCTTTTTATTCTCTATGATATGTTGTCATAGTAGTTAATAAATATGACCGACATAGTGAAATTTCTTAAGAAGTTAATATACTCTAGAGTCTGCAAGTGATAATTTTCCAAATCCATGAGAAAAACGTTGAATCCATGATGAAATAATTCAAAAGTAAAATAAACCATTATAAATTTTTTATTAAAAATCCATAAAAAAATTCCAATAGTTGACCATTTTTAGTACTACTAAAATAAGACATTGAATGAAATAAGAACAAACTTATTAAAATAAAACTTCCTAAATTACTATATTCCTTATAAAATATATAAAACAAATGTAACATCCTAGTGAAAAATTCTAATTAAATAAGAAAATCAAATAAAAATAAAAATCAAATCCAATCCTATTTTAGAAAATCTACGTTACATCAATGACGCACAACTGAGAGGATATCAGGCTCCGTTTGGTTCATTATTGGGTAGTTTTTAGAATAATCTTTTGAAAAAAGTTAAATTTGGTGGGTATTACGATGTAGAATTTTAAAAATTAACATAAATACCCCCTATATTTATTTATTTACTAAACAGTCCCAAATATAATATTCAAAATTAACAAAATACCCCCAATCCACACATAAATAAGGACAGCTGGCCACCACCGCCGGAAAGTGGCCGGAGCTGCCGTATCGGCGCATAACCAGCTCGATATTGCCATGCGTGCATCGATATGTCCTTTTCGAGCCAGATCCACCTTGGATGCAAGTAGCCAAATCTGCCAAATCTGCGACTAGATCTAGCCATTGATGGCGAGATCTGGCCGTATTTGCTCGTCAATGACAGCCAAACACACGGCCGTCGTTGATGGTCAACGACGACCATATGTTTGTCCTCGTTGACGACTAGCTACCGCCAAAGATCTAGCTATCAACGGCGAGATCTTTGGCCTTAGATCTAGCCTTTTCCGGCCAGATCTATCGTAGATCTGGCTGAAAAAATGCTAGATCGACGCACTACCAGCCAGATTCAGCCGATAGTGCACCATTATACCAGATTCTGGCCATTTTCAGACGGTGGTGGCCGGAATCTGGTAAATATAAGTTGCTGGGGTTTTTTTGTAATTTTAAAAAAATATTCAGGGGTTTTTAATTAAATTAACAAATTTATAGGGTTTAAAAAAAATTGAATAATATTGAATAATATTGTGAGTTTTTGCAATTTTACTATTTAACTTTATTGGGAATACTAATAGTAGTATTCCCAAAAGGGAACCAAACGGAGCCAATCTTTTAGACATGCTTTTTGAGTAAATACAATAGCTGTGAGTTTAGGATTTAGGTGTAATTTTTGACTAAATATTGTACAATAGCTAGGAGTTAAATAAATAACAAAAGATTAGGGTTGTTTTTTGAAATGTTGCCGGTTCTTTCCTACTCTATGATATTGTTCAAGAAACGAAGTTGAATCTCTCCACCTCCGGCTTCATAGGGCTAGATTCTCTATCTTTAGCAATATTTAAATATATAACACTTCAGAATTGATTATTTATATGCCTAAATTCAAACTCGTGTCCACATCTTTATTAATCCAATGAATGTATTTGTTGGAGATGGAGAAATTAATAACGGTAGACCATTGATTAGTACTGGTTGTCTTATTGTCTTTAGTTGATTTAGAGAGGAAATGTAAACCTAGTGAGCTGAAAAGAAACAGAGCAAGTGAAGAAGAAGTGATATTTTCGTTTTTTCTTAATAGCTTTCTCTGTTTACAAGCCTTTTATAATACAAGGCAAGGGTAAATCAGTAAATCCCAAACTACTTTAATATTCTAATATCCTCCCTTAAACAAAACTTCTATCAGTAATAATTGTTACCAACTACTCTAATATCCACCCTTGAACCAAGCATCAATTCCTTCTTTGTACCATTCTTGTTGCCTTTGTGGAGGTGATAAGCAATTGGTCAACAGTAGTAATTGGTCTCGAGGTTTGCACCGAGAATATGCAAAGCGCCCGGTGTTTTAATGCAGTTGAAGCAACTTCAACGCCACCTGCTTCCAAACAACAGACAAGCACTTCCCAGAACTTCCAAAATAATGCTAACAAGCAGAATTCCATAATGCAACTCTTCCATAATGCAGCAAACAACAGATAGCATTTCCCAGAACTCCAAAATAATGCTAACAAGCAGAATTCCATAATGCAGCTCAAACAGCTTCAATGTACCAAACAAGCTTTAACAAGCAAAATGCCATAATGCAGCTCTTCCATAATGCAACACCAGTATTCCATAATGCAGTTTCAAACAGCTTCAATGCACCAAAACAAGCTTCAACACGAATTCCATAATCAGCGACTTCAATGCAAACAAAGCGAACACCCGAATTCTTGAATTTCAAACGGCTTGAATGCACCAAAACAAGCTTCAACACCAGAATTCCATAATTCAGTTTCAAACAGCTTCAATGCACCAAAACAAGTTTCAACACCAGAATTCCATAATGCAGTTTCAAACAGCTTCAATGCACCAAAACAAGCTTCAACACCAGAATTCCATAATTCAGTTTCAAACAGCTTCAATGCACCAAAACAAGTTTCAACACCAGAATTCCATAATGCAGCCCTTTAAAGGGTGCTTAATGCACCAAAACAAGCTTCTACACCAGAATAAACTGTCTTAAAAAAAACTTTCAAAAAAAAATCCCAGATCTGTAAAATAACTGAGGAACAACTTCAGTCATTTCATATTTTTTTTCATATCAACACTGATCTCAACAACCAAAACTTCACTGACTGAATCAATATTCTGCACGAGACCATAAATCACAAAAAAACTAGCAATCAACAGAACATATTTGCAACAACTACAACTGCATCAGATCATAAAAACTCCACCGAACAGCAAAAACAACTGAACACATTCGCAATAAACCACAACTGCATATTAGTCCAGTAACTAAACACTACCAGGTGCTTGTACAGTAAGTTTTTCTCGAAGTGACTCAAACTTGGAAGCTGAAAGTGCCTTAGTAAAGATATCAGCTTTTTGATACTCAGTTGGAACAAATTGAACCTTCACCTTGTTGGCTGTAACTTGTTCCCGTATATAGTGAGCATCTAGCTCAATATGTTTAGTCCTACCATGAAAGACAGGATTGGAGGCAAGTGATCCTGCACTGGTTATCACACCAGATAATAGGAATTTCACAATCAAGACCAATTTAAAAAAGAAAAACTCAGTAACCAGTATTTCTGGACCCTTGTGCAAGAGCCCTATATTCTGCCTCAGTGGAAGAAAGAGCCACTACCTTTTGCTTCCTTGAATTCCACTGAATGAGATTAGACCCAAGAAACACACAGCAGCCACTAGTTGACCTTCTGTCCAGTGGATTGCAAGCCCAATCTGCATCTGTATAACACTCTAGATTAAGCCTATGATTGGGACAATTGAAGGCCATAAGCTCGGAGGTCCCTTTAAGATATCTCGGTAGCCTTTTACAGTGCTTGCAGCGGTTGCAGAAGGAGCTTTTAAAAATTGGCTGAGCTTATTGGCTGAGTAAGAAATATCAGGTCTAGACAATGTCAAATACTGCAGTGCACCCACTGTACTTCTGTAGAGTGCTTTGGATTTTCAAAAGATTCACTGTCCTCAAGTGCAAGTTTAGCTCCAGCAGCCATTGGGGTATTACAAGGCTTACAATCAACCATATTTGTTTTAACCAGTAGATCTTTTGCATATTTCTCCTGATTCATATGAATTCCTGTCTTATTTCTTGTCACCTCAAACCCAAGAAAATATTTGAGATATCCTAAAGCCTTTAATGCAAACTGTGTATTAAGATCAGATACTATTTTCTGAACCAGATTGGGATCATTTCCTGTAAGTAAAATGTCATCCACATACACTAGAACATACATCAATGTGCCTTCTTTTTGATACACAAATAAACTAGGATCTGCTAGAGAATGAACAAACCCCCAACCAAGAAATGCTTTCTTAAGTTTATCAAACCAGGCCCTATGGGCCTGTTTAAGTCCATAAAGAGCTTTGGTCAATCTACAAACATGATGAGTATGTTGTGAATCAACAAATCCTTCAGGTTGAACCATATAGACTTTTTCTTGAAGATCTCCATTAAGAAAAGCATTATTAATATCTACCTGCTGGATATCCCATCCAAAACTTACAGCCAAGCTCAAAATAACTCTAATAGTTGGAGATTTAGCCACTGGACTGAATGTCTCAAGATAATCTATACAAGGAGTCTGCTTTGGAATCCTTTAGCAACCAACCTAGCTTTAAATCTCTGTATAGAACCATCAGGATTAGTTTTAACCTTAAACACCCATTTACAACCTACTGGATTCATATCAGAGTTAGCTGGAACAAGCTCCCAGGTCTGATTGGACATCAAAGCATCATATTCGGCACTGCAGCGACTTTCCGGGAGATGGATGAGAGAGTGCTTACACGGTGGCTGGTTCTTTGGTATCCGGGGAGGATGAAGAGGTCGGTAGAGGGCGGTGTTATGGGCTTTGGTTTTTGCTCTAGTTAACATAGGATGTGTATTTGTTCCATAAGGTAAAGGTGCTGCTAAAGGCAAGTGAACTGCAAGTGGTATAGTTTCAAAGGAGTTATTAGAGGAGATGGTTACAGGGGACATCAAGGATTCTTCAGTCTTAGAGGTTGTGGACTCAAGTGAAGACTCGGCATTTTTAGAAATTTGGACATCAATAGGCTGACAGGGTATGGAAGTCTGAAGTGAACTGAACTGAGATGAAACTGGAGAATGTATCCTGGTTGATTTGTTCCAATGATCATGTGTTGATTGACATTGTGAGGTTGGAGGTAATATAGGAGCTGAATTAAGTATTGCAGTAGGTACATGCCAGGATGAAACTGTGGGTTGGAATGACTCAAACTGGATAATATAATAGGTGAAACTGGAGCTGAATTGGTAATGTTACGAAATGGAAAATCGACTCATCAAACTTGACACTTTGACAAGTATAAATTACACTGAAGGAGCTAAGCACCTATACCCTTTATGATGTAGACTATAACCAATAAAAGTACACTTGACAAAGTGTGAAAGTTAAACTTGTGAGTGTTATAGGGTCTAAGGAAAAGGTAAACAGCACAACCAAACACTCTAATGGCAGAGTAATTAGGGACAGTATGAAACAATCTTTGAAAGGGTGAAAAATTGTTCAAAACCTATGTGGGAAGTCTGTTTGTAAGATAGGCTGCTGTTTGGAATGCATACCACCAATTTTAATGGCATGCCAGCTTGTGCAAGAAGGGTTAATCCTTGTTCAACTAGTTGTCTATGTTTTCTCTCTACCCTCCCATTTTGTTAATGGGTGTGTGGGAGAGGATGCCTAAACAAGATACCATTGGCTTTGAAATAAGGAACTAGACTCCTATATTCACCCCCCAATCAGTTTGAACACATTTTAAGGAGGTGTCAAATTGTTTCTCAACAAGTTTATGAAATTGAGTGAAGATGGTGTAAGTTTCAGATTTGGTTTTCAGAGGAAAAATCCAGGTGAATCTTGTATGATCATCTAAGAATTGAATGTAGTATTTAAAACCTTCAGGTGAAGGAATAGGTGAAGGTCCCCAAAGGTCCGAGTATACAAGTTCGAGAGGTTTAGAGGCTTGAAAGGTAGATTTTGGATAGGTAGATTGATGCAATTTACCATATTGGCAGGCTGTACAAAATGTGAGGTCAGTTTTTGTGTGAAAGGGGATCTCCAAATTTTTAAGAATTTTAGTAAGGACTAAGTAGTTAGGATGACCCAGCCCTTTATGCCATATCATAATGTCAGTTTTCTGGACAGGAAAAGATTGAAAACTATCTAACTTAGTGGTAACAACCTTGTCAAGAATAGAAGATTGCAAAACAGTACTTTCATTATTATTAGGTGCTACATCAAAAGAGGGTACATTGCTTGGAATAGACAAACTAGAATACATGGCAAGATCAGTGTATTCTCTACAATTTTTGCCCTTATTGAACGTACAATCTTCATTACAATTATTGAGAGTTGGAGAAATCAAAGGTGATTGTTGAGACAAATCAAGAAGACCTTGATTGGAAGAGCAAGAAAATGAGGCAGAGCTGGTGTTGTGATGTTGAGCATTGTGTGAAGAGGACAACAGGGGAGACAAAGCTGCAATGGAAGTAGGACAGACTGGACTTTGAAGTTGGTATAGACCAGCTTTAAGAACTCCTTGGAGAAGAGTTGCTTTGGAGGATTTGTCTTTAACAACACAATGATCATTGAAAAATTCAACCAAGACATCATTATCTCTAGTTAATTTGGAAACACTAAGTAAATTTTTGGTAATATTAGGAACAAACAAAACATTTCTAAGATACAAATTCCTATGTGAACAGGCTAATATAGCAGAACCAGTATGTGAAATAGTTAGCAACTCACCATTGCCAACCTGAAGCTGTTCTCCTCCTGTGTAATTGGAGCTTGTTGTCAGCTGGGAAAAATCAGAGGTAACATGGTCTGTTGCTCCAGAGTCCATGTACCAAGCAGCATCTCTTACAGTGGATGGTGTAGCTATGTAGTTAATGGCTGCTGGAGTCTGATTGTGTGCCTGATCATAAGTCTGAGAGTGAGCCAGAAACACCTAATTCGACATATTTGAAGGACCAGCATTAGACAGTAAGCCAGTGTTGCTAGAGGAAGCTCCAGGGGTTGTTGAAAATGGATGTTGTTGATTCTGATAGACATTCTGAAATGGTGGTAACTGGCTCTGAAATGGTGGCAACTGGCCTGCATTGGTAGTTTGTGAGTAGTGCTGAGGAGGTATGGAAGGATAAAACCCTCCATGATAAGGTTCAGGTGCTCTTGCAAATCCATGAGGATTAAAATTGTTCCGTAGCATTGAAGAGTTTCCTGAGAAATTCACATCAAACCTATGGTAGCAGTTCAAAGCCAGATGACCAGTTTTACCACACACTTGACAGATAAATCTGTTTCTTCCTCCTACACGACCTCTTCCTCTGCCGCCAGAATATCCTCCAGCAAATTGTGAAGTAAAGAATTGATTCTGAGGTGGCATGAATTGATTCTGAGAGGGTGCATTCACTACTGAATTCTGATTAGGTGCAGCGTATGGTGGTTGCAGTTGGTTGAACTTAGAGGATTGTGAGGTTGGAGCTAGATTAGTAGAGAAGCGTAGTGCAGTTGTAACGGGTCTGTTCATTGTTCGTAGATAGACTAGCAATATTAGTTGAATGTTATGAAATTCATTACGAACCAAGGAATTCATTGTACTATTAGCTTTCTCCAGCCTAAGTTCTAGCTTCTGTAAAACAATTTGAGCTTCTTGCACAGTTATCGGATCAACCTTAGATTCAAGCCTAGTCGTTATGTTAACAACTGCCGCATCATATTCAGAATCTAAACCATCCAATATGTAATTCAACAATTCTTCATCGTGATAATAACACCACTAGCAATCAAACTCTCAGCATAACTTTTCATCTTTAGGAAATAAGCATGCATACTTAAACCATCCTTTTTCGTGTTTTGCAATAGACTCTTAACATGCAGTGTTTTAGCTTTCGATTCGGTAAGAAATTCTTTTTCCAAGGTCACCATATCTCGGTTGCAAGCGACACTTAGAATCGCGAGAAAACATAGACTCGATATTGAAGATAATAACCAACTCACCGGTAATTTATCGGTTCTTTTTCCAAAGTAGATACTCGAATTAGGTTTTTGTGAACCTCGAACTTGAGCTATCCACTTGAACACGAACAAAGGGTCTTTGGACATGATACGAGTCCAATGAGGTGTTCTTCGAGTCCATGAGCTCCAACGGCAAACAGAATCTGTGATTTCCAGAAACGGTGATTATCTCTTGTCAATTTTGGTGAGATTACCAGAAGTGTTGAAGAGGAGAAAGAAGAAGAATTGGAGAAATTGACTGAATCAAAAGAGTGTTTGAGACTTGAATCGTTATTTGCTTTGTCAAAGGAAGAAGAAATTGGTGATGGATCGGCCATTTTCGACGTTGGTCAGTAGCTCTGATACCAAGTTGATTTAGAGAGGAAATGTAAACCTAGTGAGCTGAAAAGAAACAGAGCAAGTGAAGAAGAAGACTGAAATTTTCGTTTTTCTTAATAGCTTTCACTGTTTACAAGCCTTTTATAATACAAGGCAAGGGTAAATCAGTAAATCCCAAACTACTTTAATATTCTAATATCTTTGTCCCTCGCCTTCTCTGAGCTTTGTTGTAATACTCCTTATTTTCTTTGTGGGTCTTATTTAATTTTATTTATGTGAATCTAGGGGGTAATATGTAAGAATTGAAACTTTTTAGGGATGTTTTAGTAAGAAATAAGGCATAGTGGGTTTATTAAGTAGTTTGGCAAGAGCACTTGTGTGAAATTGGAAGTGTGGAGATCTTTCAACAACATTATGAAATTGATTAAAGATGAGGGGTCTATTAATATTGTGTCATGCAAGGGTACATGCATAATTCTCCAGGGGTGAGATCATGATAAAACTTAACTTTATTTAAAGGATTTTGGGGTGCAAGATGTTAGAATCAAAGACTAAGGGATGCATGTATAATTGGCCATTGCAAGATGGATTAAAGGCAATTTCTTTTGGAGAATTAGCCCACAGTTTTGGCACATTGTTTTGCCATTGATGGTTGTGAAATTTTATTAAATTGAGATGAGGAATGGTGGAGTGGAGAAAGAGATAGCCGAGAGAAACAAAAAAATAAAGTGAGAGAGGAGAAGCTTGTTTTATTCTTTTTGTCTTTCTCATTTCACATTCACTCTCCTATGCACATTGAAAGAGAGAAAAATAGCATTTGAGTTAAAATAGAGGAAGGCCGAGAGGTGCTTGTAGGAGAAGAATTTTCAAAGAAATTTTGGGGTGAAGAAGATAGGTGGACCGAGCACTTGAGTTAAAAGCAAAGGAGAAAGTGTGAGTGGAATATTATTAAACTTGCATTTAAAATCATGTGTTGATTGGAATGATCATATGCGTGTGCATACCCAATTAATTGAGGTTTTATTTTAGTTCTTTAGTTCTGAATTTCTAATAAATTGAAGATCTCCGTGACATGCATGTGTTTGGAATTGAGAGTATGAAATTATGTTTATGAAAATATTCGGTAAATTGCTATTAAAAAGAGGTACTTATGCGTTGCATGTTACTTATAATTAGGCATGGCTTTTACATGAATCGAATGGTATATTGCATGTGCATTTCGGCTGCTGGAAAGGTGTATTAATGATATAATTTTGTTTAAATTGCATTGTAAGATGCAACTGCATGTGTGGAAAGTCAGCTAATTAAATTGTGTGGAATGAATTAGAAGGTTGTGGGTTAGTTATAAAATTGACTTGATTAGAAACATGAATATGGGTGGATACTAAATGAATTTTGAATTTTATATTTGAATGTTTGTTAAGCTTTGTGATGAGTGGGACGGTTGGAAAACTTGGGAAATAATGGGCATGAGACTGCTGGCCTATATTGTATAGAATGTGAACGTTTACTTTGCCTAAAAGGTTAGAGATTGGCTGGATTTTTTTTTTTGGGTGGTAATGGGTATAAAATCATGACCTGGAGGTTTACTGAAAGTATATATATATTATATATTTTTGCTGTGTTGTTGTTGCATTGTTGGCTTGGTATTTTTGGAGTCATCAGTGTAGTAATTGCTGCATTTTCATAATCTGCGGACTTGATTAAACGTGATTGTTGAGTGGGAATGAGTGTTGGAAGTTGGTAAAAAGGTAGAATTGATATTAAGGTAGAATGGATATGAAGTTAATGAGTTATTAAATATTATAAATGGTACTTTTTATTTTGGAAATTTCGGAAAGAGTGTTGAATAAAAATGTTAGATTTTTTTTCTTATGGGCGATGAGGCTCTTGGCGAGAGGGGGTTAATTGTCATGTTTAGAAGTTTTGGGATCTTAGAGATTGATGATAAATATAGGGTGTAAATAGAATTTTACATACTTTTGTATTTTGACGTGGTGAGCATTGCATTCATGATTACATGCCTTTTTATTGGAATTTTATATCATATTATACTTTATATATATGCATAAGACATGCATGATGCATATTGAATGGAATTGTGGATGCATGATTTTTATTATTTTTGACTACCGGATTGGAAACTGTACCTATTCCCCCTCCAAACATCAGCTAGTATTTGATATTTATCCTCACGCGCGCATTGAGGTGGTCCGTCCTACCGAACCATTGGGATATCCTACTAGAACAAGACGGATGCCTGACGAGCTCCAGACGGGATTACACCAGGCGGTTATTGGCCGGTATGGGATTTTGGACGCCCCGAGGGTAGACTGTGGGCGAGATTATATTTGGTACCATATCATGACGCCCCGAGGGTAGACTGTGGGTCAAGCATGGTTATCCAATGATGTTCGTACCATCCCGAGGGTAGACTGCGGATGGTGCCACCCCGAGGGTAGATTGCGGGTGGTGTAGCTTCATGTCTGAGTTAAGGACTGGTTCAGATAGCTATGATCCAGGCCCCTAAGTGCTAGTAGGGTGGTGATAATTGATTTATTTTATATGATAGTGGTGTGTGACTTCATGGCATCCATATATATATATACTGTTGTTGCCTTAGTAAGTGCATTAGTGTTGTGTGGCATACAATTATTCATACATGTTTTCAAAGTTAAAGTTATTTTCGTATAAAATATATTATCCACTCACTAGGTTTCCCTGCTCACTATTTTATGTTTCCTCCCCCAGGACCATAGATTGGGTTCGTGTAGAGCATACTCTACACTCTAGTTTGGCCTTGACGCATGATAATCTGCATCTTTTACAAACTTTAGTGGACTCTGATATTACGTTTCTTTTGTAACTGGATTTCAGTTCCCGTTTTTAGAATAATTATCTGTGTATTTCCACCTTCTAAACCTTAAACATGAAAATGCATTATTTTTCACTTTCATCTATAAACGGAATTGTTTTTATGAATGTTTTTTTTTTTTTAAAGAGTGTTCACCTTCCTTTTGGGATCTTGACTCTCCTGGAGCGCTCGAATCCGGTGGGATAGGGATACTCAGGAGGGGGCGTGACATTTGTATTTTTCTGACATCTCACAAATTTAAAATAGCATCTCTCACCTCCCCTAGATTTAAAAAAAAATTCTCTCAAAACCCTCATTTTCACCGTTTGCTGACATAATATATCAGATTCAATAATACTATACTTACAAAGATTTTTATACAAAGTGAGGTGGCAAAAAATGAATAGATGAGTAAAACATAAAGTCAAACTCATTATATTCACTCTTCCATTCATTTCTTGTCACATTACTTTGTATGGAGATTTTTGTAAGCTTTCTTTATAAGTGTAGCATTACTTTGTCGAATTTACTTTATTTTTCTTTAAAAAAAAAGATCTATAAATCCCCTATATATATCTATATTACAACAGCCCGTTGAATGTTAATAAATCCAATTTGCTCTCAACTCCAAAACCAATTAAATACCTTATTGACCTATAATTCCTCTAAAATGAAAAAAAAAATTAATAAATAAAATTATACTCTACGGTTCTTTTTTTTTTTTTTTTTGAAATATCTAGATACTTGAATGACTTTAAGAGCAAGAGAAGAAGAGTAGAATCGAGCTGAAAATGTCTGGAATTCATTAACTGAATTAGTTACAAGAAGGCAGCTAATTTATACTAAGTCGTAGGGTTAAAACGCAGAGTTTTAAGCTTCCAGTTTTAGACTTTATAAAAGATACCCCATATGAGGAACGAACATAAATTCTAAAAGATTGCAAAAATAGGCCCCACTATACTTATATGCCTCCTTAAACGGGACTATGTACCAAACCAAACATATCCGTACACTATATTAATATGCTCCCTTAAACTAAACAGTATTACTACACTCACAAACCCTTCTCACTAACTTTCTCCCACAAACGTGACGTGTAACGCCCAACATGGAGGTACATGATTTAAATTATGTTTTATAGCCCTTAGTTAATTTTTATTCAAGTTATTTTAAGAGAATATGAAGAAAATGCCTTAAACTTGCATTAAGGGTAAAATGGTCTTTTCACTCAAAATTAATTGAAAAAGTGGGAAGTGAAAAGAGGTAGAATTTCATAAAGAATACAATAAAAATGAGGGCATTATGGTAATTGACTAAGGGACAAGGATGGAATTTCCATAAAAGTGTAAGGGCGAAATGAGAAAGTGAGTTTATAAAATAAGATGATAAGGGTTTGTAACCCTTATTTCCTTCATTCCACCGCCACACTACTCCCCCATTTTCTCTCAAATTTTCATTCAATCCTCCAAGGATTTTGAGGGCTTTTGAGTGATTTTTAATAGGATTTTGATTCAAGACTTTAAAAGGTAAGAATTCATACTCTTTATCTATGATTTATTTGTGTAAAAATTGAGTTCTTATGAAGTTTATGCTTAGGGTTAGAAGAAGTTTTGAATCCAACAAGAGTAGAGAGCTTAGTAGAGAAGACTCAAGCATAAGGTAAGTAAATTCCACTCAAAATTCAACTCAAGTTAAAGTTTAAGAATTCAAGTGAGTAGAGATTTCTTTTAAGTATGCATATGTTATGATTATTAAGAAATTGAGATGAGATTGATGATGAATTATGCTTGTTGTTGAATATATTTGAATATGAGAAGTGTATGTGATGGTTTGATGATGGGTTGAAATTGGAAGAAATGGAGGAATTTTTGGGAGTGTTTTTGCCATGTAGGTATGGTGATGCTACAAGAGAGATTTTCTCTCATTTTTGGATGGTTGAGAAACAAATTGAATGATAATTAAATTAGAGTTTGTTTATGCACAAATAATGTTTAATGAAATGCCTAAGAGAAGTATAAGTTTGAGTAGAAACCTTAATTTTATGCAACATTGCATATTTGCATTTCATGAGTGCATCCAAGTAAGAATTTCAAGCATGAGCCATCCATATGCATATAATTGTGTATGTGTAGAAATTTAAGAAAGAATAGAGAATAAAGAATGAAGATTAAAGAATAAAGAATAAAGCATAAAGAATAAAGAGTAAAACACTCTAAGAATAAAGAGAAAAGAAGAATAAGCATTAAAGAATTAGGGAATGGTAAAGAAGAGAAAAGAATAGGTTGTTGTGATGGGGAACCGTGAGTGCTAAGAAGAAATTCCTACATACACGCTACCTTAATTAAGTGGCATAAGAAGAAGAAGAATTGTACGACTCGTAAGAGTGTATGTGGATGAGGGTTGTACCAAGAAGAATTTCCTACATGCACGCCACCTTAATTGAGTGGCCTAAGAAGAAAGAAGAATTTGTACGGTTCGCAAGAGTGCATGTAGATGAGGACTGTACTCACTCACACGGCCAAGGTTCCAAATCCATACATCAACCGAGATCGATCGGCAAAGAATAAGAAAAGAAAGAATAAGAGAGAATAAGAATGAGAAAGAATAAGAATAAGAAAGAATGAGAAGGTTTGAACAAGCCAAGAGAAGAAAAGGAAAGAAAAACAAGAAAGAAAAGAATAGAATAGAAATAGAACAAGAAAATAGAATAAGAAAGAAAAAGCATTTTATGCATTATTGCATATGCATTTTATTCATGCATATTGCCATGAATTTCATCATGGTTAGGAAGAATAGAAAGAATAAGAAAGAAAGAACAGAGAGAAATAGAAAGAAAGAAAAGAACAGTGAGAGTAAGAAACGGAGGAAGAAACAGTGAAAGAAAAGAGAAGGAATTAAGTAAGGAAAAAACCAAAGAATGAGAAGAGTTAAGGGATTTACTTACTGAGCATTTTTATGCTCACCCCATTGTTTTTCCATGTTTTTGCAGGACATAGGTGAGCAGCGGTCGGAGAGACGTCGACAAGCGGAGAAGATTGGCATTACTGTCCACCGTTGCTAAGTTTTTGTACTGGTTATTTTGATATATGTAAAAAATTATGTTTTGTAAGTAAAGAAAAATTTAGGCCCAACTATTTTCATATACTAAGTATGTATGTTTTATTGTATATGTTATAAAGAATACTAGTAGAAAAAAGTCATTACATGATGTGTCAACTTATAATTGGTCTGCTCGTAATGGGTCCTACTTGCCCAACAATGGGTCCCATTTGACCAAATGCAAACTAACCAATTGTGAGTTGCCACTTAGCGTTTGTGAGAGAAAGTTGTGAGAATTGTTTGTCAACCTATCTTTATTATAAACTAAACTATATGTCAAACTTGTAAAAACATCATTCACCCATATACTATATACTCCACAACACCTTCATTACTTGTACTCTAACATTCCAATCTTAGCATCTTAGCAGTAGAACAGTAGCTTAGTATCTTAGCAGCAAAGCAGCAGCTTAGTATCTTAGTAGTAAAGCAACAATGTAGCAGTAGAGCAACTTTCAGTCTCAATTATTCAACAAATTATCAATAGCAACCAGTCAACAAGTTAGTTTCACTTCATACTCTTCCTGATCAACGTTAGCTTTTCCATTGATCAGAAGAACGCTATTTTCCTCCTTAGAATCAGTATAAGGGATAACATTCAGCTTCTCTCTTAGACATTGAAACCTGTTCCCAGGCAATGCCTTGGTTAAAATATCAGCAACTTGGTACTTGGTGCCAACATATTGAACCACTAATCTCTTCTCAGCTGCCAACTCTCTAACGTAATGCACATTGATTTTAATGTGCTTTGTTCTAGCATGGAACACAGGGCTGGATGAGAGAGCTCCATTACTTATATTGTCACACCACAAAGCAGGAGTTGTGTTGATACTTATACCAAGCTCTTGAAATAAATGCTGAATCCCAACCAATTCAGTGGCTGCTTGACAGAGGGCTTTATATTCAGCTTCAGCCGAAAATAATGAAACCACCTTTTGAATTCCATTGATCTTAGGAAACTAAAACTCTACAAACACATAAAACTACTTATGAGGCAGTTTGATATTGTTGTAATTTTTATTGTTGTCACTTGTACTTGTGATGTAGAAATAATGACTTGGTGACAAAAAATTATAGACTGCTTTTATTTTTAAATCTGTGTGTCTGTGTGCATTTCCAAGTGCTTTGTAATTGTATGTATACTTACTAAAATGGAAATAATTTTGTTTATAAAAACTTTTAATATTTTATGTAAACTAATTATCAGTAATAATACACTCACAAATTATTCTCACTAACTTTCTCTCACAAACGCGACGTACGTATCAACTCGTAATTGATTAACTCGCAATAGGTCTCGCTTGCCCAACAATGGGTCCTGTTTGACCAAATGTGGGCTGACCAATTACGAGCTGCCACGTCAGCATTAGTGAGAGAAGTTTGTGAGAAGTGTTTGTCAGCCTATCTTTATTCATTAAGTATTAGTGATTAAGTTATTAATTCATGAATGATGTATTAATATTAGTAAATATGAAATGAATTTATACTTATTAAAACAAGAAAATAAGTAATTGAATAGTTGCTATAGCATCTGAAGATCCATCGATATTCGAACCCCATTCGTATTAAAGAAACGTCTTCATGCTTCAAGAGAACAAGTGCACATGAGGTGTTTTGGTGCACGTCCTTAGTGAACTCTTTTAGTCACTTGGCCCCATGGGACCTATCTGCCCATGGACATTTCTTGACCCCGACTATGTGCCACCAATTCCCCCTTTCTCCATCCCACCTAAACCAAAAATTATAACTTTTGCTTCAATTCTTTCTACTGTGGAAGAAAATGGAATCATCCAGATCAACTTCCACTACCAACTATAAGAGGAGGTGCCATTCATGTTTCTATTGATACTAATGACACAACCCGTCCTGACCTTTCCTATTCTATAGGCTCTGTGTGCACCTATAAGAATCAGGCAGTTGAAATGTGTCATGTGGAAAAGTTGTAAAACCTGTAAGACTATTTTTTGGAATAACTTTCATAAAGCCTTTCTCTTAATTTCATCATAAAAGCATATACATGTATATAAATTTATATTGGGAAATTGAAAGACAGAACGAAACTATTTTCCCATTTTAGAATAAGCTTCCATAAAACTATTTCGTTGTCTATCATCATGCAAAAAACTACATAAATAATATGTCTTACAAATCCAAAAACGTAAGATATCAGGCCTCATATACTACAACAAAACATGAGGCAAGCAAAAATGTAAAACATGAGTTTTATCGCAAGAAAATATACAATGTTTCACACAAAATGAGGTGACGTCATGTGGGCCCAACCTTGACTGAAAAGTCACTGCTCAACATGATCCTAGTTTTGACCTGGAAAGTCACTGTATTTTATCCATATGGATCCATTTTAAATATATCCAATGCATTTGGCTAAAATCCACGGAGATTTTTTTTTTTTTTTGGACATCCCTAGAGGTTAATGTCATTACTCTTTGAAAGACTATCCACTAATCGAGTCTTTTAGCTTACCCTATTATAAATTCTTCACTCTCCAAATCACCAAAGGGATTGTGCTAAGTAGTTATCCAATTTGAGGTTAATCCTCACGACATAGCCTTATTATGCACTTTGTGCCCATTTTTTTTTTTTTTTTTGTATCTAATTGTATAGAAAGAAAAAAAGAAAGAATACAAGATAGAAGGTAATAACCCTTGCCACCCGCCTACCTTGGACAGGCCCAAGGGGCAAAAACAAAAGCTAAACAAAAAGGGACAATGCCCAAGACCCAAAGCCAGTAGGCCCAAGAACAAAAAAAGGGCCAAAACTAAAGCTTTAAAGCCATGCAAAAATACGTACAAGATTTTCTGGCCCGAGTTAAGTCCAAGTTCTGTACAAAAACAAAAAGGCCTGAAGAGAGGGAGCAGAAGGCCTCCTCCAAAGTAACCCAGGCGGTCCAATTCCAATTAGTGGACGGTTTTGGAGCCAGGGAATCAAAGGTGAATAAATAAGCTAAAGTTAAAACCATGCAGGGGCTTACGCAAGTAGTTCCTATGAACACAATGTCCTCCATTAATCTGATTCTTGATAGTCTTTGGAAGCCACTAAGATTTCTGCTTTCTACAAAGTCCAAGAAATAATCACTTGCCCAGATTCCTCCAATGCCATTAGGGCCCAAGCAAACTTTGTAAATAATACATACATACATATATATATATATATATATACACCAGGCATCAATATCTGGAGAAGTTTTCCCATGCATGTACATCTCTGCCATAAGCAAATACTTCACTTGTTTTTCCATCCAGAATGGTTTTCAAGGATATCACCCCAAAGTGAATAACTTAAGCATCCTTAACATGTTGCATCCAGATCATAAAGAGAAACAACAACCAGCAACCATGCAACCCTTCATCTCCGAAATAACGCTCCCTCACAGCAGGCATGGGTTAGATCCCATTCAGCCATGACTCTACGAACTCTTTCATTATCTTTGAACTTAAGGGAACGGAGTCGCAATCTAACTTCCCCATATAAACCAGCAAGATTTCCAGAACTTCTCATGGTATTTTTAAACAATCTAAAATTGCACTTCTAACAAATGAAATAGATAGAAGCTCCCAACAACAATATGCAAACCACTGCTCTTATCCCTTTCACTTTTGTTACACCTAAAAACAAGGGTTGACATAAGCTGATATCAACGAACACTAATCAGAGTTTAGAAAAGTTTTGTGCCATCTATAATCTGCCACATTGCCTAAGATGAAAAAAATATAGATGTCAACAACGCAACCGACTCAAGTTTGTCTATGAATGAATTTAGTTTGCACACTTGTCAATGCCTTGTTTAATTTAAGGATATTTCTTAAGTTCTCAACCAATGAGAAGAAATGAGAGATTTGCACGACACCAACTCACTTGTAAAAATATAATTATTAACGTGAGCACAGCGGGTATAAATAGATAACTACCCCTTACAAAATTGAGATCAGACCCCTTGTAATAAAAAAAAGCAAATAGCAAAAACACACTACTAGAAAAAGACTGCTTGACATTCTCTAAGAATACTTAAAACACCAAGCACTTGTAATCCTAAATCACAGTTCGTGACCTATTATAATCTTAGCTGATGACCAGGAACACACTTATATAAAAAATAACAGTGGATGTATGATTCACTTTAAGCATCTGAACCATTATAAAAACTCTATTGTCTCCTTTACTTTTAGGTCTTTGCATACTACTACGAAAACAATACCTCATAATCAACTTTCATAATCATTTCATGTGTAACTTTTAAGATCTATTTAACACTTTATACGTGCGAAGTCGTTGATATCAAAATCAAGTATCAACATCCTTAAACTTCTCAGTGCACCAGTTTCACAATATCAAGCCAAAATGTCGAGGAGGCTTGAAATGCCCATAAGACTAAACTGCTTGCCAAATTCTATGGGAATACTTGCAATGAAAAAAGAGGCGTTGGTGTGAATCTATCTCTTCATTACACAATATGCAAATTAGCTTTATCAATCCATAGATTTGTATGTGTAAAATGTTATGTTTAATGAATCTCTCATGGTCTCATTTTGTTTTAACACTTATTTTCAAAGATATAAAAATATTTTGAAAAGGTAAGAAAATGTGACTTTTATCCGACTTGGAAAAAATCATAGCAAACACCTAAATTGAAATAATTACCAACTTACCATTACGTATTTACGTTAATGACGTTATTTAATTATTAATAAATATATGTATTTTTTTTTTAAAGTATTAAATTGGTAGCTGGTGGAGTCATCGATTACTCACCATCAAAGAAGCACTTATCTTTCTAAAATACTAATGTTTTGTAGAACTATAGTATTTTTTTAGCATTAATGACATTAATTCCCTTGAGTTTTGATTAAATTAAACAATCCCTCACGAGGATTTCGAAATAACAAAAATCTTATAAATATTAAATTTTAGATGTTAAAATAAACGACAAAAAGATAATTTTGCAAATATTTATGAACTAATAATAGTATAAGGTCAAAGAACTCACTCACAGTTCACAAGTTGGAGGGGAATTTTTTCTATGTCAAGACACATATTTCTCCACAAATTTGATATGATTTTAAACATTTTAAAATAATACATCTCAATGGTACCATTGAGATAACATCAAATTCTTTTGAAATAGATAAAGGGCAAGTATTTTATTCTCGATGATATGTTGTCATAGTAGTTAGTAAATATGATCAACATAGTAAAATTTCATAAGAAGTTAATATACTCTAGAATCTACAAGTGACAATTTTCCAAATCCATGAAAAAAACGTTGAATCCATGATGAAATTATTCAAAAATATAAACTTTTTATTAAAAATCCATAAAAAATTTCCAACAGTAGACCATTTTTAGTACTACTAAAATAAGATGTTGAATGAAATAAGAACAAACTTATTAAATAGAACTTCCTAAATTACTAAATTCCTTATAAAATATATAAAACAAATGTAACATCCTAGTGAGAAAATCAAATAAATATATATTTTACAAAATCTATGTTACATAAATGACGCTCAATTAAGAGGATATCAATCTTTTAGACATGCTTTTTGAGTAAATACAATAGCTGTGAGTTTAGGATTTAGGGGTAATTTTTGACTAAATATTGCACAATAGCTAGCAGTTAAATAAATAACAAAAGATTAGGGTTGTTTTTGAAATGTTTCCGTTCTTTCCTAATTCCTACTCTATGATATTGTTCAAGAAAGGAAGTTGAATCTCTCTACCTCCGGCATCATAGGGCTAAGATTCTCTGTCTTTAGCAATATTTAAATATATAGGCTGCGTTTGTTTCAGTTTTGGGAATACTACTTTTAGTATTCCCAAAAAAGTTAAACAGTAAAATACCCAAAAACTCAGATTTTTGGGAATACTACTCCCAATATTATTCAACTTTTTTTAAACCCCTTAAATTTGATAATTTAATTAAATACCCCTAAATATTTTTTTAAAATTACAAAAACACCCCAATAATCCACATTTACCAGATTGCCACCACCACCGGAAAATGGCCGGAATCTGGTAGGATGGCGCACTACCGGCTAAATCTGGCAGGTAGTGCGCCGATCTAGCCTTTTCCGGCCAGATCCACGATGGATCTGGTCGGAAAAGGTCATATCTAAGGCCAAAGATCGCCGCCGACGGCGATCTTTGGCCGTATCAGCATATCACGACGGCCAACAAGCGGTCGCCGTTGACCATCAACAACGACCGCTTGTTGGCCGTCTGAGCAAATACGGCGATCGGCGGTTGGACGCCACAGACGCTGTAGACTGTTCCAACCGGCCGGATCCACCGTGGATCTGGCCGGAAAGGAAAAGGCCATATCGGCACATGACCGCAAGATCCAGCCGGTCATGCGCCCATAGGTGACCCGGCCACCTCCGGTGGTGGTGGTGGCCAGTAGGGGTGTTTGAGGGTGGGTTAGGGGTATTTTTGTTAACTTTTAATGTTTTATTATAGGGGGTATTTTGTAAAAAAATAAATATATAGGGTATTTTATTAATTTATAAATCCTACATCGTAATACCCGCCCAATTCAACTTTTTTTTAACTTTTTTCAAAAAACTTTTCCCAAAACTCCCAAATTTTGAACCAAACGGAGCCATAATTCTTCAGAATTTATTATTAATCCAAAGAAGAAGGTATCTGATGGAGATGGAAAATTTAATAATGTAAGCACATGGTAGACCATTGATTAGTACTGGTTGTCTTATTGTCTTTGTCCTTGGAGTCAAAGGGGTTAGTATCCCTCACCTTCCCTGACCTTTGTATTTTTCCTCCTGACATCCCTTATATATATCTATATTACAACAGCCCCTTGAATTTTTGAAATTGTTCGCAACCCCCTTGTTAATAAATCCAATTTGCTCTCAACTTCAAAACCAATTAAATACCTTATTTACCTGTAATTCCTCTAAAATGAAAAAAAAAATTAATAAATAAAATTATACTCTAGGGTTTTTTTTTTGAAATATCTATATGCTAAGGGGGTTTAGAGTACTTATCTCTTACAAGATTTCATTAGCAAACAGTGGTTACGAAACATTTGAGAGAATCATTGAAATCTGAGGGGAGGTGAGGGATGTTATTTTAAACTTGTGGCATTTCACTGAGAAAAAAACAAACCTCAAAGGATGTGAGGGATACTAATCCGAGTCAAGAAGTCTAAACCTAAAAATTGCACCACTCACACTCTTAAATGCTCATGTCATCAAACTTCATTTAGATGACTTAATAAATCCTAAAGTAAATCAAGTAATCTTTCCAAGTCTGGCACGTGCATAGTAATCTTCATTTAGTTGAGTCCATGAAAACTAAGTTAATAAACAGAATAATGAATGTGAAATAGGAGACTATGAGTCAACTTTGGCACGTGCATAGCTGATCCAAGTCTGGTAGTAATCCATATCTTATAACATAGATCATAAGAGGCACTGGTCATTTTCTTATTTATAACAGTACTTGTTTTGCTAAACTTCTGGTAGACTGTGCAATTATAATATGAATTTACACGGCGGCCAGTTGGCTACTGTCATGCATCGAAAGAATCTTCACATTACCCAATAACCGAATATTTGGTAATGTAATCTCTTCAAGGGCATGAATGTTTTCTTTTAATTATCTGAATGGTACACTAATACGGCAGTTAAATCCCACCAGCATGGTCGCAGCTACCCTTTGGCTGTGGCCAACCACACGGCAACCTCCTTCTTTTTTTTTTTTTTTTCGATGATTGGGGATATTCAAACTAGTTTATGCGTATTTTAATTAATCTTGAAACTATAAATCAGATAAAAGTTTTAATGATTGTTATTATTAGTAACCAATGAGTGACTCGAACTTAAGAGTCCTTATCGAATTACTTGGTAATCCAAAAATAGTTAAAAAGAATTCAGAGGACAACTTATTATTAGTTCTTTAATTATAATAAATTATAAAAGATTTTTTCATATTTAAACAATACTAATATTTTGTAATTAAATTTTAACAATTCATGATATATATGTTATTACAACTGGAATATTTAATATGTTTTAGTTTAAGAGTTAAGTGTAAATTTCTATTATTCTTTCTATATTTTTCCTCTTCTCTCTCAATTTAAAGTAAAAATAAAATTTTAATTACAATTGTTATTTTCTCTTTTCTTTTTACCATATCAAATAAAACACGAATATTTCTTTATTTTATTTTATTTTTGTGATAGTTTAGTTTAAACAATAAATATATTTTTAAAATACTCTGCATACTGAAAAAACAAAATTTTTTATTTGTAATGAAACATCTTTTAACTCAAAAGTTGCAATATTAAAAATAAAACTAATAACTACTGAATTAAACTTATTGTAATACATTAATATAAAGTTTATAGACTTATTATAAATATTATATTTGATATAATTATTAATCAAAAATTGAAAATAATTTTTTTTTTTATACTCAAGCATAAAATGCGCTAATAATATTGCTGAGCACTGCAATCAATAAAAATTCAAACCTACTTCAAAACATCAGTTCTTTCGGCTTAATTATTCAGTACCCCATATCTGCGCTATTCACTTTCCTTCTTTCAGAAAAAACATGGCAGAATCATTTCCCTCGGTCATTGCAACTAACATTTTGACGGAGATAGCCTTCCTTACTTCCCCACAAACACGCTTATCTCGGGATCTTCCAGACGAAATATCTGAGCTCAAAACAGCCTTGTTGGGAATAAAAAAGAAGCTGTTGAATGCCGAGGAACAGCAGTCGCAGTACCCCAAGCTGCAGAAAAGTCTTGCAGACCTTTCAGATCTGTTGTATGATGCTGAGGATGAGTTATGTGAATTCAGGTTTAAAGTGGCGAAATCAAGGCCTGGCAAGAGCAAGGGAATCAACTTCTCCTGGAGCTCCAACTGTCCTGATCATAAAATAAAGGAGATTACAAAAAAATTACGTAAATTGGCAGATAATATTAAAATGTCTGACGTTAGCATTGTTTCTTCGAGCAAGATGGTGATAAACGACAACTTTCTTCGTACTTCCGAAGTTATTGGAAGAGACGATGATAAGGAAAAAATTATCAATATTTTGAAGAAACAAGATGAAAATGTCTCTGTACTTGCTATAGTTGGGGATAGAGATATAGGAAAGACCACTCTAGCCAAACTGGTGTATGGTGACAGAAGGATAGATGAACTCTTTCGTCTAAAAATGTGGATACGTGTACCGGCAGACTTTGATGTGCCTGCATTGATCAAGGAAACTTGTACTGCTGCAACTGGTGAAAATCAAGCTGGATTAATACCCGAGCAAATACGAAAAAAACTTCTACAAGCATTGGCTGGTAAGAAGTTTCTACTGGTCTTAGATAATGTGTTGGATATAATATTTAATGATAGATGGAAAGATTTCAAAAATTTATTGGTGGAGAAATCGGCCAAGGGGAGTAAAATTGTGATTACTACCCGTATGACTAATGACCAGGTTTCAGAAAAGCTGGGTCCTCTTTTCAGTTGTGACTTAGGAGGCCTTTCTGAAGAGGTTTCTTTGTCTTTTCTGAAATTGGCAACATTTATAGATAAAGCTGACAAAAAAAATCTAGATCTCAATGATATCTGGAAGGAAATTGTGACAAGATCGGGTGGTGTTCCTTTGGTAGTGAAAATTTTGGGAATCCTTCTTTATGGAAACACAAAGAAGGATGATTGGTTGCGAATTATGAATGACATATGGGGGCAAAACCAAGAGAAAAATAGCATCGTATCAGCTCTGAAATTGAGTTATGCTCGTTTACCATCTCATTTGCGAAGATGTTTGGCATATTGTTCCTTATTCCCAAAGGGATATTCTTTTAATAGTGATTATCTAGTCTGTCAATGGGTGATGCATGGTTTTCTTGAACCTCATAATGAAATTGAACACGAAAAGGAAAAGTTGGTTGATGTAGGTTTACAATATTTGGAGAAATTAATTTCACTGTGTTTTTTTCAAGATGTTGAATATCATGAGTGTTTTTTTCAAGATGTTGAATGTCATGATTCTTATTATATATTTAAGATAAATGACATTGTCCATGAGGCTATCTTGAAAGTGGCACAAAACGAGTTCCAGATCGTAGATCTCAATCCGAATTCTGTTAAAGAAGATCCTCGACATTTGTCATTTCTTGGGTTTGGCAAAAATAATAAAGAAGTTTCATTTACTTCAAAGAAATTGCGGACCGTCATCATGCAAAGTACACTATCTGAGGGTCTTATTGTTACATGGATATCGAAATTTAAGTACCTCAGGTTGTTATGCTTAAGTGATCTCCAATTTGAAAAGTTGCCAGATTCTGTAGGTAAATTGAAACATCTCAGATGTCTTGACATATCCCAGAATTCAAGTTTGGTGGAACTCTCTGAAGCTGTTTGTAAACTTCTAAGTTTACAAACTCTAATACTTGTTAGCTGTTCAAAGCTTCAGAAGTTACCTAGTAATATGCAAAGTCTGACCAGCCTCCGAACATTGATTTTGCGAGGTTGCGATAGCTTGAGCTCGTTGTCATGCAATATAACAGATATGAAGCTGGAGAAGCTGGTGATACACAGCTGTCCCATGTTGAAGAGACCGGAGAAGCTGGTGATACGCAGTTGTCCCATGCTTAATGTGAAGATGGACCAGACAAAGCGAAATCTCCTACTTCATCATCAGGGAACAATGAATTGTCAGGTATGTGTAAAAGTCTATCTCTCTCTCTCTTTTTCCCTTGTTATAAGCCTGGTAAAATTTTTAAATGCGCTAGCTTATAATGTTATTTGGAATACCCTTCAATATTGGTGAGAAGAAATTAATTTATTTCTATTTCTTCATGCTTCCCTATATACAAAGTTTGAATTAAAAATTTCTTAGTTATTTTGTTTAACCAAATAGATCCTAAGTTTTGATAATCCAAGGATGAAAACAAGATATATATTATTATTGCAAACCAGGACAAAACTATTTCCATAGTTGTCGGATTCATGCTTTATTTGCTGTAGTGTCGGTGGACATTGTCTATGCAGGCTCTATCAATTTTTTTAACTATATTACTTGATCCATTAAGTGAAACATAATCATTTATGATATATAATTCATAAATTCTTTCCATAAATTTTTTTAATTAGTCCTCTTTAATATAGTTTAATAGTTTCTTACGAAAAGAAGTATTAATTGTGTAGCTCGTGTTATTCACCGTTGCAGCTGTTTTCCTAGAGATCAAAGTCTTCAGCAAATGCAAGAAGTTTCGATTCCGATTCCTGCTAGTTGTGATGCTTTCTTTCATCGTTGTGTTATTGAATAATTGTTGTTTTGGGTGTATTTTCGTGAAACTTCATGGGGGAAAATACACTTTCCCCATTTTATGCTTGATTCATTTAATAATGTCTGTACTGAATAATGCTTAACGTTTCCCAATGTACTGTTTGTTTGGTTATATCTATCTTCGTTAATTGATTCCGTATAATCTCGATAATTGGTTCATATTGTAACTTAAGCTACTGTTAGGCATTTTTTGAGATTTTTCTATTAGATGTTGGATGCTTTCATTTTATATGTCTTTTCCTATATAACCTTATTTGCACTGTTGCAAACATATAATTATTTTGTCCCTCCCTCTTGTGTTTGCTCGTGTAATGGGTATTATATCATGTTTTCTTATGTATATATATAATACTAAATTTCAAAAATTTGGATTATAATATTTTAGAACGAAAAAATTAAAAAAAAAAAAATGAATAGTAACATTGTAAATAGTAGCAGATCCAGAAATTTTTGTTAGGGTGGACCAAAATAAAAACTAATTATATACGAATATTTTTGTCCATTAATATTTTTGTTATGGTGGACCAAAATCCAGAAATTATATATATTAGTATTTTTTTAAATGAAATTGAGGGGTGGACCATGAGTGGGCTGGATCCGCCCCCGATTGTAAATATTTAAAATTTGAATATAAACTAACAAATGCAACGCTTTATGTAGAATATAATTCTTATTTTCACTTTAACTAAAAATCTTAATGCTAATCACTTAAATCATATATTGACAAGGGTGCAAACTAGACAAGCCACTGGCAAGCTGCTCGAGCTCGGCTCAAGTCGAGCCGAGTTTGAGTCTTATAATACTCAAGCTCAAGCAGCTCATGAACTTACTCGAATTTGACATATTACATAATATATTAAAATAATTATTAATTTAATTAATTTTGATTTGATTATAATCGAGTCATGTTCGAGTTCGAGTTCAAGCTCAAGCTCAAGCTCAAGCTCAAGCTCGAGCTCGATTTTGACTCATATGTAATCAAGTCAAACTCAAGCCAATCATATATCTATGGAGCTCAAGCCCAAACTCAACAATTGAAGCTCAGTGGAGCTCGAGCTTCAACTACTCCAACCAAACCAAGCTCAAGCTTCTCAATTCTCAACTTGGCTTAATTCAATTGCAGCTCCTGACATTTATTTATTTTAGATAACACTCCGCTAAGTTAACATGCATGTTAATAGCTACTAGCTAGCAACATTTGGTTATCTGAC
This sequence comes from Pistacia integerrima, assembly GCA_026225825.1. Taxonomy (NCBI): domain Eukaryota; kingdom Viridiplantae; phylum Streptophyta; class Magnoliopsida; order Sapindales; family Anacardiaceae; genus Pistacia; species Pistacia integerrima. The sequence continues at coordinate 36,669,040 of CM047747.1, read as the reverse complement.
ACAGAAATAACATTAATAACAATGTTGTACTTTTTTCTTATAATGTAGAGACTTGTATTTGGTTATCTGACACAGAGAGATAATTATTTGTGCATTTCTAAAATAGAGTTTTTGTTAATATATTGTGTACAAAACATACGAATCCACAACTGAACTATATGTTTTGACTTATCTTATGATACATTAAATGAAGCAGATGAGTTGATTTGGATTGTTGAAATGGATTTGTTTAGATATCCATTGTTTCTGACACCTTTTTAATTCAAATTGAAAATTGTACTATACTGCAATATTAGTGCGGAGGAATGATAGTTTTACAAAGACACATATAAAGGGTAATATAAAAATAATCTCTATTCTTGATTTTCATGATTTTTCTTTCTCTTTTCTATTTTTTTTTTTTTTTTTTTTTTTCTTCTTGATGATGTCACTTTGTAACCCTCTTTATATAAATTTTTATAAAGATAGTATTTTTTATTAGTGAATTATGATCATTTATGATATTATATAAGTTTTCAGGTCCGGGAACATGCACGTACAATATGAGACCCAGACACGTTCTTTTGCTCCATGCAACCCACCAAATGACTGGAATTGTAATATTATCTACTTCTAAAGCTCTTCTTTTTCTTTTTCGTTAAACCCCAAGCCTTAAAAAGTGTAAACCTTCCTCACTCTGCCTTTTATTCTTTGAAGCGTTTTTAGAGATTCTTTCAAAGTCTTCAGCAATTGCAAGAAGTTTCAATTCCGATTCCTGATTATCGTGATGCTCATTTTATTTGTGTTCCTTTCTGAATTGTTACATTGGATGTGTTTGTTACTTTCTGAAATCTGTCGATGTGCCTATAAGTTTCCCTTCTTGTGTTATAGTTATTTGTTCTCTTGAATTACAAGGGGTTTAGTTTGAGGGAGCATGTTGTGCTGTAAATATTTGGTCAAACTCTACCAACCTCCATTGTTGAAGCACTTACTAGTGCCAATTGGAAGGCAGCTATGCAAAATGAATTGGATGCTCTTGTCAAGAACCAGACATGAATATAGTTGGAAACAAGAGGGTTTTTCGTACAAAATTTAATGTCAATGGATCATTACAGAAGTATAAGGTCAAGATTGTTGCCAAGGGTTTTCAACAAACCCTTAGCCTCGATTACTTTGAGACATTCAGTCTTGTTATCAAACCTTCAACTATAAGGATAATTCTCACTCCAACAGGGACAAATAATTGGGATATTCAGCAAATAGACGTTAATAATGCTTTTCTTAATGGTGTGCTAACTGAAATAGTGTACATGAAGCAACCACCTGGCTTTGAAGATCCTTCACAACCTACTGCTGTATGCGAATTAAATAAAGTACTATATGGCCTTAAACAAGCTCCGAGAGCTTGGTTTGACAAGCTCAAAGTTGCACTTCAGCTCAAAGGATTCACAAATTCAGTTTAGATTCAAGTCTGTTCACTCTCCAGCAACAATCTGGTCTGATTTATGTTCTAGTAAATGTTGACGACATTTTAATCACTAGATCAGATACTGATTGTATTACAAACCTAAATGACCATTTTGCGTTGAAAACTCTTGGTTCACTCAAATATTTCTTAGGGTTAAAAGCTACAAGGACTGCAGCTGGAATTCACCTTAAGCAAGCTAATATGCATCTAATCTTTTAGCCAAAACAAGGATCATGGAAGCAAATGCTTGTACCACTCCTATGGCTATCGGCACCAAGCTATATTCTACTGACAGTGAGCTATTTCCAAATCCAAGTCTTTACAAGAGCACTATAGGTGCATTGCAATACCTGACTCTCACCAGGCTTGACATCAATTTCAATGTCAATCAACTAAGTCGGTTCCTCCAAGCATCGACTGAGCTACAACGACAAGTTTGTAAAAAGGTGCTCAGATATATTAAGGGTACAATTCACTATGGTTTACAGTTCAAACCAACATGCTCTTTAATGTAGAATGCTATGTCGATGCTGATTGGGAAAGTAGTCTAGAAGATAGGAGATCCACTAGTGGTTGCTGTGTCTATTTAAGACCAAATTTAATACAATGGAGCTCTCAAAAGCAAAAGGTTGTTTCTCTTTCCTCCACGAAGGCTGAATATAGAGCATTGGTTAATACAGCCACTGAAGTTGCATGGTTGTAGAGCATGTTCTCTAAACTTGCTTGACTTTCCACACCATCCCTGTTATATACTGTGATAATGTTAGTACAGCAACATTAGCTGTCAATCCTGTGTTTCATGCTTGGACAGAACACATAGAAATTGATGCTCATTATATTAAAGATCAAGTTCTAGCTAAAAAGGTGGTGATTCAATATGTTCTATCCAAGCTTCAAATAGCTGATTTTCTCACCAAAGCTCTTTCATCTGCTCAATTTAATGAATTGAGATAGAAATTGAATGTCATTAGTCTTGACAGATGTGATATTGCTGCCTCCTGGATGATATTTTTTTTTATTGTGCTGAATTGCCGTTGGTGTTGCTGTCTTTGTGTTGAGTGAAGGGATTGCTGTTCTTTACTGATTTCTTTATTGAAGTATTCTATGCTGAACTGCACTACATCAATACTGCCATTGCTCTGGTTTATTTTCCTGAGCTGAGTATGTGCAGGCTCTTAGCCAAGTTGCCATTACTCTTGTTTCTTCTGGTGAGCTGAGTATGTGCAGGTTCTTAGCCAATTATCTTGACCTGTGGTATTACTGTCCTTTACTACCTCTTGTTGTATGTTCTATACTGAGCTGCACTGCATCAGAACTGCCACTGCTCTGGTTTCCTCTGCTGAGCTGAGTACTCATGGAATTTGTTTAAGGGAGCATACTGAACACAAAAGAGCTCTGTTGAATTACAAGGGGTTCAATTTGAGGGAGAATGTTGTGTTATAGTTATTTGTTCTCCTGAATTACAAGGGGTTCGGTTTGAGGGAGCATGTTGTGTTGTAAATATTTGGTCAAACTCTACAAACTCTACAGCTCAGTTTGAGGAAGAGTGTTGACCATAAAGCATTGAAGTCAAACAAGAGAAGACGCTGCCGTTTTAGCCTTAATAAAGGACAGCACAAAACGCCACCATTTTACATTAAGCCTTAGTCTGTCTTGTAAAACAGTAAGCAAGAGCTACTGATTATTGGTTTTAGTATAAATTCCCAGCCTGTACTCACTATTGCATTCAGTTAGTTAATGAGAAGAAATTCAGTTTTACTCTCTCAACTGTTCTAGATTTTTCTCTCAATTTCGTTTCAGTAGCCTATTTTCACATCCCTATGTTATGACTGGCTTCATTTTAATAATGTTTGTTTTTAATAACGCTACTGTCTGGTTGGTTATCTCTATCTCTATTCCAATGACTCTTGAATAATCTCAAAATAAAATACACCTATGTCTATGTATCTTTTCTATTTGTCAATCCATGTTCTATATATTTGGAGTGCATTTTTTGTGAGATTCAACATTAATAAAGCGTGAACAATCCCTTTCTATGATCCCATATTTTATCGATTGTTATTGGTGAGAGGGCTCATTCTTGTATATTGAGCAAATGATTATCCAGTTAGAATAGTCAAGATCACCATCCCCATCCCGGATCAACCAACCGGGGAGAGGTATAATCTCCAAATGGGATCGGACCATATCTGATTCCAATATGTTAAAAAGACATCTTTAGCATACATCCTAAGGACACAAGTTAAAGATTATTCTATTTTAGTTGATTCATTCAAAAAAAAAAAAAATACTATTGAAAGCCACAAATCAATATTCTCAATATTTTATATAGGTGTGATCAAGCTGTACCTTGTTTTTGTCCTCAGCAAAATGCATCCGTAAATCTCCCATATAGGAAGGGCTACATATTTTGGCAAACAGATCTTCCTGCACAATCAAAGACCTAATCATGACTGTAGCAACTCTAAAATGAATGAGCAGTAACATAGAAGCAAACCTGTGTGAACTTGGAGGGCAAGAGAGGAAGAGCAGCAGACAATGCAGCCCTCAATTAACAGAGTTTGAATTTGCAACATCCAGATTATCCACAAGTATGTGTACCTGCACAAGCAACACCAAGCTCCCCGAGATTGGTAAATAATACTAATATATGAGACGACAAACTCAATTTTCAGATCTCAGGTCATGATTAAGAACCAAAATCAGTGCAAAGGAAGTAGAAGATAGCTAATGAAAAGCACAGTTCAGGAGAAGAGGAATTAAGGAAATCAGCTAAACATAAGATCTCCTATCATTGATATGATCACATGTCAAATGACATCTAAGCAACATAAGAACCATACACGCGTCAGTCATGCACATTTTAGTAACATTATACTCGGCAGCTTGTCAGCCTACAACATCTTAGCTACAAGCAATTATTGGTTTCAAGGGTTTACATTGACTAGTTGGAATGACATCTAGTATTTTATCCATGGAGATGTTATTGTAGGACTATTCCTACAAAATTAAGAGAAAACTATCAGATTATAAAAAATTAAAAAATATATATATAAATGGTAAATCCAGGGCTGAATTTGTCAGGGACTGAGCACTACATGATTAAGGAACGACAGGATAGTTGTAGCACAACGACTTTTGGTTTAGATTAACAGTTACCTATGTCTAAACTCTTGTAAAACTTTCAATTTGAAAACAAACAAAATAAACAAGATCTTCATCCACCTTTGAAGCTCTCTTGAAGCTATGATTGCTCAGGAACCTAGGACTGATTTCCTAGTCCCTTTACTGAAATTATGACACTAGTTCCCAAGGAAGAAATGTTGATGCATATTACAATTAAGAAGAGATGATAAATTCTTTTTTTTAAAAAAAAAAAAAAAAAAAAGAAAGGCATACCAGTTTCTGTAGACGAACACTTAAATAGAATCTGTCCCAGTTCAGTATGTTGTGAACCAAGTCATCCATTCGAACAACCCCATACTTCAACATCTGCCCATAACCGTTTCATGCATGAAAATACAGGAAAATTTTGATTCATCAGAGAAATAAATGCAAGAAAATGATTGGAGGTACATTTAAAGCCTAAATACAGATCTCTTAGTTCATAGATGATAAGTTGGAACCAATGCCACACAATGTGGACACACACACATATAGTCCTTGTATTTAAGTCATCAGATTTAAGTTTCTGAAAAGTCAGTACCTTATCATTCCAGGTAACAAAAGGGTTGAAGTGTACTCCTACACCTATTTCATCTGCAATTTGTGTAATCTATGACAAGACAACCAACCAAATTTTAGTCTAAGTGTAAGAAAATGAAATTTCAACATCTGTTAGGAGTGTGACAGAGAGTTAAGAGATAGGAAGAGAAATAGGGAGAGAGAGAAACACCAGCTTTGCCCCGCCAAGCAACCTCAACCATGAAGCATAATGATCTGCATTAGGGGTGCTTAATAGGCCGAGCCGCTTGCGAGTCGGCTCGAGTCTGGCTCGTTAACGGCTCGGCTCGGCTCGTCAGATAACGAGCCGACTCGACTCGGTTCGTGAGATAGAATGAGCCGAGTTCAAGCCATGCTCGGCTCGGCTCTTTAGGCTCGCCACCCGAGCCTGGCTTGAAAAAAATTGATTTTTTCTTTAAAAAATTGAATTTTTGAGAGTTGGCTCGCGAGCCAGCTCGAAATATTCCTAACTCTTTCCCAAGCCGAGCTGAGCCATAAAATCTACGACTCGACTCGGCTCGATTAATAATTCTCTCTCATGAGTTGAGCTCATTAAGCCGAAAACTCGGCTCGGCTCGTTAACACCCCTAATCTGCATTCATTTTCAGATTATAAGTCGTACAACGAACAAAATAAGATTTATTAGAAATTCAAATAGCATACTTTCCTAACAGAAATCAATTTTAATCAACAAACACTCTATATTATACATTATCACACCTGAGAATGCCATTGCAGAGGATCCAACACTCCGAGAATATAGTCTACCATGGCTGACTGCATAAACATAAACTCATATGTCAAAAGATAAAACCACAAACTTTTAAAGTAAAATGAATGGGACACTAAAAAATTCAACATAACGCAAAAGTAAAACAAAGTGAAAACTTGTCTTAATTGTTTGGATGCAAACTGGAACCATAAATACAGCAGAATTCTACAGAGTAAACAGCTTTCAAAAAGCTCACTAGCTCAGCTCTCTTCTCATTCTCCGTTATTACATTTACTGTTTAATCACAAACAAAAACATTTAATCCATCATAAACTTGAAACCAAGCAAAAAAAATGAAACAATACGAAGTTATTTAAATAAACCCACATGGCGAAAACTTGACATCAGTCCATAACAAGGCTCATTCCATGAACCAGGCAGTAATATTAAATAAAAACGAAAAGGGTTGGCATTTCAGCTCATGTTTTACTCTAAAACAAAAGTTGAAAGCAGAACGATGAGTTTCAAAGAGGATTTTTATCAAACAGGTAGCGTGCACCTCAAATGGTTACAAAATGTTGCCAATAAAGTATTTTTATTTTTGGAATAGCAAAATTCGAAACAAACTGAGCAACTGAATCAAGCGGTGCTGCGGTTTCTCACTCTTCAGTTTCACTTTCTTGGAGTAAATGAGTTTGACCAAAAGAGTCAAAAGAAAGCCCTCATGCATACGTTTGTAGGCAGGGCACGGCAGTCCAACAGCTTTGGCTGCCATGCAATAGTAGTCACCAAGCTCCCCTTCACACGGACAAAAAACTATACAACTGATAATGTCATGCTTACAGTTAAGTTACATACCTGAATCATACAAATAAATAAAAAACAAATAATAGAATAATTATTTCAGAGTAATACTAGCTTTTAGAAAAAGACATGTAAAGAGTCATATAAAAAATCAAATCCAATAATAAATTTTAAAAGCTGTATTTGATTCTTTGTAAAGCTAGTATTACTCATTATTTTATGTAATTTTGTATAATGTTTGTTGTTTGTATTATTCAATTGTATAATTCCATTGTAAACAAAATATCATTGAAAAAAAAAAGTGAGAATAGTACTGATACCATTAGAATAAGATATGTTTATTAGTGAGCTAGTGAACATTGTCATTACAATGAGAAAAGAATAATATTACATATACATTATTTTTATACAATATTATGTCGTAAGATATGATTGGATGAAAGTTTAATTGCCCAATTATATGTTATATGAGAAATATTGTATGAGAAATATGTATGTGTAGTATTATTCATGAGGAAAACGTTGGAGAGATGCGCTTGCATGTCAAATAATTTTTGAAAAAGATATATAATAACAATTTTGCTTGGATCAAACCCAAAGCTGGGAGAATTACATCCTGATAACGGTACTCTGCATTGCTAATAATTCCAATTTAAGAATGGTTGAGAGTCTGGGAAGATAGTATATGGTGCAGATGAACCAAAGGATGCGTATATGCGTTTAAATATCTTCTCAAATGTCCCCTCATTATAATCATATCCTGCCTGTTGGTGCACCAATTCATGTCATATCTAGAAGTACAATCATAAAGCATATATTCATACAATTATGACTCTAGAAGTATCTTCTTAAAAACATTACGATTACAGCATGTCGCAAAGCATTCAGGATCCGGGCTGCTATATATGCAACAGATTTGGCTCCGCTTCGTAATACAATTCATCTTTCTAATTAAAAATTCATCAAATTTTGATTATATATAAATTCTAATGATATAGTTTCTTGACATCAACAATTATGTATATGAACGTTTGGTTTTCCTTTGTGCTTTAATTTTATGATCTTTTAATACTTTAAATTAAGGCTGATTAATCTAAATCAAATTAAAATATTTTAATTTTAGTTTATGTCACAATATGACCTTTGAGCATTGCATGATCACATTTATTTTGATATGTTTATAAAGTGTTTATTGTTTCAATACTTTCTCAATAACCTTGTCTAATATAGTTTTAAAATACCTGGACTTTTTCCGGGCACTTGGCCTCACTTAAGCCTAATCATGTTTGGCATATTATTATATAACTTCTTAAGCCTTGAAGAATCAAGAAATCTTAAGGTCTACGAACTGCAAAGCGTACAGATAGCCTCACAGAGTTACTCCATAATTAGTTTTCAAGTAGAGAAATTTAAATCTCACAGCTATTCAAATCGTAAACCTATAAAGTTTTACAAGCTTAGGTACTATAAAGAAGCCAATTTGCCATATCTACCAGATCATGGACCTCTACATCTAGCCTTGAATAGTTTTTGTTATGGGCTTGAGAAATTGATCTGCAGGGACTAATATAGATTAGAAATTTGTCGCTAATATTCTTTTCATTACCCAAAGAATTTTACAAGAATAATATTAATATATAAAATTTGTACGGACTAACTTGACATAAGGTGAATGAATCATTATATAAATAAGAATTTAATTCAATAAATATTTAATAAATGTAGACGAATGATATGATAAATAAATGTAAGTTTGCTTATGTAAAAAGTTATGTGGTTAATGCAAGGTTTACAAGAAAATTGAAATTGGTATTATTGTTATTATTATTTTTTTAATTTAAAGTTAGATATCAAAAACACGAAAATATTATAGTTGGCTACATGTATTTAATTAAAGACCAACTTGCTCTTCACCTACCATTATTAATTTATTGATATTATTATTATTACGTAAAGAAATCCTATATTTAAATATAAACTTTGAGGTAAAAAATACTTAAGATATTATAATTGGCTAATCTTGTGTTTAATTAAATGTCAACTTCTTGTTCACCCAGCGTTATTTATTGGCAAGACCTAACCAACCCCTCAACTACTTAAATCTTGGATAGTCTTAATCAACTAATAGTATTCATCAAACATGACATTGATCTTCATCAAGCTAGCCAACCCCTCAACTACTTAAATCTTGGATTTTACTTAATGGGTCATGATATATTGATATTGTTACTTAAATTTTGGACTTAATTTTTTGATACTCTTTGTGAACAGTTTATTATTAATGATCCAACAATTATAAGATATGATGAGTTAACATTAAATGCATCTATCTTAAACTTCTTTTCTATCATCAATGGATTAACAAAGACGAATGGTTTATATAAAGTATCTAAAATTGAGTCAAAAAATTTAAGTTGCAGTATCTCAACCCTTATTTTTTAGTTTATATTTTGAAAAGACTCATAAAGAGAATTAAAAAGTTAAAATTCTTTTTTTTTTTTTTTTCGGTTGTTGTTGTTGTAATTCTTGGTTTGACAACTTTACATTATATCAGGGTCAAGGGTTTCAAGTTCGAATCTCCACATACAAACTAAATAAAGAAAAATGAAAAAAAAAATCAAATTTGAAGTGAGAAAATCTATTAGTTTAATATATGTTGCGCACTCAACTACAAACTTAAGTTAAAAGTTTTTTTTTTTTTTTTTAATTAAGTCTTCGTCCACCAATGTCACAAAGTCTTTGTTTATTAATTCTTGGTCCACTAGTGTCAATGACAATATTTGATCTTGTAATCTAAAAGATTTCTAAAAGTTACTTCTTTAATAGTTAATACACATACGAATGGTTAGAATTTTGATGTCTATTCATTTAGGGTTAATTTCCTTAATACGCATCCAACCATACCACAATAAAATTCCAAATATAGATAAAAAAAACTATTAAGGTTTACCATAAATTCTTTCTATTTATATTATCTTGGAACAGTTGAGCCGTCAATTATTGAAATAAGATTATGGTTGTACAAATTAAAGTTTAATGAGTTATATAAAATTGTTAAAATTAGAAAATAATAGAAACAAAAATAAGTTAACAAAATAAAATAAAAAATTTAATATTGAAATTAAACTTAGATGGAAAGGTTAGACAAAATCTTGCTATATCAAGATTTTTTGGGAATAATTATGTTTTAGGGGCCCGGTATAATTGAGAAGAAAATGCTTAAAATTTTAGGTAGACCTTATGTAATTGCACTATAACGTGGTTCTGCCCCTGGCTATGAGGTTATATTAGTACATATTTAACTGAAAATTGAATATTTCTTTGTAAAACCGGTTTTTTACCCTTTATTTAAAATCCCAAAATACTAGCCATCAAAATATTAAGCTTTCTGCCAACATAAGCATTAACAAAATAAAATTATGCCCATTTTAGGAAGTAAGCATACAAACCATGGTAAAAATAATAATACTACTCATCCCAAAATTTTCATTCCAAGTGTTGTGTAATCCAATGTCTTATTAAGAGTTAAATGGAATGGTGAGTAGGTGAATGACATTACATTACCAAATAAAACAACACATCATTTGCGATGTAGATTTTGGGATGTGTACTGTGTAGTATTACTCTTGTAAAACATTGGCATGCTAGCACCCAATAATTTATACAAATTAATCCAGAAAAAAGCATAAGAAATGTAGAAATAAAATTTATTAAGTGTAGACGTAAAAATCTACCTGTACTGAAGGAGGGACTGATCCTGTGAGGTTGAGGCCACTAACAATCTGCTGTACCTGCACACGTAGAGAAACAAACGTGAAGTGACGGAAAACATTAGAGTGGTGTTTGCCATAGGCACTCCGACGCTCAAAGTTAGCAAAGCTAAAAGAGGCTGATTTAGTGAGGGTTAGGCAGTAGAGAGGTTACCAGAAGTCTAATCGGGGACTGTGACTACGGCTGTAATGCGAAGTTCTCAAGCGGAAACTCCGAGGTCTGAAGGTGTAATGTGATCTCCCTTGTGAGAGGGCTGACCTCTGTTTAAATAGTGACTGTCTGGCCTCCCAATCCTGGTGGGATTGGGAGTTCTCATAGTAATTCGTTTCCTCCAGGGGTATATCCTTTGACCCCCTTATCTTGGCGTGAAAGGGAGTCCAAGTATGACTCTAACATGGACCTTAGAGGAATTGGGATGGTAGTGGACTATCTTATCAGTGTTCGAGTAGGAATGTGATCTGTAGGTGACCGTGGGCTCTAAATTTGACCATAGGCCTAGGAGGTGTACTGGGATTAGGAGGCCTGAGTCCAGATGGTTTGGACCGACTGTACTTCATACTAAATAGGCCTTATCTAGGGAATTCTGGCTTGGGCTGCATCGGGATTGGGCATGGGCTTTTCCTCATTGTCAGACGCATTATCCTATTTGGGTCGATGACATTTTTTGGCCCTAACATTAAGCATTAGTCGTGAGCGGTTCTAGATACCCTGCATATTTCGGGGAACCGAAACTTTTTTTTGTTATTGTTTTGGTAGGGGAATGTAGAAAATTGCATTTTGATTGTGGATGAAAGAGAAAAAAACCATTAGCAGTAAATCTTAGTTATGGAATTTATTAGCGCCACATGTCAAAGGAATGTAAAAAGTTCAAGTAAAACTTAGGTCAGGAAATGATCCTAATCCATCAAAAAATTGCAACGTAGCAATGTTTGTAGAGTTTTTTCCTATCATCAATTGACAATACAATACAAATTATTAGTGATGCAAATTCATTTTGAAGGCGAAGGCAGCTAGAGCAGGACCATCAAACAATATTTTTTTTGCTAGATTGGGGAGCAGTATCAGTACGGTAACGGCAACACCAACAGCAATAGCAACGGGCAGCAAAGCAAGAGACTAATTTCAATATTATTTCTTACTTTTCTCGTACCACGCTCTTAGCTTTTCGGAAATGCCTAGAAGACATCTTCTTATCATGCGGGAAATTTCGGGTCCGTATGTGGAAAAAAGCAAGTCGCGTAGGAGGGGATACTGCCAAGACAAAAACAAGAACAGAGGCACTGAAGCTGATGCATACACTAAATAAAGGATCCAATAATCCTTTCTGTTACCAAACACCAGATAAACTGTGGAACAAAAAGCTACCATAAGCGCTGTTAGAGAGAGGAACAACATAACAAGACCCCACATAAACTTTGTTGGAACAGAGTAAAGAAAATCATGTTCGGAATACCGCGCAGTGAGCACAGAAAAAAATATTATGATGGCAGCAACTGATGAGAACAGAGAAATTGAATCTGAAACGGCAAATATCTTGAAGGATGCCCGTTTGTGAAAAGTTGGTCGACCATCATCGCTGTAGTCACCTGGTACTGTGATGGCTGCTGCAAATACTATAGTGGCAATGAGTGCTGCAGCAAGTGAGAATGAGGTTGCAGACTCTTTCATCCATTTCTCACCTTCTTTGACAAGTCCTTTATGTTCTTCCATAAATACCATTCGTGGAGTTTCTCCTTTAGAATTTTTTTCCTCTTTGTAATCAGGCGGCACAAGTTTCTCCACTTCCTATATAAAAGATAAAATCCATAATTAACTGTCTTATACCATCTTAATATATTTGATATAGTATTAGGTGTATGCAATGAGTAAGCTTAAATTTCTTTAACAAACTAATGAAAGTAAATTTAAATAAAATCATTTAATACCTGAACTTAAAGTGTTAATTATAACTTTATAAATAAAAAAAGTATGCACTGATTCAACATCAATATTTAGTCTAATAGTCACATTCACAAATACACGAAAGAAGAACATTTAGAATAGATCCATATACACCCAACATTCATATAAAATTTGGATTTTATTTATCTAGTTGAAATATGAGGAATCAAACTTAACTTTTAACTATGATATATAACATTATAAATTACTACTTGAACTAGAAGGTAAAAGCTTGACTAGAAGGTAAAGCCCTAATACCAGCCTTGTATCACTATATATAAAAGTCTTGTACCATTGTAACTCACGTTGCATCTGTATAGCTGCACTAGGAATGCGGTTTAGTTGACTTTTGGGTGCCAAATTTCCTGCCAAGTGCAAGATATTGTTCTTGTCAATGTCTTGAGACATCAATAATAATTCTTTACGACCACTTATATGATATATGAGTTGGAATACATTTTCTCGACGCTGCAGAACTGCCAAATGGAATATATTATTATTTTTTCATTTGTAAACCAGATTGCTTCAGGAAATGAATCTATAATCACTTCCACAACTTCGGAAATCCCCAATTCTGCTGCTAAAAGGAAGGCTTGTTTTAGGATTGAGGAAGATCTTCCGTAGTTGTCTTGATTCTCTATAATTTCCTTGCACAATTGTTTGACAAGTAGAAGTGCTTGGTGATGCGTCGACTTTGTCTTTCCTTTTTCCTTCTTATAACATGCAACTGCAAATTAAATAGACTCAACAATGAAATAACTATGTTGCCGGGTAGAATATTGCAAGTCAGAAGAAAACAATTTATTAAAGTCTCACAAAATATGAGTCCATTTAAACCTTACTGCTTACTCCTAGTACGAGGTTATAGAAATCACTTTATGTTCTGAAATACCCAATGTTTTCAGAAAATTTTAGGGGAGGAAAAAAAACTCCCCTAAAATTTTTAAAAGTCACTAAAATGAATTTAAGAAAAAGAGAATATATTCTTATAAAGAGGTGAGTAATATTCTCAAAATAATAGATGTTGAAAATTTAAATCATCCTTTACGGGGTTCAATTTTTGTTTAGCTAACACAGCAAAATGTTTTTGAAAGTTGCTTGAAGGAGTTTTTCAAATTCAAATAATTTAATAAACAGATTCTCTTAGGATGCCAATTACTAAATACCCTCATGAAACAACATAAATTGTGAAATAAATTTATATTAATAATAATTTAAACTTAAAAAGAAAGTTGGTTGTGTCATTGGACAATAAGCATTAGCCGATCTATTAAATTAAAAAATTTCAAATACGCTATTCTTATATCAGTTGAATAACAGGGATATTCATGAGTTATTGGATGATAGAAGATTACTAATTATGAAATATATACTCACACTTGAATAATTGGTAAAACTTTGGCTTTTCCCGTTTTTCTACCGGAATTGCAGACAGCTTTCCTGCTATTGCACTCCATAATAACAGAGATAGTCATGAGAGATCTGATAATAGCAGTGGTGGACCTTGGAAATTTTAAATTATTTTCCATTAAAAATTTATGAAAGATTATAAATAATTACATAATATATATGAATTTGACCAAGTCAAAACCTTATCAAGTAAGTCTAATATTATCATTGATTTTTGTAAAACTTTTAATATTAGAATTATAATAATCAAGTGAGAGTAAATTAAAATATTATGAACAAAGATAAATTAAAAGCTAATATTACAAATAAAAACAATCCATATCACAAATTAATTGATTTTTATATAAATAAATATGAAAACATTGAAAACTAAATAAGTGTTGCATTCAAGTAACAAAAAGTTGGTTTTTTTTTTTTTCCAAAAAAAGTGTTAGACACTTAACTCAAAAATAATTGTAATTAACACGATATTTAATGTTTCAAAATGTATAAAATCTTTCTTCAATTCATACACAAAAGGAATTTTCACCAATTTTTTGTTTAGAAGTACAAAAAAATTAACTTTCTTCATTATAATTTGTAAAATAGTTTTAGAAATGAATTTGTAAATCGTGCTAGATGAACTTTAAAATACTTCTCAATGTTTTATAAAAGAAATTGTATTCACCTCCTAAAGTTGCCATCCTAGTTTTGTATTCAGTAATTATGAAATATATACTCACGTTTATAATCTTTGAAGAATTGCAAAAACTTTCGCTTTGTATTTTGTCCACTCCGAAATGCAGACGGCTTTCCTGCTATTGTACTCAAAAGAGACTCAACAGTAGGTAACTGCTTTGTAGTTAAATTTCCATGTTTTTTAAGCAATTTTAGTGCCAAACCTGAGACATAATGATGGGCAAGAAAAAATGGCTTAAAATATGCATCAATATAGTAATATGAAACTTGCAGTACTAACTAAGTTTCTAATTGGCAATGCATTGAACGCATGAAAAATATATATCTTACCATAAAATCCAGCAATTATAAGCGAATTTAGGAAAGAAACAACAGATTCATCACTAAAACGTGTTGAATCTACATAAAAGTTCAAGTAACTGTCGCTGAATTGCAATAAATATTTAATCATCTTCTTTTGGCCATGTCGAGCTGCCTCAATCCCTCATTTATTCTGGCCACGGAATTTCTGTCAGTAAAACTTAGGAATTTCTTTTATTCTTTTTTAAGTTCGTACTACTTACGACTTACTCCTTTCCTTATCTGGTAATATGGTAGGCTGTGATGAAGAAGAGACGATTATTTGTAATGAAGAAGAGACGATAAGTCTGATCTTGCTCCTGCAAATAACTCCAATTTACCTACTGATTCCTCTCCAAGTTCTTTTAACACAGCACCTGATTCATCTAAACCAGTGTCCAATCCTCAAAATTCCTCTCTTGAACTAATACCTTCTCCCTATAAGCAACCTGATTCCAAACTCTCAAACCATACACTTGCAATAGATCTGACCTCTTATCCACCTCTTCATCCTCCTGTCACTTCTCAATCATCCTCTAATCAAGATCTTACTCACTGCCCACTTGTAGTTGACTTGGCATCCTCACAGTTTCTCACTACATCAACTGATCAGCCTCCAAATACAAACACACATCCCATGTTAACAAGATCCAAAACCAATTCTTCCATGACCCTTAACCATTCAGGAAAAACTGCACTTATTTTATCTGGTAACACCCTGTCCTCCCTGAACCTTGTTCTGTGAAAGAGGCATTAGCTACTGCTGAATGGAAAGAAGCTATGCAAATGGAATTTGATGCACTAATGAAAAACAACACCTGGATTTTGGTACCAAGAACTAATGACATGCATGTAGTTGGGAATAAATGGGTGTTTAGGACCAAGTTTCATGCTGATGGTTCTTTGCAAAAATACAAAGCTAGATTGGTTGCTAAAGGGTTTCAACAAACACCCGGGTTGGACTACTTTGAAACGTTTAGTCCTGTAGTTAAACCTTCCACCATTAGGATCATTCTCACCCTTGCTGTAACTAATGGTTGGGATATCCAACAAGTGGATGTGAACAATGCATTTCTTAATGGCACTTTGAATGAAGTAGTCTACATGCAGCAACCTGATGGATTTGAAAATGCTGCTATTCCCTCTTATGTTTGCAAATTAAATAAGGCTCTCTATGGCCTAAAACAAGCCCCTAGAGCCTGGTTTGACAAGCTGAAGTTTGCACTTATTGCCAAAGGATTTCAAAATTCTATTTCTGATTCTAGTTTGTTCATTTGTAAAAATTCTGGTCATGTTACATATATTCTAATATATGTGGATGACATTTTGATTACTGGATCCAACTCTTCATCTATACATCAGCTTGTTCAAGAATTGAATGATCAATTTGCTTTAAAGACACTTGGTTCCATCAAATACTTCTTGGGGTTAGAAGCTACAAGAACACCTGATGGTATTCACTTAAAACAGACTAAGTATATTGTTGATCTACTTGTCAAGACACAAATGCAAGATTCTCATGCATGTTCAACCCCAATGGCTGTTGGTATCAAACTCTATTCTACAGACAGCCCTTTGTTCAATGATCCTAGTCTTTATAGGAGCACCATAGGAGCCCTTCAATACCTTACCCTTACTAGACCTGATATAAGCTTTGTAGTAAACAAACTAAGTCAATATCTTCAAGCTCCTACTGAGCTTCAATGGCAGGCTTGCAAAAGGGTTTTAAGGTATATAAAAGGCACTCAGTACTATGGATTACAGTTCAGGCCATAGCATCTCTTAGCATTGAATGTTATGCTGATGCGGATTGGGGTAGTAGTTTGGATGACAGAAGGTCTACAAGTGGGTATTGTGTGTTCTTTGGTCCTAATCTAATCTAATGGAGCTCAAGAAAACAGAAGGTGGTTGCTCTTTCATCAACCGAAGCTGAGTATAGGGCATTAGCTAACACACCACTGAAATTGCATGGCTGCAGAGCATGTTTTCAGAGTTAGGATTAAAACTGAAAACTCCCCTGTTATTTGGTGTGATAATGTGAGTGCGGGTGCTCTTGCCGCAAATCCTATTTTTCATGCACGAACCAAACACATTGAAATTGATGTTCACTACATCAGGGATCAAGTTCTTACAAAGAATATTGCAGTTCAGTATGTACCATCTCAGCTACAGATAGCAGATGTACTAACCAAGGCTCTGCCAGTAGCTCAGCTTCAAGAACTGAGACAGAAATTGAATGTTCTTGCCATGCCTGTTGCTGATTTAGAAATGGTTGCAGAGAAGTAGTGCAACAGATTAGTTGTTGTGGTGATTCCAGAATTTCTTTTATGTAACTTTGATGTAGTGATGCAGAAGTAGTGCAGCAGATTACTTGTTGTGGTGATTTAGAAATGGTTGCAGAGAAGTAGTGGAACAGATTAGTTGTTGTGTTTTGATGTAGTGATGCGGAAGTAGTGCAGCAGATTACTTGTTGTGATATTGTTAATGCAATATTTTTATGTAGCTTTGATGAGAATCTTTATGAAGTTGTGGATTGATGCAGAATTTTTGATGATGTAAAAGTAACGTAGTAGAATTTTTGATGATGTAGAAGTAATGTAGAAGGTCATCTGGTATGGAGTTGTGAATGCAGTCTTTATGCAGTTTTGGTGGTGCAGAAAAATAATGCAGTAGATAAGAAGCAATGCAGAGAGTTGTTAATGCAGTTTTGGTGGTGCAGAAAAATAATGCAGTAGATAAGAAGCAATGCAGAGAGTTGTTAATGCAGTTTTTATGCAATTTTGGTGGTGCAGAAAAATAATGCTGATGCAGTTCTGGTGGTGCAGAAAAATAATGCTAATGCAGAAGTAATGCAGGGAGTTGTTAATGCAGTTTTTTATGTAGTTTTGGTGGTGCAGAAAAATAATGCAGTAGATAAGAAGCAATGCAGAGAGTTGTTAATGCAGTTTTTTATGCAGTTTTGGTGGTGCAAAAAAATAATGCTAATGCAGAAGTAATGCAGGGGAGTTGTTAATGCAGTTTTTTATGCAGTTTTGGTGGTGCAGAAAAATAATGCAGTAGATAAGAAGCAATGCAGAGAGTTGTTAATGCAGTTTTGGTGGTGCAGAAAAAATAATCGCAATGCTTTTTAATGCAGCCCCTGGTGCATAAAAAATAATGCAGAGATCGAGTGTTGATTATGATTTTGTTTTGAGTTGTTAATGAGCTTTTTATGCAGTGGTGCAGAAAAATAATGCTAATGCAGTTTTTATGCAGTTTTGGTGGTGCATAAAAATAATGCAGCAGATCAGTAGTGTTGATTATGCAGATTTTGTTTTGAGTTGTTAATGCAGTTTTTTATGCAGTTTTGGTGGTGCAGAAAAATAATGCTAAATGCAGTTTTTATGCAGTTTTGGTGGTGCAGAAAAATAATGCTAATGCAGTTTTTATGCAGTTTTGGTGGTGCATAAAAATAATGCGGCAGATCAGTAGTGTTGATTATGCAGATTTTGTTTTTGGAGATTTTATGCAGTTTTGTTGATGTAGAAGTAACGTAGCAGATTAGTAGTGTTGATAATGCAGATTCTGATAGAAAGCAGAATCAGTTTTTTTTGGAGAAGAGAAGCAGCTTAGTTTGAGGGGAAATGTTGACCAAAGATTTATGGTGCTAACTGCAAGTTCTCAAAATGTGAGGACCTGACTGAAGTTTCACAAACGATGTCGTTTCACTTTAGTTGTAAAAGTCTTCTTCCCAAAACGATTATTCAGTGTAATGAGCTGCTGTAACTTTACTCTTCTTCACTCACTCTCTCACTTATTTTCTTCAAGTATATAAGCAGCCACAATGTATTGTAACTTGTTAATCAATCAAATACAAAGAATTATTCAGCTTAGAATCAAGTTTTATCTTTCTTTTCTTTCAATTTCACAAAGTTGTAATGAAGAGGAGATATTGTAGTTTGGCAGCGCGTACCTGTGTATTGCCTTGGAACTCTTCTTTCAAAGTGTTCTATGCTTCTTTCGCCGTCTTAACTTTATAAATTTTTGAACAAATGTTATCATCCACCGCTTGTTGAAGGATGTAAAGTGCTGCTGCATTTTTCTGCCAACTTGCTTTCAACTGCTTTCGTAACCAATCTGGAGTGAAGCTGGTGATCTCTGCGATAGAGAGTTCTTCATTAACAATGTCCCATAAGTCTTGGGAGAAAAAATATGTCTCCATCTTAGTACTCCATATATCATATTTTTCCCCAGTAAAGATGGGGATAGGAAGAGTAGGTGGATTTGAATTCCCTTTGGCCATCATAAGGGATTGAATGTTTAGCCTTGAACCCAACACCTCGCCAATGTATATATATATTGATGGACAGGGCTCTTCTACCAAATGGGATTACCGGATTAGCATTTGGTAGCTGATTGGTTGGTAATTACCCGAAAGAATGTGTGAAAGGGTTGATGTGCATTGTGCATTTGTGATGGCTATATCCTTTTAAAATCATTGCAAATCATAAAAGTTGAAGTCTTAATGCAAAGTTGGAGTTACTGAAAAAAAAAAAGTTTCATTTTGTATAGATATAATTATTATTGTCATGAATTTCTTCATTTTGTAGATATAATTTGCATAAATACTTCGATGATTCTCATTTGTTAATACAAGAAAACATAAGTAAAGGGTCAACTAGTGTCATGTGTGAACATTTTATAGATATAATTTGCATAAATACTTCGACACCCTTTAATGGAGATAACCAGTCACATAAGTAAAGATTTTGTAATCTACACTATCCTTTAATATATAACGAAGAACAAAAACTTTTTATATCAAGTCTTGGTCAACACGCGCCATATTTCAATATTTGATTTATTTGTATTGTGCCTCTATTTTCTAGTCTAGTAGATCTTTTAAATTTAATATTAATCCTATATTTTATAAAATTTAATAAAGAAACACGATTAGTTAGGATGTTAATGTCTATTAATTTAGTAACATTTTAATGTTTCTATATAATTTTTACAAAGTTCTTGGAGCCATTTTTTTAACTTAATTTAGAACACTAACCATCATTTGGTGCCGTCCTAAAACATTTTGAGGCCTAAGGGGAACCCTTGAATTTGGTCTTTTATTTACAAACATTGCAAACACGCCATATGAGATGTAAAATTTGGAAATAAATATTTAGGACGATTAGTATTACTCTTATCATAAATTCTTCCACTTTATAATTCTTTAGATTACATAGATTATATTTATTTGCACAAGTACTTTGATGATTGTCATTTGTTAATACATAGAGTTCAATATGGATATCTTGAGTCAATACCTAAATAAGATCTTCAATAGCATGAGACAAGATATTCATATGAGAAAACATAAGTAAAGGATCTCTACTTAAAAGCCTCTAAAGATACAATTACTTGAACAACTATTTTCTTTCTAATTTGTCTTAATGTTTACATAAGGGCAATCCAAATATGAAAATATATAGAAAAAATTGTTAAATTTAATTGACATGAATGTAAATTATTAACAAACTTTTCATCTTTTTTATAAAATAGAGAAAAAAAAAAAAATCTAAAATACTACATAACGTATACCACCATAAGTGAATTTCTACCACCTGAGGTTTTTCTCTTTCATCTATCTTTAGATTAAATATGATTAATAATTACTTGACACATATGTATTTACTTATTTTTATCACATCAGTTATACCATCATGGTATCATAGACTTTCTCTTATAATTCACACAAATGATTCTTGCTTTACCAAAATGGGGTCAATATGTAATGTTTAATGGATGACAAGGCCACAGATTTGAAAGTTACATTTTTGGGGCCAAGGGTTAAGTTCAAAAACTAAGGGGGCTACGGTGACAGTTTAAATTAGCGGGACCAAATATTTTCTATATAAATTTTAAAGAATTCGTGGGCCTCGGGTAGCCTCCGCCTTTGGGTTGGAACACAAACCAACTACTATTAACCTATATTTAATCTAATGGTTGAGTGAGGTTAGTGAAATAAAACTATACATCACTCACGCCCAATAATTTCCTTTAAATCTTAAACAATTACACAATCTTTCAACTATACCTAACAAAAAATAATAATAATAAAGCATTATACATAGAACAAGAAATCAATTGCAACTTTGATTTCAAGAATCGTAACTTTTAATTTTAAAGTTTTTCTTAACATATTAATCTAAAGAAAATCTTCTCGAGAAATAACAAATATGAATTATATATATTAATTTATTTCACATACAACTTTTGGGGCAAAAAACACTCAGGAATACATACATGAAATAATAAATCCAGATGAACACGATTTTTTTTTTTTTTTGAGTGATTACCAATTTTCAATCTTAACGGTAATTCTCTCGTCAAGAAGTCCTAATATAATTTTATCATGATCAGGCATTGTGTCATGTTCGACCCAAGCCCAGGTCCGTATAAAGCCCAATATCCAATTAACAAGGATTAACCCAAACTTGACCTAGAAGTATCAAAGAATTTGCCAAAGAATATTTTCAAAAGTTTCCAAAATATTCCTTCACCAAAAAGGCAATAGAATAAGACTATGATCATATTGCTTACATACTTAATCTTAGCCATTCATTTTAGTGGATATGTACAAGTCTATACCTCGGATCTACTCATAAAATCCTATATAAAGCTAGTTAGTATTAGATTTAATTCATTCCAAACATCGTATTCAATTAAGAGCAATACAATAGAGTCTATCCATTTCGTGTTTTTATTTTTCTTTGAGAGTTTGTGGGTTTATTTAGGTTGACTTAGTGTTTGATCTCTTGTTTGTGCACTAAGGCCGCACAATTCTTATAGGGTCGTGACATTTGGTACCATTAGATTTGAGTTGTGAAATATCATTTCAGTTTACTAAGTTGAAACCAACAATAGTTTAGCATAGTCATGACAAAATTAATATAAAGACATCTTGACTAGATAACTTAATATCGCTAATTCTCTAATTATGGTGTCCTAGTGTATAATTTTATCAGGACCATACATTTATATCATTGGATTTGAGTTGTAAAATTATTTTAATCCAATATAATGAACACTTGTTTTTTTTTTTTTGGTTTGATATTCTAATCTACCACATAATATATATATATATATATATATATATATATATATATATATATTATAAATTACTACCTTATGCTTTACTTGAACAAGGAAACACGAAAGTATTTTTTCTATTTTGTAATGTAGTAAATTTATTAAAATTTAATATTAATGCCTTACTCTTATCTTATTAACTTTAATAAAGAAACACGGTTAGTTAGAGTGTTTATGTCTAATAATTTAGTGATAATATCCTTAATACATATGTAACAAATCGACAAGCGCGTCACCTTTTCCTATAATAATTTTTAATTCCTTCCATATTAATAAATTTTTTATTTCACTAGGGGGATATTATCATTGAGGTACACAACTTTACTGAATCATTATAAGAGAATACAAGTTTCAAAAATATCAATTAGAGGACCCTTCTGGTCGTTGCCCATGTGGAGCGCGCTTTCTTGATGGGTGGATCCATGTGCATCTACATATAAATACTTTTGGGTTCTTATCACTGTTTTAAAACCCAGCTCAGCCTGACTGGTTCAATTGGAGGTCGGACCGGGAACATGGGGCTTCGTCAGGCCGATTACACCAAAAAACGGTTTTTAGCAATTAACTTGCGACCAAAGGAACAATAGCGAACCGCCAGTCCAACCAAACTGTGCCAAAACTAGGTTAATGAAAAATGAAATTGTGAAATCCCTACATTATTCTCATTTGGCATCTTGAAACTTCAAGACTGGGTTAGAAAGGGATTTGGGTTTGGATTTACAGAGATGGATCCCTTTTATATTCAGCGAAATCGCCTTCTTGCTATGAAGTTGACTTGACATAAATACTCTTCTTTTCTTTTGCCATCAAGTCTGATTTTCTCTTCGATAAGTAACCGATTCTAGGAGTAGAAGAGAAACTGTTTTTCCTTGCTCAATTGAATTTTATTGCCACTTCATCGGAGAGTGTGATAACATAGTATGAAAGAGTAAGAGTGTGATAACATAGTATGAAAGAGTAAGAGTAGGGTTTGAAAAAAGAAGGGAAGAGAAACAATGATTTATTGGTTTAGTGGCTTTGGTTTGAGAGTTGGATTGGGAAATTTGATTCATTAATCTAGGGTTTTCTGCCCAGATAGCAAGGGTATATTTGCTAGATTTCAAACTTACGAGGACTGATAGAATTTCTCAAGGGTACGTGTGTTGGATTTCAAACATGCTGGATATAACGGTCAAACTGTCGGCCTAACCAGTCCAACTAGTCAGACTAGTTAACCTAGGAACCGGCCCCTTAACTAGGTCACACCCCCACCCCCCCTTTTCCCGGGAGATAAGGACGTATAATCACCCCATGGTTTCTAAAAAGTATTATGTATCTTCATATAAGGGGAGTTTATGATACTTTACTAGCAGGGTAAATGATAATTTTAAAGGGGTCAATGATAAACTAGGGAGGTGCATACTACTTTGGCAAAACCCTAGATGTGTTTAAAACTTTCTAATCTCTCAAGGGATAGATGATAAAACCTTAAATACCTTTTTCCTTTTATTAAGCTGATGATTTAAAATGTTTATATATAAATTCGTGACATTACACGAAAGAGTCTATAAATTTAATAAATTAATATAATAAATATTCCATATATAATTACGAATAAATGGCGTAACATTATATTATATAATAAATAAGAGTTTGTATAACCAAATGTATAATATTGCTTTTAATTAATTTATAAAAATAAGAGAGTTTTAACTGAAAAAAATAAAAATAAAAAATGAGACCCCTATATTAAAAAAACATATATATTGTTTATGATGCATAATTATGTCTTAGGGCAACTCATAGGGTTTGAAGTGATAACCTTCTTTAAACTCATGTAACTTTTTTAAACTTGTGCTAGGGCCTAATTGTTATCCTTTGAATCCTTTCTATGAGAAGGAGGTAGCTCACATTAGAAGAATCGGTTCTGATAATTTTATTTTCTTCTCTAAAACCATTCATATTTGCCTATAGTTAAAACTCATGTAACGTGTAATTCTTACTTTTGGCCAATAAAAAAAAAAAAAAAAAAAAATATATATATATATATATATATATTGTTGACGCTTAATTTTGGACGCCAATGACTCACACGTGAGAAGCGCTAAGCGGACTTAGGAATCACACGCAATGGATCCATGAGATTTGAATATGGAGCTGAGATTATATATTTTGCAGAAAATATAAATAAAAGATTGGCAAAAGAGGTTTTTATAGTGGTTTGGATGCAACAAGCGACTCCTACATCCACTGTTAATTTATTGATCTCTGACTATTTCTATGATTTTGCCCGTAAGGCATACAAAGATGAAGAAATACAGTGTTTTTACAGAGAGAAAGAATTGAAGCTAAATCAAGGCCCAGCCTCCATTCTTCGAGAAGAGGAGTGCCCATTTATTCACATTTGCACTCAATGCCATGAGAGCTTTTGCAAACTGCCTTGACACATGGAAGGCTATCGTCCATTCATCTCTTTGAAATGAGATAAAGTTGGTGAGAATATCTTTGGAGATATAGGCTTGGCAACTGGTACAAAGAGACATTAATTGTACTGACATAAGCTTGATTTTTGAGGCATAATAGAAGTCCCCTAGTTTTTGAAGTGCGTAATCACGCTTCAGAAACTAAGTCTTTGATCTGAATTGCTGCAGTCTCGAACTGAAATCTGTTAGGAAGACGATCGAAATCAGTTAGGAGCGACCAGAAATCAGTTAGGAAAAAGACCAGAAATCTGTTAGGGGCGACCAGAAATCTGTTAAGAAAACGACCAGAAATCTAGGAGCGACTAGAAATCAGTTAGGAAAACGATCAGAAATCAGTTAGGAAAACGACTAGAAATCTAGTAGGAAAACGACCAAAAATCAGTTAGGAAAACGACCAGAAATCTAGTAGGAGCTCGACCTGAAATCTGGTAGGAGAACAACCTGAAAGGTCATAACGAGCTCAATCTGAGCAAAACAAGCTCAACTTGAGAGCAAAACAACCTCGACCTAAGAGGTCAAAACGAGCTTAAAAAGCAAAAGAACCTCAATTTTAGAGGTCAAAACGAGCTCAATCTAAGCAAAACGAGCTCAACTTGAGAGCAAAACGACCTCGACCTGAGAGGTCAAAACGAGCTCAAAAAACAAAACGACCTCAATTTTAGAGGTCAAAACGACCTCTCCTCGACCTGAGAGGTCAAAACGAGCTCAAAAAAACAAAACGACCTCAATTTTAGAAGTCAAAACGACCTCTCCTCGACCTGAGAGGTCAAAACGACCTGAATGAGCAAAATGACCTCAACTTGAGAGAGCTCAATGAGCAAAACAACCTTAATTTTAGAGGTCAAAACGACCTGAATGAGCAAAACAATCTCAACTTGAGAGGTCAAAACGAGCTCAATGAGCAAAACGACCCCAATTTGAGAGGTCAAAATGAGCTCAATGAGCAAAACGACCTCAATTTTAGAAGTCAAAACAAGCTCAATGAGCAAAACGACCTCAACTTGAGAGGTCAAAACGAGCTCAATGAGCAAAACGACCTCAATTTGAGAGGTCAAAACGACCTGAATGAGCAAAACGACCTCAATTTGAGAGGTCAAAATGAGCTTAATGAGCAAAACGATCTCAATTTAAGAGGTCAAAACGAGCTCAATGAGCAAAACGACCTCAACTTGAGAGGTCAAAACGAGCTCAACTTGAGAGGTCAAAACGAGCTCAATGAGCAAAACGACCTCGACCTGAGAGGTCAAAACGAGCTCAAAAAGCAAAACGACCTCAATTTTAGAGGTCAAAACGACCTCTCCTCGACCTGAATGAGCAAAACGACCTCAACTTGAGAGGTCAAAACGAGCTCAATGAGCAAAACGACCTCAACTTGAGAGGTCAAAACGAGCTTAAAAAGCAAAACGACCTCAATTTTAGAGGTCAAAACGACCTGAATGAGCAAAACGACCTCAACTTGAGGTCAAAACGAGCTCTACCTAAGAGCACAAGAGATCAGCGATCTGAACACGCGATTTGAAGCTAAAAATCCGCGATCTGAAGCTGAGGATCAGGGATGGCATGGGCTTGCGATCTGCGATCTGGCCACGCGATCGGAGAACTCTGATGCGTGCGATCTGCGATCTAGCCACGCAATTAGAGAATTCTGATGCGCGATCGAAGAATTCTAACTCGTGCGATCTATAATCTGGCCACGTGATCGGAGAACTCTGACGCGGGTTTGAGATCTGAGCACGCCATCAAGGAACTTTGATGCAGGTTTGAGAATCGGACCTACATGGGCCACCAAACTGTTGACGCTTGATTTTGGACGCCAACGACTCACACGTGAGAAGCGCTAAGCGGACTTAGGAATCACACGCAATGGATCCATGAGATTTGAATATGGAGCTGAGATTATATATTTTGCAGAAAATAGAAATAAAAGATTGGTAAAAGGGGTTTTTATAGTGGTTCGGATGCAACAAGCGACTCCTATATCCACTGTTAATTTATTGATCTTTGACTATTTCTATAATTTTGCCCGTAAGGCATACAAAGATGAAGAAATACAGTGTTTTTACAGAGAGAAAGAATTGAAGCTAAATCTCAGCCCAGCCTCCCTTCTTCAGGAAGAAGGTGCCCATTTATTCACATTTGCACTCAATGCCATGAGAGCTTTTGCAAACTGCCTTGACACATGGAATGCTTTCGTCCATTCATCTCTTTGAAATGAGATAAAGTTGGTGAGAATATCTTTAGAGATATGTGTTGGAGTTGTCGACTACTTCAGCATTAATGGGTAACGGAGACGCACTCGGGGGTCCCGCTGCAGAGACTGAAAATTTAGAGTCTATAGAATCTGACCATGAAGATAAACTTGATAGTGTGGCTGATGAGGGTTTTGTGGATAATTTTGAGGATGATTCTGATGATGAAGTTGTGGTGCCATCAACTTTGAGGAGATCTACAAGAGTTAGAAAGGCACCAGTTCGTTTCTCTCTAAGTGCATTGAGTGGATTACATGCTTTGAATGTGATTGGTGATGAACCTAGGAATGTAAATGAAGCAAGAGCCATGGAAGATGCAAATCTGTGGGAGGTTGCGATGAATGATGAGATGCGGTCACTGGACAAGAATAATACATGGATCCTATGTAAATTGCCTAAGGATAGAAAGGCAATTGGTTGCAAGTGGGTGTTCAAAAGAAAGTTGCAGGCAGATGGGACAATTGCAAAGTACAAGGCGAGACTCGTTGCAAAGGAATTCTCGCAGATTGAGGGTGTTGATTATGGTGAGATTTTCTCTCCCGTGGCCAAGTTAACATCAATCAGGTATGTTCTATCTATTGTTGCTGCGCTTGATCTTGAAATTGAACAACTTGATGTAAAGACGGCATTTCTACATGGAGATTTAGAGGAGGAAATTTACATGAGGCAACCTGAGGGGTTTGTATGTAAAGGGAAGGAAGACTTGGTGTGTAGGTTGAAGAAGTCTCGTATGGGCTTAAACAATCACCAAGGATGTGGTACCAAAAGTTCGACTCCTATGTTCTTCACATGGTTTTAGCCGCGACAACGTGGATCAGTGTGTATGTAAAAAGGTTAGAAAATGTCTTTGTTATTTTAACCTTATATATAGATGATATGTTCTTGATAGGGAATAGCAAGGAGTTGATAAATTCTGTGAAGGGTTTGTTGGCTGCACAATTTGACATGAAGGATCTTGGGGCTGCAAATTTTATTTTGGGTATGCAAATTAATAGAGATCGTCAGAGTTGTAAATTGTGGTTAGGGCAGAGAAAGTACATCGAGGAGGTGTTGAAGAAATTTAACATGGTAGACTGCAAACCTGTGAAGACTCCTATGAATTTGGGAGTAAAATTGTCTACCGATCGTTGTCCTAAGTCGAGGAAGATCTTTGAAGAAATGACACATGTGCCATATGCGAGTCTTGTAGGTAGTTTGATGTATGCCATGGTGTGCACACGTCCCCGATATTGCACAAGCGGTGGGGAGTTTTGAGTCGCTTTATGTCAAATCCCGGTAAGGAGCATTGGAGTCTTTGTAAAGAGGGTTCTTAGATATCTTCGAGGGACCTCGGATTTATCATTATGTTATGGAGGCATGGCGACCGGGGATGAGCTAGATGTGATAGGTTTTGTGGATCTTGATTGGGGAGGTGATCTCGATAGTAGGCGTTCCACAAGTGGGTATGTATTCTCTTTATTTGGTGCTCTTTGTTTGTTGGATGAGTAAAAGGCAAAAGCTGTGGCTTTGTCATCGGCGGCGAGAATACATGGCATTGACACATGCCCGGCAAAGGAAGCTATGTGGCTTGAAGATTGAGTTTAGAGCTTGGTTTCAAGCTTGATGCTGTGAAGATTGGATGTGACAATCAAGGGGCTATTTACTTAGCCAAGAATCCTGCCTTTCATTCACGATCAAAACACATTGACATACAATACCATTTCATCAGGCAAAAGGTGGAGGAAAAATTGGTGTTGTTAGAGAAGGTTGATACACTTGTTAATGCTGCAGATTTTCTTACCAAGGCTGTGAGCTTAGCAAAGTTTACATGGTGTGTTGATGAGGTACGCCTTCATTGTGTGAAGTATTCGCCAAGTGGGAGAATGTTGGAGTTGTCGACTACTTCAGCATTAATGGGTAACGGAGACGCACTCGGGTGTCCCGCTGCAGAGACAATTAACATTCTCCCACCGTAAAACTAGGTTTAATCTCTTAAACCTAGTATATAAACATTCTTTGCTCTTGTTATGTGTGTGAGAACAATTCATTCATTGTAAACGAGAGAGGTGAGGCATATTGTAATAATATTGACTCACCTGGACGTAGCCTACATTGGGTGAACTAGGGTAAATCGCGCGTATTACATTCTTTGTTTACTGTTTGTTTTGTTTAACTATTATTATTTTGTTCCTGTTGCTTCTCTATTTCGTTCAATATGGGCTTGACAACTGGTACAAAGAGACATTAATTGTACTGACATGAGCTTGACTTTTGAGGCATAACATATATATATATTCAAATGTAACGTGTAATCTTAACAATTAATAGAATACACGCATGAATATAAAACACAAAATATTAATAATAAACATAAATAATTAGTAGTACACTTCTTTACCTCTTGATTATAGGGTTGACAGAGCAAAAGTACCTAACCGCATTATAATAGACCTTTGTTTTTCAAAAGCACACACTGTTAATTGGATACACTCATGACTCATCACATAGATCCTTAATAAAAACATTCTACTACCAGTAATGTTACCGTCTGGGCAAAAGGATTAACCAAAATATAAAGCTACCTACCTAACGAGGTAGTTAAAATCCTTACCAGGATGTAAATCTAAATTACGTAACATTGCTGGGCTTTGTTTTAGAAGTCCATGTTTCATCCTTTGAGCTCATAACCCAAGTTGTCTTGTATCAACCTACTCATAATCAAAGGATCGAAGCATCGTTTTTCACTTACTCAGCCAAGTTGTTATCCCAATTTTTCTTTCCTCTAAAAGAACATGGCAGAATCATTTCCGTCAACGATTGCAGCTAACATTTTGACGGAGATAGACTTCCTTACTTCCTCAGACAGTGGCTTGTCATCAAGGATTCGAAAAGAAATAACGAAGGCCAAAGAAATCTTGGTCAAGGGGAAAGCCGTACTCATGAAGGCAGAGGCACAACAGTTACATAACTGCGAGCTGCAGGACGGGCTCGAAAAGCTTTCAGAACTGTTGTATGACGCTGAGGATCTTTTGGATGAATTGAAGTGTGAAGTACTGGGGAAACAGGTGGGCAAACTCAATATCGTCAAATATTATCTTAAAATCAAGGTGACTAGAAAAAGATTAGATGAAAAGATAGATAATATTCGGTCTATATCTATAGCTGTTAAGGATCCAGACACCAAGCTTGTTTCTTCAGGAGAGAATGTAATGAACCATCCCTTTGTCGGTACTCCTCAAGTTTTTGGACGAGACACTGATGAGGAAAACATTATAAAATTGTTGATGAAACCAAACAAAGAAGCTGAAAGGGTGTCTGTAATTCCTATAGTTGGATTAGGAGGTATTGGAAAAACAACTCTTGCCAAACCAGTGTATGATGACAAAAGGATAGATGAACACTTCAATTTAAAAATGTGGGTAAGTGTACCTGAGGACTTTGATATGATTAAGATAATGAAAGAAGCCTATACTTCTGCAACTGGTAAAGATCAGTCTGAATTGGGAATCGTTAAGTTAGAAGACTGCTTGTTAAACGAATTGGCTGATAATAAACTTTTGCTCGTCTGGGATGATGTGTGGAATGAAAATTATGATCGATGGAACAAGTTAAAACAATTATTCACGCAAGAAGC
This sequence comes from Pistacia integerrima, assembly GCA_026225825.1. Taxonomy (NCBI): domain Eukaryota; kingdom Viridiplantae; phylum Streptophyta; class Magnoliopsida; order Sapindales; family Anacardiaceae; genus Pistacia; species Pistacia integerrima. The sequence goes on along the minus strand of CM047747.1, from coordinate 36,638,766 downwards.
AAACGGAAGTAAAATTCTGGTTACAACGCGTAGTAGCCAAGTTGCGTCAATAACGGGCACTGTTGATAGTTATCTTTTAGAAGGCCTTTCTCCGGGGGATTGTTTGTCGTTGTTTGTGAAATTCGCGTTTGGGGATGAAACAGACAAAGCAGAATCAGAATTCATTGGAATTGGGAAAGAAATAGTGGAAGTATTTGGCGGTGTTCCCTTAGTTTTAAAAACTTTAGGAGCCCTACTTTATAAAAACACAGATCCGGCGGAGTGGAAATTAATTAGAGATAGTGTCAAATGGGAGCCAGAAAAAGATAGAGATAACATTCTATCAGCGTTAAAATTGAGTTATGCTCATTTGCCATCTCATTTGCGCAGATGTTTGGCCTATTGCTCTTTATTTCCAAGGAATACTTGTTTTAACAGTGATTATATGATTTGTAATTGGATGGCGCATGGTTTTCTTAAATTTCCAAATGAAAATGAAGATTTGGAAGATGTTGGGTTGCGATATTTGAAGAAATTATTTTCGAGGTGTTTCTTTCAGGATATTGAAGATCGTGGTTATTTTTTTACATTTAAAATGCACAATCTTATATATGATCTTGTGGAGAAGATGGCACAAAGAAACTACAAAACGGTAGATCTCAGAATCTTGCTTGACGATGTAAATTGTCGACAGTTGTCATTTCTTGGCAATGCTCGACATTTTTCATTTCTTGGCATTGCAAATGGTAATAAAAAAGTTCCATCTATTTCGAACAACTTGCGGACCATCATCATGCAAAGTCTACAACCTCAGCGTGTTGCTGAATCTTTCGTCAGTAAGTGGATATCGAATTTTAAGTGCCTCTGGCTGTTATGCTTAAGCGGTTTACAATTCAAAGAGCTGCCAGATTCTGTAGCTGCATTGAAACATTTGAGATTTCTTGACTTATCCTGGAATTCAGATTTGGAGAAACTCTATGATACTATTTGTAAGCTTCTGCGTTTGCAAACCTTAAAACTTCGTGGTTGTTCAGCTCTTAAGAATTTACCCCGTAATATACAGAAGATGATTAGCCTTAGACATTTGGAATTAACTATACAGTGGGAGCGTCTACCACCAATTGGAGCTGAATGTTTCAAATCTCTCCAGTATCTGCACTTATATAAGTGTAAGAATCTAGAAAGTTTGCGTGAAGGGATGGAAAGTCTCACCACCATCCGAACATTGATTTTGCAAGGTTGTGGTAGCTTGACCACGTTGCCAGACAATGTAAAACTTCTGGAGACGTTGGAGAAGCTAGTGATATCCAGCTGTCCGAAGCTTAATCTGAAGATGGACTTGCAAGGGAAAGATCTCAGCCTGAAGCTTAAAGCGTTCATGATTTATGAATTGAAAGAGCTAGAGGACTTACCCCAATTGATACTTCAAGGGTCTGCTAACACTTTAAAGTACATCCGTATTGAAGAATGTCCCAAGCTCACAGAATTACCAGCATGGCTGGCAAGTCTCACAGCCCTTCAAAAACTTGAGATTGTGAGTTGCTCAGGATTGTCATCTCTGTCGCCTGGGATGGAGAAACTCACTGCCCTTAGAGAATTGAAGATACAAAAATCTCCTCCCCTGAGTGAGAGCTGCAGACGGAAGCCGCTAAACATTCTTAACTTGGAGAGTCATCTTGACCCTGAAGTTGCTTCATCATCGAGGGACAATGAATGATCGATCAGGTACGTGTAGAAATCTCTCTTCTTCATTGTTATAATTGAGCTTGGAAAATTGTTTAAATGTGCTAACTATAATGTTATTGTTGGAATACCCTTCAATATTGGTTTTTGCACTAAGGGGAAATTAATTTATTTCTATTTGTATTCATACTTCCATAATAGCAAAGTTCAAAATAAAATTTTCATAGTTATAGGTTTTACCCCATAGTTCATAAGTTCGACAATCCACGGATGAAAACAAGCTGTATTGATGATAAATATATTCCTGTAGTTTTTGGATTAATGTTTCGTTGGTGTAGTTTCTGTGTACAACGTTTCTATAGGCTTTTTTTTTTTTTTGGGTATTATTATTTTCTAATGTCTACTTTTTACTTATTGTGTAACTTGTGTTGTTCAACTGTCCCAGTTTTCCTGGAGGTTCTGTCAAAGTCTTCAGCAAGTGCAACAAGTTTCGATTCCGATTCCTGCTAATGTGATGTTTTTTTATCTTTGTGTTCTTGAATTGTTATTTGGGGTGTATTTGTCACTTTTTGAAATTTGTGGTTGTTGTACTTCATTGAACTTAAAGGGAAAATGGAAATTCCCTCTTTTCTGCTTGATTGAGTGCATGTTTGTACTGAATAACGTCTTGGAAAGTTTCCCAATCGACTGTTCGTTTGGTTATCTCTATTTCTATTATTCTGAATAATCTCAAAATTAAGTAAAGCGTAGTCTAGATAATTTTTCTATTTATTGATTTTCTCTTTGTTGAGTTAATATGCTCTCTGTGTTGAATTTCTCCCCCATATATAAAGAAAATTAAGCTTGATGTACAAAAGCAATAAAAAAAAAAAAAAAATTTGAAGTGAATGAATTTAGTTCGTGCATATCCATGATCATTAAATGCATTTAAATTTGGTTCATTTTCAAGGTCACGATTTAACAATATGCCAATTACTAAATACCCTTATGAAAGAACATAAATGATGAAATAAATTAATAATAATAATCATTGAATTTAATCTATAATTTAATATCTTTTAAAATAAAAAACAAAAATTGGTTGTGTCATTGATACTCAGTTACTATGCATCCAATTAAGGCCATCACCAATCCTAAACTAATAAGGGTTAATTGATCTATTAAAATTACAATAATAATAAATTTACAAAAAAATCTTACGAAGAGTTTTATACAAAAGTGATGTGACAGAAAATTAATGAAAGAGTGAATATGATAAGTTTGACTTTTTGTATTCACTCTTTCATTATTCATTTCCTATCACATGACTTTATATAAAAAAATTTGTAAATTTTCTTTATATATCTAAGTATTACTCTTAAAATTAATGTATAAATCCACGTTCTAAAAAACGTTACAACCATGCTATTCTTATATCAATAATTTAGAATATATTATTTTATATAAATTTTGAAATAAAGTCATAAATATTTTTTTTTTAATTTCTAAAAGTACAGTGCCATCAAATTATGCTTGTTTAACATATATGTTAAAAATATTCATCTGTAGAATACTAATAAAAGAATATTGTTTATTAAATAACAGGGACATTCAAATCGTAAACCTGTTAAGTTTAACAGTTTAGAGAAGCAAATTTGCCAATATGCCCTGAAAAGTTTTTACACTGTAGAATACATATATGTTAAATTTTTTTGTATATATAAGAATTTAATACAATTAAATACTTAACAAATGTGAATGAATGATATGATAAATACATATAATATAAGTTTGCCGAAAAAAATTGTAAGTGTAGTTTGTTCAAGTAAGACATTAGACAGCATGTCGGTTAATGCAAGGTTTACAAGTCTTTCTTTAAAATTGAGATTATTATTATTATTATTTTAAATATAAAGTTGGATGTCAAAACACGAAATATTAAAGTTGGCCAATTATATGTTTAATTTGAGACCAACTTACTCTTCACCTACCATTATTAATTTATTGGCACTATTATTATCACTTAAAGAAATATTATATTTAAATTTAAACTTAGAGGTAAAATTACTTTAAGATATTATAGTTGGCTAATCTTGTGTATAATTAGAGGTCAACTTCTTCTTTACCGACCGTCATTTATTGGCAAGACCTAACCTTGGTCCTTCTTTATATTAATATAGTCTTAATCAACTAATTGTATTCTTCATAGCCAACCCCCTCAACTACATTACCTAAATTTTGGATCTCACTTAATAGGTCATGATATTGTTACTTAAATTTTTAACTTAATTTTTTGACACTATTTGTGAATTGTTTATTATTAATGATCCAATGGTGATAAGATACACTGAGTTAATAATAAATAAAATGATTTTAAACTTTTCTTCTATCATTATTGGATTAATAAAGATGAATGGTTCATATGAAATGTCTAAAATTAAATCAAAAATTGACGTCACAATATCTCATTCCTTACTTATTTCAGTTTAGTTTATATTTGAAAAGACTTGTAAAGAGAATTAAATGTTTTTTTTTTTTCGTAATTCTTGGTCAACTAGTGTCGTGAACATTTGGTTTTGTATTGTGCTTTAATTTAATAATCTACGAAGCAGAGAAATATAGTCGTAATCAAACGAAGCAGAGAAATATAGTCAAGGGAAGCGCCTGCAATACAACAACCCTAAACAGACGTTGACACAAAGGATGAAAGCAAACTGACAGAAAAAAACCTAATTAAATAGTAGTCAAACTTGAAATTAAATCGGTTGGACCGTAAATAAATAAACCGGTTAACAAAAAAAAAAATTTAATATTAACCCTCAGTAAACAATTATCAAATTTTCATTTAAAAAATCGAAACACTTGGTTTATCGTTAATTGTCCAATTCAAAAAACAATATAATTAATATTATTTACTTGCATTAAATTGGTATACATGAATATGTAATATTTAGTTTAAATTACAATTCTTAATTTCTTTACTATACAATTCAAAAAACAAAAAACAAAATAAAATAAAATAAAAGAGTTATACATGGACATTTAGTAATTATACCTAATTACAATTTGTAATTTCTTTATTATTGATTACTTTTATTTAGTAATTGAACATTAAATTAAATACTATAACAAATATTTTCTAATATATTATTTTACTAAATCTTATGATACTTTGTACATTATACAATTTCAAAAAAAAATTACAATTTAATATTCTTATTTGTATTAAATAAGTATACATGGACATTTAATATTTATATCAAATTACAGTAAGTAATTTCTTTATTATTTATTACTTTTAATTATTAATTAGACATTAAATTAAATACTGTAACAAATATTTTCTAATCTATTATTTTACTTAATCTTATGATACTGTATACATTGTATACAATTTTATAAGCAACCCGTGCAAACTGTGGGCCTCCTATCTAGTTAGGATAATGAAGCATGAGACTACTTGATCTGCAAAATTTATGACTTACAGTTACAACAGCTTGTAGTAAAGATAATCAAGAGACAAAATCATCAGCTCACTTCCTCGTTTATCAAATCTCATATTGGAATTTTGAGAAAGAAAAATGGGAAAAATTATGTCCAAGATCTTCAAACTTTCCACATTTTGTTAGCAAGATACCACCTACAGCAAGTCTTGAAATCATTACAGTTCGCCGCAGAACAGTCTGCATCCATTTAGCTGCCTCTTCTCTTGAACCAATTATAACTTCATCTATAGCTCGACCAGCAAAAGGCATAGTACGTAATCATTCAAGTAGTTATTATCAAGTATATAAGGTCTGATGAAAAAATTTCGATCACATGCTCTCTTGAAGAATATTTGATGCACAAAAATTTTAATTTGCACACTGCCTCAGAAAATAATATTTCCTATTAATCTGTGCGTACCAGCTAAAGTTCATACCATATTCATTTATCATCTTCTTCTCTCCAAGCTTCATGCCCATTTGACTTCTAATTGCTGAAGGACAAGTGACTAGCAAGCCACAATCCTGATTCAAGCGACAGAAACATGTAAGAACTCGGAGCGTCAAAGCATAAGATGACAAGAACAAAACTGTTAAAATATCGGTTTCCTTAATTAAAACAAATTTTTAGAACTTTTTCATAAGTTTATCATGAAAAAGAGTTTATTTCCACCAGAACAATTATGTGTATAAACAATGAAACATCGAACTGACAATGGAGAAATCGTAAATTCCAAAAATTAAAAACCAAGTTAGATACATAACAGAGCCCTTCTCAAGAATTGATTATAAGTAACGTAAGTAAATAGAGGTTATACTTGTTGGAGATCCCACGTCGACTAGGTACGCTCAAACTAGTAGGTTTATAAGAGTGGGCAATCCTCCTATCCAACAAAGCCTTTTCAGTGAAGAGTTAAGCCCAACTCCAACAAGTGATATCAAAGTCAGCCCCATTTTGAGTTGAGTGATTGACTAGTTGTAGGCTGTCAAACTACCTCTATTCATAGGCAAGTGGACCATATAGGCACGCTCAAGTTAATGAGTTTATAAGAGTGGATAATACTCCTACTCAACAAGGTGTTTTGGGTGAAGAGTTAGGTCCAACTCTAACAAGTATTAAATTGTACATAAGTATGTCATATTGGTTATGAGGCCAATGCGTAATCAAGTATTTGGGAACTAATAAAGGTCGAATTTTACAAACCTGTGATATATTTGCTTGGTGACTTCCAGATGATGAGACTCTCAAGAAATCTTTGGCCAAATATTCTTGAAGAAATGGCTTATAAATTGAGTGGAAAAGATCAAACTGCCCTTGCATAATCTTCTTCACCTGCGGTAAATTTTCTACATGAAAACCAGAATCTTTCTTAGAACCCAAAAAAAAAAAAAAAAAAAAAATGCTAGTTCAGTTCTGTATAGCTTTTATAGATGGAGCAAAACAGAGGGAGGGAGAGAGGGACTCTGTAGTAAAAGTTGGTGTTGTTATACCCATCAACAAAATATTTGTATGATTTTTTAATGAACACCATTTATTATTGCATACCTCTAATGAACAGCAAATTTCTCACTCATCAGACATGACTATCTTCATAAAGACAAACGTTATTTATTTATTCATTTATTTATTGTTTTTGTGGTTTAATAAAACTTCAGTTTTAACCACCACTCCAGAAAAATTCTGTTAAGAACCCAGAAAAACTAAACCCAAAAACTCACACAATTGATCAACAAAAGAATCACAGCAAAGATTAATGAAATACTTCTGTATTATATTGAATTAAGAAGATAATGGTTGACTCAATATTCAATGACAAGTATGAAGAATAAACGTAAAGAAAGGCAAAAGATAATCCTAGCAATTTGAGGAGCTAGGGACTGTTGGTCAAAGGACGAAAATACAAAAAATTCAAGTAGCATAAGAAAAAGGTAATTCTGCAAGACGGTGTCGTTTTTGACTTTAGTAAAATCAGTTGTATAATAAGCTGTACTTTACAACTTTACTCTTTGTCTTTGTATTCATATAAAAGAGTAAAGTTGTTTTCCTTTACTGTACTTTGTAACGAATCCAGTTATCAAGTAAAGAAAATCAAACACATTTGTCTCTGTTTTTCTGCTTTGTTCGCAAACCCTAAGCTAGTTTTACATGGTATCAGAGCGCTGACTAACGTCAACGGCCTCAGATCCTGCTATCTCCCAGTCGCTTAACAGCATAGGGAAGATGATGTCTGAAATGCAGAATCGGACTACCTCAGTTCTTGCCTCGAGCTTACAAGTAATTAATCCCAAGCTGACAAGGAACAATTATCGGTTTTGGAGCTCTCAGATTCTCTTTGCCATTGGCTTACATGAGCTGGAAGATCATCTGTTAGGTAGAGTACCTTGTCCTTCACCTATTTTGATTAATGATTCTGAAGTTGAACTGAGTAGCAGTACTATTGGAGAAAGTTTAAATCCGATTATATCTTGTGGAAAAAGACTGATAAATGTTTAGTGAGTTGGTTACTAGCTTCAATTAGTGAAAGCATGTTCTGTGTTGTGTCTAAGTGTAGGTTTTCCAATGAGATTTGGTTAGCCTTAAAAAGTGAGTTTGTTACAGACTCAAAAGCTAGAGCCTTACATTAGAAAAATTTACTTCAAACAACTCATAAAGGAGCATTGAGTATTAGTAACTATGTGAAGAAAATGAAAGAAACTGCAGAAAGCTTAGCTGCAAGTGGATTGATTATCTCTGATGGAGACTTATTACAGTATGTGTTAGATGGTCTAGGGCCTGAATATGATCCAGCAGTAATGACACTCACCTCTAGACTAGAATCAAAAGTGGATACTGTAACTCTTCAAGAGGCACAGTTTCTGTTGCAAAAGTATGAAATTCGTCTTGAGAAGTTTAATTCCACAGATCTTTACAACACTTGAAACAAATATAGCCTCCATAACAAATCACTTGCATATAATGTGTCAGTACTAATTTACCTACAATCCTTCTCAAAACAAAACGCAGACAATCTGAGCAGTACCATACCTTCTCTAATGTCTCTTGGAAACCCACACACCTCACAAAACTATGTCACTTTACCCTCCTATGTAAACTCACCGCTCACCCCTGTTCATTGCTCGACTTCATTCTCTGCCTATAACACCACAACTCAACCTTTCTCTTTTGGTCCTGTTGCTAACTCACATTTACCTTACAACACTATGCCATTTAACCCTAGATCCTCTGGTTTTAACACATATGGAAGAGGCAGAGGTAGAGGCCTAGGCAGAGGGACAATTATTTGTCAAGTGTGCAATAAAGCGAGACACTCAGCCATACAGTGTTATCATAGATATAACTCAACCTATAATGGTACCTTTCAAGCTGGAAATGGAAGCTTTCCTAGTCACACATTTACTAATTCAGCACCACAACAACATTTCAACACTTATCCTACTGAACCAGTACAATATCCTACTAATAGTACCTTTCAAACACAGCAACAACATACACAGCAACAACATTTTAACCCACAATAGTCACAGTACACTGGCACTCCTAAGAGTACTTTTGGAGTTCTTAGTCACCAGATGGGAGCCAATAGTCAAGCAAATCTGGTTCATACTGGTAGTAACTCAATGGTGTATCCTGGAAGTAATGCTTTTTCAGATCATAGTTGTACAGCACTATACAACAATCCACATGCTTCTGTCACTACTCCAGTTGATCCAGCATGGTATATGGACTCCGAGGCAACTGATCATGTCACTTCCAACCTCTCTCAACTGACCATTAGCAAGAACTGTGAAAGTGAGGATAAACTTCAAGTTGGCAATGGCGAGTACCTTCACATCTCCCATACTGGTCACTCTTTTATTCCTAGTAGTCTTCATTCCAAGTGCCTTTATCTTAAAAACATACTTTGTGTTCCTAAAATCACAAAAAATCTGCTGAGTATTTCTAGGTTTACTAGGGATAATAATGTTGTTGTTGAGTTTGATGCTAACTCTTGTGTTGTTAAGGACAAGTCAACCAAGGCCATGTTACTGCAAGGGGGTCTTAAAGAAGGACTTTATCAACTTGAGATTCCATTAAACACCACTGATCTGCCAAAACCATGTGTCTCTTATCATCAATCTGGTTTGAATACAGTAAATACAACCTACCTATCACAAAACTTGGCAACCACTACACATGTTATGAGCCCTTCAATCAAAGACTCTTCTCAGCCTGTCAATAAACCTGTAACTACTCCTCAATTGTCCAATCAACATTTAGAGCTAGTTGAAAATGTCAATAAAAATCCTGATGTAGTTTCAAATGTTAGCTATAATAATGATTCTGATTTTACATCACATTGTAGTGTTTCTTGTTCTAGAAATAAGTCAAAATGTATTCCTGCTGAATCTCATGCTTGTTCTACTATTAATACTAATAAAACACATGCTGTTGAATCTCATGCTTGTTCTACTGTTAATACTAATGAAACACATGCTGTTGAATCTCATACTTGTTCTACTGTTGACAAACACTCACACCAACACATGATTTGGCATAAAAGATTGGGTCATCCCAACTCTAATACATTACATAAAGTCTTGTCTACACTTTCCAAATATGCTTCTCTTACTGAAAATCAGAATCTGCTTACCAAAGTGTCTAGTTTCTGTGATGCTTGTCAGCTAGGAAAGTTACATCAGAACAGTTTTCCTTTGTCCCAATCTCATGCCATAGCACCCTTAGCTCTTGTACATAGTGATGTGTGGGGTCTGCCCCAGTCACTTCTGTGGAAGGATTTAAGTATTATGTGCAGTTTCTATACGATTTTAGTCGGTTCACTTGGCTGTTTCCCCTTAGGACTAAAGCTGAAGTTAAATCCACCTTTATCAAGTTTCATCATCTTGTTGAGAGGCAGTTTGGAACTAAACTGAAGTGCCTTTAGTCAGATCAAGGAGGTGAGTACAAAGCCTTACTTCCTTATCTGATTGAAAATGGTATTCAAACTAGGTACTCATGTGCCTATGTCCATCAACAAAATGGCCGTAGTGAAAAAAAACATAGGCACATTATTGAAACAGGACTTACCTTATTAGCTCATGCATCCATGCCTTTAAAATATTGGTGGCTGGCCTTTGAAACAGCAGCTTTTCTCATCAACCGACTGCCCACTACTGTCTTAAATAATAATACTCCCTATTATTTGCTTTTTAATAAATATCCTGTGTATGATAGTCTTAAAGTTTTTGGCTGTGCTTGTTTCCCGTTTCTTAGGAATTTTCATAGTCACAACTTTGATTTTCATTCCTCAAAATGTGTATTTGTCGGGTATAGTTTACTTCACAAACGTTATAAATGTCTAAGGGCTGATGGGAAGATCTTCATTACTCCTAGTGTTAAATTTAATGAAAATGAATTTCCTTATTCTCAAGAGTTTAATAAGCTACCTGTTCAATCTAACACTGATCCTTCAACCAATTCCCCTAATACTTGTTCCAGTAATACACACCCACTGCCATATATAATTTTCCAGCATAGTCCATCTTCAGTAGCCTATGATCCCCAAGTGGTAGCGGCTCTCAGGTATTCCTAACAATTCGAGATTGGTTCTTACTCTTCAGCAGCAGGTATATCCTCTTCACACTTGTCTGATTCATCCTTACCTAGTATCTCTAAAGTTGCTGATAGTTCAAGCCATAGTCCTCCTTTAATTCCACATGAGAACACTGCAGAAAAATCTGGTTTTCCATTACATACCATTCAATCAGAATCAGTCCCATCTAACTCAAACAGTCTTAATCCAGTATCTCAACTACCTGTTGTTTCTTCCTCCTACAATTTGCCATCATGTCATATTGAGGTTGACCTTGATACTCAAATACCAGCTTGTTCTTCTCCATCTCCAGTATCTACCAGTCCATCATTATATACTTTACCTAATTGCCAACTTGAGGTTGACCTTACTGCTTCACAGTTCACTAATGATCAACTTCCTATCCCAATTAATTCTCACCCTATGATTACAAGAGCTAAAGCACTCTTGGACATGTTAATTCAACTTTGTGAGTCTTTGGATCATCTTTGTTTATCTTCTGACTAGTCACCTATTATAGAATCGAACTGTATCGATTCTTTGAAGCATTAAAAGCTACTGATTTGGAAAAGAGGCTATGCAGGCAGAATTTGATGCTCTAATTAGGAACAACACCTGGACCCTTGTTTCTCCTACTAAAGACATGAATATTGTGGGTAATAAATGGGTTTTCAGAACAAAATTGAATGTTGATGGTACTTTGCAGAAGTATAAAGCCAGACTAGTGGCTAAGGGGTTTCAACAAACTCCTGGTTTGGACTATTTTGAGACATTTAGTCCAGTTATAAAACCATCCACCATTAGAATAGTCCTCACTCTAGCAGTAACCAATGCATGGGATATTCAACAAATTGATGTCAACAATGCATTTCTTAATGGTACTCTAGGTGAGCTATTGTTTATGCAACAACTAAGTGGATTCGAATCATCTGCTTATCCTTCATATGTGTGCAAATTAAACAAGGCTATATATGGCCTTAAACAGGCTCCTAGGGCATGGTTTGATAAACTCAAGGCTGCTCTCCAAGCCAAAGGCTTTCAAAACTCAGTTTCAGATTCGAGTTTATTTGTTCTTAAAAAATCATCAGGAATAATCTATGTTCTTGTTTATGTAGATGATATTTTAATCAACTGTTACGATGCAGCCTATATAACTCAGTTGTTGGAAGATTTAAATGAGCAATTTGCCTTGAAAACTCTAGGATCACTCAAATATTTTTTAGGCCTAGAAGCAGTTAGGATAGCAGCTGGTTTACATCTTAGGCAGTCAAAATATGCCTCAGATTTGCTTGTCAAAACCAGAATGATAGATGCACATTCATGCTCTACACCAATGGCTGTTGGTACTAAACTGAGTACTGATGATAGTGATCTATTTGAGAGCCCTACATTATATTGCAGCACAATAGGAGCTTTACAGTACCTAACATTGACTAGCCCCAATATTAGCTTCACAGTTAATCGTCTTAGTCAGTTTTTACAAGCCCCAACTGAATTATAGTGGCAAGCATGCAAGCGAGTTTTGCGATATGTTAAAGGAACACTAAACTATGGGCTACAGTTTAAACCAGCAAGCTCCCTAAATATTGAGTGCTATGCTGATGCGGATTTGGGTAGTAATGTTGAAGATAGAAGATCTACTAGTGGATATTGTGTCTATCTTGGACCTAATCTAATTTAGTGGAGCTCCAGGAAACAAAAAGTTGTTGCGTTATCATCCATTGAAGCAGAATACAGGGCATTAGCACAAACTGCTACAGAGGTTGCATGGCTTCAATGTATGTTCACTGAACTCAACCTTCACTTGCCCTCAAAACCTGTAATTTGGTGTGACAATACAAGTGCTGGAGCCTTAGCTTCAAATCCAGTCTTCCATGCAAGAACAAAGCATATAGAAATAGATGCTCACTACATTAGGGAGTAGGTTCTTGCCAAGAATCTGATAGTTCAATATGTACTGTCAAAATTACAGATTGCAGATGTGTTGACAAAGACATTATCTGCTGTTCAATTTACTGAGCGGAGGCAGAAACTAAATGTGGTTGCAGTTCCTTGTAATGCATACTGATTCTTACCTGATTTTGTAATACAGAAGAAGGTTAGAATGCACCTAGAAAATGGTTGAAATCTGCTGTTGAAAAATGGTTTGGAAAATGGTTGAAATCTGCAGTTGAAAAATGATTGAATTATGCAGTCTGTACTGACTCTTAATTGTTGATTACCGGTTTCTGTGCTATTCTTTTTACTGATGAAGTGTTGAAGAAGTCTGTACTGACTCTTAATTGTTGATTACTGGTTTCTGTGCTATTCTTTTTACTGATGAAGTGTTGAAGAAGTTGTGTCAAATTGAAAAATTGTGGTAGATTGTAGTAGTTGTGACAGATGTGTGTTCTGTAGTAGTGGCAGGTGTATGTGTTGCAGTTAAGTATTGATCTATGATTCTGAGATGATTTTGAGATAGTTTACAGTATTGTGAATGGTTGAAGAAGTTATAGAATTATGCTCATGAATTTATGGTGCAGAATTGATTAACTGATGCAGAGTTGTTAAACTGGTGTAGAGTTGTTAAACTGGAGGTTTGTGATTGAACTTCAGTTACTGGAGGTTTGTGATTGAATTTCAGTTGATTGTACTGAGCAATATAGTTTGTAACTATATGATTGAGAATAAGAGTTGTTAAGGTGAGCAATTGAGATGATTAACTGATGCAGAGTTGTTAAAACTGGTGCAGAGTTGTTAAACTGGAGGTTTGTGATTGAACTTTAGTTCTTTGGAAGTGCGTGATTGAATTTCGTTGGTTATCTTGAGCAATATGACATGGCTGTCGATTGAGATAAGAGTAGTTAAGTTGAGCAGTTGAGATGATTCTTTTTGAGTTGGTTTATGCTCTTGGTGTTGTTTTTTATTATCTGAAGCTTGGCAAAAGTAGAACTGAAAATGTGCAGATGCAATGATTGCTCAGCTGAAGTTGAAACTGTTGAAACTGAAATTGCAGAATTTTTTTTTTAGCTTGTTTATGTTCTTGGTGTTGTTTTTGTTGCTACTGCAAAGCTGAATATGTAGCACTGAAATTGACCTGCTTGTCCTGAGTGGCTGAGTAAGTTTCTTTTGTTGATTAGCTGAAGAAGTTGAGTGTGTGTTGTCTAAAGGGACTATATGAGAACAAAGGTATCAGAAAGAAATGTTGATTTTAGAAGGGATGTTGGTCAAAGATCCAATGAATTTAGAATGCTGGTGGAAGAAAGGCTACGAAGCGGCAGAAGAAGAATGTCCAGTTTGAGAGGGGATGTTGGTCAAAGGACGAAAATGCAAAAAATTCAAGTAGCAGAAGAAAAAGGTAATTCTGCAAGACGGTGTCGTTTTTGACTTTAGTAAAATCAGTTGTATAATAAGCTGTAATTTACAACTTTACTCTTTGTCTTTGTATTCATATAAAAGAGTAAAGTTGTTTTCCTTTACTGTACTTTGTAACGAATCCAGTTATCAAGTAAAGAAAATCAAACACATTTGTCTCTGTTTTTCTGCTTTGTTCGCAAACCCTAAGCTAGTTTTACAGGGACCTCCCAAACCAAATTCCACTAAAAACATATATATCTTCCCCTTTTCACCGACTCTACCCATTATATATACCCAACAAACTCTACTCAACTTCTTTCAATTATGTGCCACATGAATGTTTCCACTAACAACTTACAGCCTAATGACTAATTACCCCTTCTTCCTCCCTTCTTGTAGAGTTGTGTGATGGGTGGTGACCTATCAAATTCACAACATAAAGTGTCAACCATGAACTATGCACATCAATGCTATTGAAAGCCACAAATCAATTCTCAATATTTTTATTTAGGTGTGATCAAGCTTTACCTTGTTCTTGTTATATCTGCAAAAGGCATATGCATATCTCCCATATATGAAAGACTACATAATTTGGCAAAGAGATCTTCCTACGCAATCAAAGACCTAATCATAACTCTAGCAACTCTCAAATGAATGAAAAATGACACGGAAGCAAACTGATGAATACTGGCTTCTGTAAATTAATCCAAACTCACTTCCTCTCTCACACTCAAAAACTCAACACGCACAATGACCCATTAAAGTAATCAATCAAGCAATATCAGGAAGAAAAATAGAGCAAACCAGAAGAAAATGACAGATTATATTGATACTCAATAGAACATTGGTTCATCAACAAAAGGATCAAATAATTACAGACCCAAAAGCAAAATAACAGTTGGATTTCGAGGGTCAGTACCTTTAGACACTTTTCACCTAGAAAAATATAGAATGCCCTCTACACCTCGCATCTCTCATTTTTATTATTGACAAACTCGGATTCCTTGTAACTAACTCTGCCACCTGTTGCGTTTAGTAATTCCTTTTTCTGCCGCTTTTTCTTTTGTATTGTTGAGATAACACAGGTCCATCTATACCCTCCCCAAGAGGTGCCACCTTGTCCTTAAGGTGTAAGGAAGGAAATATATTGTTGACAGATAGAGTCATAGCTTTTCCAAGTGTTATCCCAAGGAGGTAAGTTCTTCTACTTAATCAAGACTTCGTAACTCCCGTCCAAAAGTCAGCGTTTACGGATAGCTTGTTCAGGCTCTACATTAAGTACTAGGTTGCTGTCAAGGAATTCGGGAAGAGGTTGAGTGACTAATGATTGAGTAGACACTTTCTTGAGCTGGGACACGTGAAAAACATTATGGATCTGGGTTGTGGTGGGCAATTGCAATTGGTAAGTGACAAGGCCAACCTTCTTAGTGATTTGGAAGGGTTTATATAATCTAGGACTGAGTTATTCGTTGATTCAGCGAGCCAAGGACCTAAGGCGATAGGGATGTAGTTTAAGATACACGAAGTTCCCTACCTCAAAGTGAATTTCCCTCCTCTTCCCATCATCAGATTGCTTCATATCATTTTGAGCTTTGGCTAAGTTGGCTTCCAACTCATATAAAATCAAGTTGTAGTCCATTAATTGTTCATCAACTGCCTCCACCACGGAACTGTGCTCAGCATACTAAGAAGTACTGGTGGGTCTCAGCCATAAAGGGCTCGAAATGATGTCATTCCCGAAAACCAATTATAGGTCATACTAAACCAAAATTCTACTCAACTCAACCATTTAGGCCACTGCCGTGGCTTTTGTCCAACAAAGCATCTCAAATAGGTTTCCAAACACCTATTCACAACTTTTGTTTGCCCGTCCAATTGTGGGTGATAGGTTATACTCATGTGCAATTTAGTCCCGGATTGTTTGAACAACTCTCCCCAGAAAACACTCATGAAAATCTTATCATGATCTAATACAATAGTGCGAGGAAATCCATGTAACCTTACGATCTCATTAATGAATAAGGTGGCTACCTCTTTGGTCGAAAAGGGGTGTTGCAAGGTGACGAAGTGGTTGTACTTCGTCAATCTGTCAACCATTACTAAGATAGTATCCGCACATTGCACCTTAAGGAGCCCCTCAATATAATCCAAGGAGATGTCCTCCCAAACTTGTTTTAGCATCAGTAAGGATTGAAGCAAGTCGACAGGCTATAGACTGTAGTATTTGTTCTACTGATAAGTGGGGCAATCTTTCACAAATTTCTGAATATCACTCTTCATTACTTCCCAACACACCGCCTAGGACAACCTCTTGTATGTTTAGAAGAATCCTGAATGCCCCCCAACCACCCCCCCAAGAGAGGAATGGAACTCCTAAAACGTAACTTAATTTGCAGAGATGACCTAGGAAGAACCAATTGATCTTCGTGGAAGAGTTGGTGACCGACAAGGTGGAAGGGCAAGTGGCTATCAGGATTAAGCATTAATTCTTGGCTGATCATCTTCAATTTAGCATCCCTTTGTACAACATCTTCCCACTCTTTCTTGCTTTGGAAATAACAGTTGGAGATGGCATTGAATTCTGTTAAATCATCCTTCCTAAAAAGTGCATCTGCGGCTTTATTTTTCATTCCCGGCATATACTGAATCTCGAAATCCAACCCCAGTAACTTGACCATCCATTTATGTTGTTCTTCACCTTACAATCTTTGGACATTCAAGTAGTGTATGTTGTGTTGATCGGTGTGAATGATGAAATGCCGACCAAGGAGATAATGTTTCCATTTTTGGCAGCAAAAACTATTGCCATCAGCTCTCTCTCATAGGCTGATGTTAACCTAGACCATGAAGAAAATCCTTGGCTGATGAATGCTAATGGTTTGCCATCTTGCATTAAAACTGGGCCGAGTCCTTGTCTTGAGGTATCAGTCTCAATGACGAAGGTTTTAGTAAAATCGTACATGGCCAAAACAGGAATTGAAGTTAAGGCCCTCTTTAAGGCTTCAAATGTTGTTTGTCCTGCCTCTATTCAGGTGAAGGCATCCTTACGTAAGAGCTTGGTCAGTGGTCTAGCACATACCCCGTATCCCTTTGCAAACTTCCGATAATATCCCATAAATCCCCTGAGTGCTCTAACATCCTTGGGCAGTAATCATTTAAGAATACAATTAATCTTTGAGGGATCTACTACCACACCCTGAGCTTAAATTATATGGCCCAAATACGCTAGCTATTCCTGTGCAAATGTACACTTTTTTTGTTAAGTACCAACCGATGTTCTAGTAGTACTTGGAATGTAGTCCGAAGATGGTGTAAGTGGGCCTCAATGTTGGGGCTGTATATTAAGATGGCTTGAAAATACTATTCATCAGGGACTAAAATGTTGTCGGGGCATTCTTTAATCCAAACGGTATCACGAGGAACTCATAATGTCCTTCATGAGTGCAAAAGGTTGTCTTGGGTGTGTCATCTTCCTTGACTCTGATTTGATGATAACCAAACCTTAGATCAAGCTTAGAGAAGACTGTTGCACCACTCAACTCATCAATGGCAAGGATAGGGAACTTATTTGGGATGGTTATCTTGTTGGAGGACCTATAATCCATGCAAAACCACCATCCTCCATCTTTCTTTTTCACCAGCAGAACGAGACTCGAAAAAGGGCTAACATTGGGTTTGATTATGCTTGAAGCTAACATTTCACTAACAATCTTTTTTATTTCATTCTTCTTGTAGTACGGGTGATAGTAGGGTCTTATACTGGGAGGTGGGTTACCCAACTTGATCCTGATGGTGTGATCTTGTTCCCTAGCTGGTGGAAGACCTTGGTAAGGTTCAAAGAGCATATAAAAATCCCCCAATAACAAACTGGTTCTCGGATCCTTCTTGTCTCCATCATCCTACTGCACCTGCAAATTGGAAAACTCAATTAAATACCTTTGGTTGTCTTCTTGAAGTGTTTTTATCATCCCCTTTAAGGATACCCTGGTCTTGTGCAAAGATGAATCTCCCTGAAGTGTTACCCACTGGTCTACTACCTTAAACTTCATCACCAATTTCTGCCAATCAATGGTGGTTTCCCTCAAAGTCTCCAACTAAGCTATCCCTAATATTCATCTGTACTACTCATAAAGAATGGGAAGAAATTTTGAATTATCTCCATACACTACAACTTCAATTGGACATCTCGGCATTCCTTTCTACACTTTATACTGTAGCCATCCGCCACCCTCACTTCAAAGGTTTTTGTGGGAGCCATCAAAATCCCCAAATCCTCAACAACCTCCTAATTGATGAAGTTGTGGGAGGCACTACTATCAACAAGTGCAACCACTTCTTTACCCCCAATTTCTCCCTTTAATTTCATTATCTTTGGCCTGGTAATGCCTATCACTGAACTCACCGATAGCTCTACTTCTTCTTGTACCTCTTCCCCTTTTTCATTCACCTCAACCTTAGCCCCTATATTTTCGCCCCTTCCAACTCTTCATCCTCAATCAAGAGCACCTTAAATTGTCTATTGCTGCACTGGTGTCTAAGGGAGTACTTGGCGTCATACTTGTAACATAGCCCCTTCTCCCTCGTTTTTCTGAATTTCAGCTTCGATCAATCTTCGTGGGGAAAGTCTCACCGACCATAGCTCGATCAAGAGTTTACTGATAAGATGGAGTTAGAGTGAGGAGTTGAAAAAGAGTTAGAATTCGAGTGGAAATTAGAGTTAACATCACCTGAATTTCTTTGGTATGGCATTGATGTCGGGTTGGGAGAGTTGGAGCTGGTGTAAGATGGTTGGGCCTTGTGGGTTTCTTCAGTCTTGGGTTGGGCAATAAAGCTCATTGGGCCACTAAAGGCATTTCCCCATTTGATTTGCTAGCCCAAGTTTGAGCGAGCCTCTTCAATAACCAAGTTCCTCTCTTCTATTATTTGGGCCAACAATGCGGCTTTAGTTAATGAATTAGGTTGGGCTCCTTTAGTTTAATCTCAGTCCTTACTTCTAGTTTGAGCCCATTTAGAAAGGCAGTTGTTAAGACATCCTCTCTCTCTCCAGTGGTCAGCACTGCCACCTTTTCAAATCTCCTAAACTCCACCACTTTTCGTCCTTGCTTGGTTGCCATCAGGAGTTCTAGTGGACTGAGCTCTTGTTTCCCACTAAATCGCTACAAGAGAACCACCTTGAAGGCTAGCTAGGTCTTTGCTTCCTCCCATGATTCAGTCCATGATACCAATGGAGAGATTTCCCTCCATGCACAGTGTAATCATCGAGACTTTGTGTTCGCCAAGGATTTGGTTGAAGGTAAAGTAAAGTTCCACTTGAAAAACCCATCCATAGGGGTCCTCGCTAGAAAAGATCAGTAGTACAAGTTTTCAGCATCCCCATTCGCGATTTCCTCCATTGTTATCGTGAAACCATCCTTCTCCACCAAGGTTCCACATTTCACCTCTTTGGTTTCCCCTTTGGGTTCTGCTTGGAAGTCTACGATCACCATAAGGATCAAGCCTTGTACGTCCTCCTCCTTTTCCACTTGAACCCTTAGCCAAATTCCTTCTGCGTTCTTCTTCTTCCTCATCCTTCTTTCCCATCTAGTTTTGAACAGCCATCAAGATTTCTCTCATGGCATTCACCATCTCTGTTATCCTACCCACATATCTCTGAACCATTGCCATGTCCTTTTCCACATTCTCAACTCTATTCTCCATCCTTATACCAACCATACCCTAGCAAATCGCCTTGCTCTGATACTAGTTGATGAATATAGGCTTCTGTAAATTAATCCAAACTCACTTCCTCTCTCACACTCAGCAACTTAACACGCACAATGACCCATTAAGTAATCAATCAAGTAATAACAAGAATAAAAATGGAACAAACCAGAAGAAAATCACAGATTATATTGATACTAAATAGAATAGTGGTTCATCAACAAAAGGAACAAATAATTACAGACCCAAAAGCAAAATAACATCTGGACTTTGAGGGCCAATACCTCTAGACACTATTCACCCAGAAAAATATAGAATGCCCTCTACACCTCACGTCTCTCATTTTTATTACGGACACACTCAGATTCCTTGTAACTAACTCTGCCACCTGTTGCTTTTAGTAATTCCCTTTCCTGCCCCTTCCTCTTTTGTATTATTGAGATACCATGGGTCCATCACAAACCTGAGTGAACTTACAAGACAAGAGTAGAAGAGCGGCAGACAATACAACCCTCAAATTAATAGAGCTTGTATTTGCAACATTCAGAACATTTTACAAGTATGTGTACTTGCAAGAGCAACATTTGAACTCCCTGAGATTGGTATATGAGTAACATATTATATATGAGATAACAATCTCAATTTTCACATCCCAAGTCATAATTAAGCAGTAAAAACAGAGCAAAGAAAGTAGAAGACAACTATGAAAAGCACCGTTCAAGTGAAGAGGAATTTAGGATAATCGGCTAAACATAAAATATTCTCCTGCCATTGACATGATCACACATCAAATGAAATCTATGCAACCTATGAACCACACTTGTTTGTCAGTCTGTACATTTTTATAACTAGGGCTGCAAAAAAAAAAAAAGTCTGAAAACCAAACCGAAACTGGTTCGAAAAGTTGATTTTTTGGAATAATCGGTTTGGTTTCTGTTTGCAAAATTAAGAAAATCAAAAAACCGGTTCGGTTAACCGTTCAAGTCTAATTTTGAACTGGTTAACCGAAACTGGTTTTCCCAAAATATTTAAAACCCATATCTTTAATAAATCTACTTTTGGTTTTCCCCAAAAATTTTAAAAACCATATCTTCAATAAATCTATTTTGAAAATTAAACCCTTCCTCTTGGCCTCTCATCTTCTAAATTGCTAAACCTAATCTACTCATCTTCTCAAAGTAAAAAATGCCTATTCTCAAATCTCGTCCAAATCTTAAAGACGTGACATGGGGCATTGGTGATTCAAGGCCAGCTATACAACGCTACAACATGCGGCATTGGCAGCCATCCATGGCCTTGTGTTTGCGGTTTTGCTAAGCTTCGCCAAGCCACCACCACGAGGTTGCGACTTGTGGCCTTGGATAGCGACAGCGACGTCGCCATTGATGATTCTTTTTGTTTGTGGGATTGTTTGATTTTAGGTTATGGTTCGATTTTGATTTTTAGGGTTTATTTGGATTGGGTAATTAGATTTGATTTGGGATTTTGAGAGCCCAACTCAACAAAATAACATATATAATTTTGTTGAAATGTTCAAAGCTAATGATAGAATGTTTGATTTTTGATAAGTAAGAGTGGCACAGGTGTGGGGCTGAGGGTGACAGTGGGGGAGGAAAAAGACAAGAGGAAGGTGGGGGCAATGTTGATGGGGTGGCTTGAGGGTTGGGTCTATGTTCAAATTTTATTTTATTTTTTTAACAAAAAAATATTAAATAATAATCTAGTTAACTGGTAACTGAACCGATAATTCGGTTTGGTTAATAACCGATTCAAGAGATAATCCGGTCCGGTTTTGGTTTGGATTATTCTTTGAACCAAAAAACTGGTTTTTTTTGAAAAATGGGTAATTCCTCTCAGTTAACCGGATTTCCACACCCCTATTTGCAACATTACACTTGGCAGCTTGGCAGCCTACAATATCTAAGCTACTAACAATGATTGCTGTCTCGGGTTTATATT
Organism: Pistacia integerrima; assembly: GCA_026225825.1. Classification (NCBI taxonomy): domain Eukaryota; kingdom Viridiplantae; phylum Streptophyta; class Magnoliopsida; order Sapindales; family Anacardiaceae; genus Pistacia; species Pistacia integerrima. Next base: position 36,617,075 of record CM047747.1, on the reverse strand, counting down.
GACTAGGTGGCATGACATTGACGTCTAGTAATTTCTCAATGTAGATGTTATCGTAGTCCTATTCCTACATAATCAAATAAAGATAAAACAAGCAGATAACTAAAAAAAAAAAGTGTTAATCCATGGTTGTATCTATTATGGCATGTTTGGCTTATTATTTCTGCCCATATTCCCAATCCTATTCTCCAAATAATGTTTGGCACATTATTCCATAAATATTATCCTATTTTTTTAATAACTTTTAGACCCCATAAGGTTATTAATTTCATTAAATACACCCTCTAAAAAAAGTTTAAAAATTATCAAAAACACCCTCGTGACCCATTCTTGCCAGATTCCGGTAACCACCGTCGGTGGTAGCTGGAATCTGTACAGCGGCCTACCTGCCAACCAGAAATGGCGAAAGTTCACCGATCTGGCCTTTTCCGGCCAAATCCACCACGGATCTGGCCGTGAACAACGGCGAAAGAAACGACGACCAAATCTTGGCCATCGTTGACTAAAAACGATAGCCATATCTTTGGCCGTGGCCGTCATTTTGGCCTTTTCCAGCCGTCGTGGCCACAACAGGCCGTAGATCTAGCCTTTTTTGGCCAAATCCGTGGTCGATCTGGCCGGAAAAGGCCATAAGGACTGTCTGTGTCGTAACGCGATTTTCCGGCCAGATTTTGACGGTGTTGGGGGTGTTTTTGTCATTTTATATATTAGGGTATTTAATTAAATTAGCAAACCTAGGGGCTTTTTCATAAATTTTTAAATTTTACCTCGTAATACTCCCCTATCCAACTACCTAATATTATTTCCAAAATCCTATATAAAATAATAAACCAAACGTACCCTTAGGTACTGAGCACTAAATAACTGAGGAAAGACAGGATTATTGTGGCACAGCAATTTTCACTCTGGGTTTAACACATTTACTTATGTCTAAAACCTTTTAAAGCTCTCAATTCGAAAACCAATAAAATAGACAAGATCTTCAGCCAGCTTGGAAGAAATGTCGATTGCATAATACAATTAAAAGAAGAAACATAGGAGGAAAAAAAAAAGAGAAATCAGGAAGGCACACCGGTTTCTGTAGACGACCACTCAAATAAAATCTTTCCCAGTTCATTATGTCCTGTACCAAGTCATGCATTCGAACAACCCCATATTTCAACATCTGCCGATAATTGATTCGTGCAAAAAAATACAAGAAAACTTATGATCCATCATAGAACCGGAGGTGCATTTCATGCTTAAATACTGAACACTCAAGTTGTAATCTAAACCGAGAAATCCAACCAATCTTCAGTTTCAGCTAATTAGAATGAAATTTCAACAGCTCGCGTGCTGAAGCGAAGAGCTTACCTGGAGGCCGCCACCTGCGTGGCGGCACTACTGTGGCTGCCACAAGAAATTTGCTTGGTCATTTCGTTAGTCTTTGGTTGGGAGTTTGATTGTGAGTTTTCTTCTTACTTTTTTTATCTGTGTTTGACGGAGGTTATGTGTGAGTATCTATGGTAAGATGATTTTTGTGATGGCTTAAGGTTGGTTTGAAGGTGGTTTTTGCAGTGGATGGGCAGGGATTTTGTGGTGATTTAGGCTGATTATTGTTGGTTTACGGTGGTTTTCATAAAATATCCAATTTTACTACATTATGCATAAGTAATTATATATAATACATAATTAAAAAGTTTTCCCATAAATTCTCTTAAATTTATCTACTGTATATCAATTTATAACTTCTTTTCCACATTTTACTTGTATTCTTGTTCTAACTGAATTAAACCACACATGAAACTAATATAATTACATAACAATATTTTGGCAACTTCTGATGTTAGAATTTTTTTTTTAAATAACCGAGGTGTCTGGGCCAGTTTACATGCATCTTAATTAATCTTCTGAGTCTTTGAAACTACTAGTTAAGTAAAAGCTCTAGTGTCTATCCCTATTTAACAGCCAAAGAGAGACTCAAATTCAGGATCTCTTGAATAATACATCTAAAAATTTCTATCAAACTACTAGGTGATCAAGTTTAATATGGACATTTGCTCTTTTCAAAATAGCAGTAGAAGCAGTATTACAATAACTTACTGAAATTACTCATATACCGTAAGATTTTTATATTAGATCTTGAGAAAAATTCCAATAAAAAAAAATAAATTTTTTTTTTTTTCTAGTTATTAGATTTAATATAAATGTTTTGAATAAGACTCTTGCCACTTAGTGATAAGCCTTTATTTCATATAAAGTTTTATAAATCACATCTAAAATAAAACTTTCATAAATTAAAAGAAATTATATTACTCCTTTTTATATCGATAAAACTATTTTTAGTACTACAAATAACGACCTGAGACAAGCCGACTTGATTTCTTGTAGATGTGACGTCTAGATTATGTCAAATTTTTGTGTTACAATAATTTTATACAAGTAAATATGAGAATAAAGTAAAATTAAATAGAAGGGATGAGTAATACAATTACCTTATTATTAACACTATATTAATCCAAGGAAAGACTAAGCATTAAGTCTTACTAATAAATAATGGTTGGTGAAGAGCAAGTTTGCGTTTAACTAAACACATGATTAGCCAATTATAATTAAAAGTATTTTTTTTACATCAAATTTTTTTTCTTTCTTTTTTAATAATCCATAAATTCAACTGCAGTAGAACCTTATTATCTTTGAGAAGTAGAAAAATAATGAGCTTTAATTATATAGATGTCCATGATAGGATTTAAACCCTAGACTTTGTGAAAGCAAACCACAAATCTAACTATTTGGCTAACCTTTTATAGGTGAAATTTAAGTTTCTATTAATATATATGTTTTCTTTATAAAACGATACCAATTTCATTTTTAAAGAAAGACTTCTGAACGTTACATTAATAGGCATGTCGATATATATACAAATTGAACATATAAATTCTTGTCCACAAAATAACTGAACATAACTCAATTCTTGTAATATCATTTATCTACATTAATTTAATTGCTTTTTTACATGTGCTCGTCAATTCTTTTGTACCACATCAATTTGTATATAAAAATTTATATATCAACGGCCTAGATAATTCAAAATTTTAAAAGATTCCATGCTTATAATAATTCGAAACTATATCGGCGGCCTAAAACCATCCGGAGTAATAGTCTTGTTCATACTTAGTCTGTACTATATTGGTTTATAATCAATCTTTATTTCCATGTGGTTCTATTATTGATATCTGTCAATCCATGCGGTAGATACACAGAATGCATCGGAACTAGATCGTGATAATAACAGTTTCATGTATTTCAGCCCATGTGAATATGTCAGTAGAATTCAAAATAATAGAGCAAATCTTTTCTTATCTAGTCACACTCTCTAAAGAGACTAATTTCAATATGTTTTATCACTTATCATCACTTAGTAGAGGACTCGTGTGCCTTGCTTGCGGAAAATGCCTGGGCGATATGTCGAAATGAACAGTTCCCATAAGAGGGGAAACTGCGAAACAGCGCACATGAACACAGGTACTAAGGCTGAGCCCACTACTAAACCAAATAACCAATTTGCCTTTTGGTCACAAAACACCAGAAAAACAATGGCACAAAACGCTACCATCAGGGTAATAAGAGAGACGAACAACATAAAAAGACCCCATATTAACCTTTTGGGTAGGGAATAACGAAAATCATATTCTGCATACCGTGCCGTAAGGATGGACAAAAACATTATGATGGCAGCAGTTGATGAGGATAAAGAGAGTGCATCTGAAATGCTAAAGATCTTGAAGGCTGCCTCTCTGTAAAAATTTGGTACGCCGTTATCAGCGTAATCACCAGGTATAGTGATTGCTGCTGCAAATACTATAGTGGCAATCAGTGCCGCAGCTATTGAGCATGAGTTTGCTGTAACTTTCATCCATTTCTCACCGTCTTCAACGAGTTTCTTGTGTTGTTCAGTAAATATCATTGCTGGAGTTTCTTGTTTAGAATTTTTATCCTCTTTGTAATTAGGCTTCACAATTTTCTCTACTTCCTGTAGAAAAAATATTAATAATAAAATAACTAAAAAAATATGACACATTGAACTTCTAATAACAGTTTCCTTTTTAGACTAATCGCTATAGGTTAAGAAGTTTTAGCATACATATGGATATGGGATGCATTTGGCTTGGGGGAGAGACTGAAGTACATTAACATGCATATATAATGTTTATAACAAAAGTCATAGTACCTCGAACCACTGTAACTCACGCTGCATCTGCAAGGCTGCACCAGGGATGTGACGGAGCTGATATTTGGGAGCCAATTTTCCAGCTAAGTGCAGGATATTATTTCCGTCAACATCTTGGGACATCAACAACAAATGTTTGTGACCGCTCATCTGAAATATGAGATTGAATACCTTCTCTTGACGCTTCAAGACTGCCAAGTGGAATACACTATGATTCTTTTCATTTGTAAACCAGATTGCATCTGGAAATGTTTTTATAATCTCTTCCACCACTTCGCAAAGCCCCAATTCTGCCGCTAAAAGGAGCGGTGGTTTTAGTAACCGGATAGCTCTTTTATAGTCTGGCTTACTACTTTTAATTTCCCCACACAAGTATTTGACAAGTTGAAGTGCTTTGTGATGCATCAATCGTGTCTCTCGTATTTCCTTCCTATAACTTGGAACTGCAACTTAAACACACATTAATATGTATATATAGCTAGCGAGAAATATATTGTAAATCAGAAGAAGAAAACATGCTAGAGTTTCATACTTAAAAGTTCAGATTCCTTCCAGTGTCATGCATAAAAAGAAGAGAAAGAGAGCAGCCCCTCGAGAGCTGGATTGTTTTAAAAAAAAATTTGAAATTTTCTTAGCTCTTAATTTTTTATAAAAGATTGATGGTTTTTAATTTTCTTGAATTTCAACGTGTTATCGTTTCATAATTAATTATATCTCTATCAAATATCTTCATTTCCAGAGTAGGAATAATACTGGAAGAATAAAAATAACTTTTACTAACGCATGAAAAGGTAAGAGAAATTTAGAACCCAGAAAATAGGGATAAAAAAAAAGTAATAGGGATACATGTGAGATGATGGACGCGATAGAAGATTTATTAGTGTGTAAGAAATGTATGCTCACCTTTAGAGAAGTACAAGTAGTGCCAAACCTTTAGCTCTTTTCGTCTTCCACTTGAAAATGCCGATGGCTTTGCTGCTATTCTACTCAGAGGGGAGTCGCCACCATATAACTCCATTGTAGCAAAACTTTTATATTTTTCGAGCACGTCTAGTGCCAAGTCTGAGACACAATTATTGACACGACCTGCCTCGACCCTCCCTACCCCATAAGGTCAAACTCGGGCAGCCGAGACGTGCTGTGTGGGAATCTAAAAACCTGTATTCTAAATACGTTTTTGATAAAAACATTCGCTTGGATTCGTTTTGAAAGCATAAACACATAAGATATATATATATATATATATATATATATATACATTTGAAAATATGAAAGCTAACTTGTACGTTCATAAAATCTAAAAACGAATGGTATCAGATATTCATATCTTTTATAATCAACACAAGAGATAAACATAAGGATAAAACATAATTCTGTAGCGGTAACAAGCATGTCATTTTTACACACATGACGAGTCGATGACGTAAGGGCCCAACCTTGAGAGGAATCGCTCCTTAGCATGACTCTTCCTGTGAACTTGGGGAAAATGGTCTAAAAAGGGGTGAGCTGAAATACTCAGTGAGTGGAGGATTGGGGAGAGTTTGCAAAACATTCTTCAACAATAGTCATGGCATGAATAGTTCTTATGAAATCCTGAAAACAACATGATTCTATGAACGTGTTATGGAAGTAACTAAATCATTTCGGTATGCATGTATAACTCGTTTTCTAAAATTGTTCTAAGTACTGTAATCTCATCATTTAAGCTGAAAACAAATTCTGAATTATAGCTCATCATTGAATGCTTAAAATTCTTTTTCTGGAAACTTAAAACATAAGCGTAAGTGCTTATGCTTAGGGAACAATATTTCTGTAAGGCATCTTTGCAACCATCTATGTCATCACTCAAGAATGCATATGATTATGAAAATAATAACTCTACTAGTCATGCTGCAAACATCCAAACCATCATTCAATGAACACTCATGATTCACAAAACAAAATCTGGTAACTAAATTTATAACTGTTGTGATGGTATAAAATTGAAAACTGATTTTTCTGAAACTATGCATTGATAACTGATTTTGGAATACTGTAAACTTTATGTTGATAACTGAACTTTAAACTAGATACTATAGCTTTTACTGATACTGAAAATTATAAGCTGATATCTTATTTTGAAATTATGGCTAATACTCAAAGCTCTCTTAATAAATATTTTGAAAACTCATATTGAGACTATCGCTCATAGCTGATACTAAAAATTGAATGTGATTTTGAACATTCTAAAACTGATTATGATGTTACTAACAGAAAACTCTCATTGCAACTAGTACCCTCGGGGAAATTTGTCTTACCTGGTAGGCTTCCTACACGCAAGCAGAGCAAGGGATGTACCTGTCATACCTGGTAAGATCTATCATCACGCGGGCAGAGCTATTGAGACTGTCATACCTGGCGGACCACTCAACGCCTAGGCAGAGCCAATAAAATCTGTCATCTCAACGCCCAGGCAGAGCCAATAAAATCTGTCATCTCAACGCCCAGGCAGAGCCAATAAAATCTGTCATACCCGGCGGACCACTCAACGCCCAGGCAAAGCCAATAAAATCTATCATACCCAGCGGACCACTCAATGCCCAGCCAGAGCCAATAAAATCTGTCATACCCGGTGGACCACTCAATGCCCAGCCAGAGCCAATAAAATATGTCATACCTGGCAAACCACTCAACGCCCAGGCAGAGCCAATATAATCTGTCATACCCGGCGGACCACTCAACGCCCAGGCAAAGCCAATAAAACCTGTCATATCCGACGGACCACTCAACGCCCAGGCAGAGCCAATAAAATCTGTCATACGCATGCGCAAAGCCAAAATCTGAAATTGTCATACCCGGCGGAATCCTGTATCGCTCGGGCAGAGCCAAAAATCTGTATCTCTGGGGGATGGGTACTTCGTAGGGTGGTTTTAGCACCACAACAATCTCGTGCATAATCTCAAGTAACATGTAAGTCAAGAACATACCACATATGTGTTTATAAATCATGCATATATGATATAATATTCAAAAAGTCACATCCAGGGTTGAAATTGAAACTTTCCAAACATGTTTCAAAACTGACAGTTTAACCCAGATTAAATATTACTTTCAACATCACATTGCCATAGCATATGTCCGACACTAATCATAGGATATATACCACATTTCATATAAAAGCAATCACGCCAAAACGTTTGAAATTCCATGCAAAATGGGGTAGAATGCAAGTTTTAAAACTTACTTTCAAAACTGACGAATGCACCCCTTCTCTTTTCCTTTTTTACAAAGAAACCATTTACCAACATCACGAACCTTGACCCGTATACAATTCAACCAATTCTCTACTCTCAACAGCAACATTTTATTCATATAGCATGAACAGATATAAATTCTATATACCAAACTTCATCAAAACATTTAAAATAAAATCACAAGTTAACATGCAAACATAGATTTAAGGATTTGGAAGAAGATTTGGTTTAATTCACTCACCAAATCAAGCTATAATTTCAATGGGGCATTCAAGACAAATATATGTTGATCCAGTAATATTTTCAAGTCATTTCAGAATCAATATCTATTTAAAACACAATTTTCTTTCAACTCATTTAAATCTGCCAACTGTTTCCAGAATTGAGGTTACTGACTTGTAAAATTCATAACAATTCAGCCCTTAATCTAAACCTCATGAAACTCTCCAGAATTAAACTAGGCACATATAGGATTCACCAGAATTTAAAATCACTCAATTTGGATAAGTATAAGTGCATTATTTCAGTTCTGAAAAATGCATGCTCTACAGAAAACATGAACTTCCAAAATTTCATAGTAGAATTCAAAATTCATTAAAAAATCCAATACTTCAAATTTTGGGGTTAAATCAATTTTCAACCAATCTCTAATAAGTCTAAAACAAAATATCTGAAATTTAGCTTCATTTACAAATCCGAAACATATATAAAATTTTCAGAAGTTTAGGCTCTCAGAATTTCACAGCATAACTTTTTATAACCAAAAACATACTTTAATAACTCTTGATTCTTTAGGACCAACATATATGCTCTACCCAAATAAAACTATTGCATTAAACATCCAATTTCAGTTAACCACAATAGTCAGCCACCATATCCAACATACAATTTCCCATAATTTCTTTTCTATTCACAAACATTATGTATATGCATAAAATGCACACATGCATGCCAAGTTCAACATTTCTAATTCTGCCTATTTTATAACCTTTCTCCATCTACTCTTCAAATCAAAAACATCCACAACTCATCTCTATGGTACAAACAATATTCCAAATAATCAATTTAAACATAACTTTTAAATGCTTGAAACAATAAACATCAAGTAACATGCAACTTGAAAAATGCAAACTTTAGAAAAGGATTTAATGCTTTTTCCACTCACCAAAATTTCCAGATTTCATCAAGACATGGTGCTAGAATTGAAACTGGACATGCAGCACTTTAAAGTCAGCTCAGCCGACACATGCAAGGCAGATTTAAGAAGATATCACACCAAAATTTGGATCAAACACTATAATAGAAATCAACACTTTACATAACAGGAATTGAGTTTTTAATAGAGTTTTTGGCTGGTCCACTCACTGTTCTAACAACCGAAGCTCCCTGCACTCTCCTCCGCTCTTCTCTCTCACTCTACCATTTTTCAGCCGCACCCATTCCCCTCTCTTCTCCGTTTTCTTCTTTTCTTCATCTGGGCAAAAATCAGCCCCTTTTCTTTCTTTTCTTTCTTTTTTTTATATTTTTAATCTTTCTAAATTTATGCTTCTGCCCCTAAATTACAGGTAATCCCGCTAAACCCCTACCACATCAGCTTTTCTTTGAAATAAACCTCCAGATTTTGCCCCTTGTTACATGCAAACCCAGCGGCTTCCTTTTCTTGCAATTTCATTCCCAATAAAACTTTTAAAAACTAACAGAAATCCCCTTCCATAAAAATAAAATCACACAAAATACGTAATATGTATTAGGATTAAAAACGGGGTTTCACAATTATGATGGAAAGGAATTTAGGATTATTAATTTCAAATTTCTACGTCAACAAAATGGCTAAAAATATGCATCAATAAAGTAAAATGAAATTTGCACTACTAGCAGAGAATTTTACTGGCCATGGATTTGAAATCTTTTTAGAAGTATCAGCTATCTCATTAAAGTCTATTCATTAAGCAGTAGTAATAATAGCAAAAGAAAAAATTAACTCACCATAAAATCCAGCAGTTATAAGCAGATTTACGAAAAAAACACCAGACTTGTCATCTTCCCTATCTGTTACAGAAACAAGGTTCAAGTAGTTTCCGCAAAATGGCAATAAATATTTAATCATCTCCTTTTGGCCATGCTGAGCAGCCTCAATCAAAGGTATCCAGCCAGAATTGTTTCTAACTCGAATTAAGTGTAGAAGTTCTTCTTTCATCAGTATCATGTTGGCTGCTTGGACATTGCCAACAATAGCAGCAACGGAGAGGACTGTGTTGCCCTCCGCGTTTTCCACTACCAGTTGATCTGTTGACATTTTAATCAATAGATACTCCACAATATGATGCGCCTTGTCTTTCCCAACAGCCACATGAAGAGCTGTGTCCAAGTGTATCGAGATCCTGGCGTCTAACGTATATTTGGGTCTTCACAGATTGTTTTTACATGTTCCAGGTTCCCCTGGAGTATAGCTTCATATAGTGGCTGGTAATCCGTGAAATCATCTGCAATAAAAACATACCGAAATTTTTTTATTATTATTTATTTACTTATGAAAATTTAATTTGATTTTCTACTACTTACTGGTATCTTCTTCTGACAAGGTAGTAGACCGTGATACAGAAAGGGCCATCTGTAAACCTCCACAAAATCAGATCCTACTCCAACAAATCCTCCACAAAATCGGCAATCTTCTTCACAACTAAATCAATCCACCACTAATCCAACTTCAAGAAAAATTGGTCAACCATTTTCAATCATCAATTTCACCCGTGACTTCAACAAAATCAAACCAGAAACTCACAAATCAAACCCTAACACAATTGAAAATTCCTTAAAACATCACAAATCAACCCATTGGAAGGGTTGTTGAGGCCATTTTCAATCATCAATTCCACCCGTAACATCACTCTTCACGGCTTCACAACTTCAGTAGCTTCAGTCTTCAGTCGGAACCCTGGTGATCTGGCTGGCTGGCAAGATCTGGTTGCCAAACAGCGGCAACTAGAGGGTGTGATTCGGGAGGAGGAAAGAAAATAAAGGAAGAGAAAGAGATGAAGGAAAGAGGAGAAAAAGACGGAGGAGGAAGAGAACAGAAAAAGAGAGAACGGATTTGAAACAGAGAAGTAGAAGAAAGAAGAAATGTGTTTACCAATAAATTAAGGTTGCGTTTGCTTGGGTAAGTCATCTTATATTAGCTAATTACGTATTTACGTTTGATCTTATTTTTATTAATAAATTTTTAAGACAATAATACCTTTATAACACATTTAATTTGTATAAATATATCATTACAATTTTACCCTTGATTAGTTAAGTTTTTGGACATTAACACCCTTGTATTTATAATAAATTACAGCCCACCCAATACCATCGCACCACCCACCCATCGTCGGTCGTTGGCGCCGTAACGATGCAAGGTCAACCGGATTTGGGCAAGCTTGCGTTGTTATCACCTTTTCCGGCCATATCTTTAGCACGATCCGACCGTTTTCCGGCAATCAGCAATCTAACAGTGCACGGAAGGCAAGAAATGGCCTTTGTGCTCTGTATGGCCATTTCCGGCCAGAGATCTGGCCATTAACGACCATCAATCTGGCCGTCAACGACTGAAAGGATAGCTAGCTGAAAATGGCCAAATCGGTGCACGACAACCATTTTCGACCTTCCGTGCGCCTTTCCAAGGACAGCGGCTAGTTGCGGCGGTGGTTGCCAGCGGCAGGTGGGTGAGGGTGGTCACTTAGGTGGGCTGCAATTTGTTTTGAATTCAAAGGTAATTTTGTCTAAAAAGTTAAATAATTGGGGTGAAATAGTAAAAACAACATTCATGTAAATAAATTTAAAAATAAGGGCATTATTGCCCAGAAATTTTATTAATAAGAGATAAAATTGTAACAAAAAAAAGATTACTTGGTAATCTTATAATATCTAAAAAAATTGAGATAATCGTATTATCTCCAACATTATTAAAGATTACCGAAATCTTATATTACTTGACAATCAAACGAGATTATCAAGTAATATAAAATGACATAACCTAGTAAACCCACATTAACCCCCTACTAGACGACTCCTATGAGTTTTTCTTCCTTCCAATCAAAGAACATGGCAGACTCGCTACCATCCAGTATTGCAACAAATATGATAAATAGTTGTTATAACTTTTTCAGTTCAGTTACTGTATCAATTAATTGATACAGTTTAGTTTCAGTTCAATTAGTTAGTTGCTTACTTGAGTTAGTTACAACCTGAGTTAGTTAACTAGTTAGTTGAGTTAATTTATCTTAATGTAATATAAAGCATTTGTACAATAACGATACAAAGTGAACCAATAAAGCAATTTTTCCCCAAATTTCCCTCTGTTCACCAAGACTGAAACTCTTCAACATGGTATCAGAGCTTTAATTTTCCGCAATCTAACTTGAAAATCAGCTGAATCAAGCTTCCAATTTGATCTTTGCTAAGCTCGATAGAGCTTAAAATTTCTCAGTTTCTTCATTCTAACTTGATTTGCTAAGAATTCAATGTCGATAATGACATCCTCCACTAAAGAATCAGTTGTTCCTTCGATCGATTCAAACTCTCCTCTCTATGTTCATCCTTGATACACAGTCTTGTTCTTGTTACGAAACGACTTGTAGGAACAGAAAACTATGGATTATGGAGTAGAGCTATGACTGTTTCTCTATGTGCAAAGTATAAATTAGGTTTCGTTAATGGAACATGCACAAAATCATCAATTCATACTCAGTTAGTGCCACAATGGGAAAGATGCAATTCTTAGTGTTGTCCTGGATCTGTAAGAAATGAAATAAAATAAAATGTGAGAGAAATTGGGTATATCTTGTGTTATAATATATTGTAACACGTCAAAATAAATTAATAAGTTTGTACATGTATTATTATTTATGTTTATACTAATTTTAATTAATAAGTTTGTATATAACACCCTTGACTTAAGGATTATATGGAAGTTATTATTATTATTTGTTAATTGGGATATTCAGGCCATTTGTGCGTATTTCAAATAATCTCTAAGATCCATTAAATATCTTACAAGCCAAAAAAATTTGTAAATCACAGTGTGGAAGGTGAAGTTATTGCTATGTTGAGTAAATGACATGTACCCACCCAAGGTTTGGTAAATCTACAGGGGCATTTTATTAAAACACCATTTTAACTTAAAATTTAATTAAAAGGCTATATAGTTTGTAAATTTTAACTAAATGGCCTTGTTTTTTATAAGCTTAATTAAACATGATTAGGGGGTTAATTAGGATTAATGAATAATTGTGTAATCTTTTAAAAATTATAATAAGTCTCCAAAGAGTCAAAAATCTTGCAAACAAACCCAAACACCTTCTTCTTCTTCCTCTCGCCACATTAACGCATTCCTCCACCATTAACATCTTCTCCAACACATATCCTCCTCCTCCTCCTACTGAAATTTCATGCAGGTATGTGTATCTTCCATTTCGATTTACAAAGATTTAATGATGGATTGGGTTTGCGTTATGATTTTGATTTAGTTGTTTAGGTTGTTGGGTTGTGTTTGATGTAATGGAAGTTGAAAGGAGTGGAATTTATTGAAAATTTTCTTGCATTGTGGGTAGCTGGGGGTGGTAGCACCGATTGTAGGTGGAGATGAGTGAAAACGTGTTCTGGATATGATGGATCGCTTAAGCTATCTGGTGTATCGCTTAAGCGATTTGGTATGTCTGGTAATGCAGCAGATAGATCGTTTAAGCGATCAGGTATGTGGCATAAGATCGCTTAAGCGATCTGTTAAAAGTTTGGCATATAGCAACAGATCGCTTAAGTGATCAGTAAATGGCATAATATCGCTTAAGCGATCATGCTTATTTACATTGGATCGCTTAAGCGATCCAATTATATCGCTTAAGCGATTATGCTTATCTACACTGGATTGCTTAAGCGATCTAGTAAACGATATACGAGATCGCTTAAGCGATACACCAGATCTATCGAACAACTGTGCAAATGCTTTTTAAAATATTTCAACCCTTAGTACATCAATTGAGAATTTTTTTTCTTGCATTATAGGTAGTTGGCTATTATCAAACATGGGTCAAGTTGCTTTGGGTGTTGCATATTTTGGTGAGTGGGTGGAGGAAGAAAGTAGGTGGAAGTGGATTGGGAAGAGCAAAGAAGTTATACCAATTGCTGTGAGCATAGAGGTTAGTTTTGATGAGTTGATTGATGAAATAATCAGAAGAGGTGATTTGAGTTGCTCACTTAGTGATATAGTTGTGAAGTATGTTTTAAGCAGAGTTCCTGAACATTATAAGGTACCTCCTGCTATATTAAAGTCGGATGAAAGTGTGAAGTTATATATGATTGATGTGGCCGATAATGGTTCAAGGCCGATTTTAAGGGTTTCTTTTGTAGGAAAACCGTTGGAAGTTGGTTCAAAGGAAGGGGATAACAAGGAAGTTGGCAGAGATTTGCCTTGTTTTAATTTGAACTACGAGGGCATTGATTTGTTAGTTGAAAAATCAAGAGTAGACGGTGAATTGGGTGGTGAGGAGGACTCTGTAGAAGAGATTGGTCATGGGCGGCAAAATGAAAATGTTAAGGAGGAGGACCCCTGATAAGAGCGTACTTTATATATTTATATTCCTTCCATATTATGTTTTTTTGTTATGCTTTATGCCTAGTTGAGTTGATTAGAGTTTATTTTGTAAGTTTGGGATAATTGGATAAACTTTATGAAATAATTGAGAAAAGATTAGGAAATTCCAGATTTTTTGTTATTCTGACCAATGCTGCGTTTTTCAAGTTTTTCATGGAGTCAGATTTCTCGATTGCAAAAGTGTTCTTCAGGAAACATAAAGTAGACGAAAAGCTTTCCAGGAAGGTATTATAGGCGAGAATCCGAGTTTGTTTGGGACATCATTAGTTGTTGCAAAACCGGACCTGGAATCCTATTCGCGAAAGGATTTCCTGGCTGAGTATTGAGTCTTTGAATGGGCCTAACTGGAGCTTCAGATATTGAAAGCAGGTGATTCAAAAGTCCAGATTCATCTACACATCCAGAATTACAACTTTTATGAAGTGACCAAGCCCAGAAAGGTCTTTTTACTTTGTGAGAATCCTAGTGCAAACTGGATTACGAAATCAGTTTTCCATATCTGATAAGGATTGACAGTTTTGGAAGTCTATCATTTAGGAAAGGTTTAGGAAGGTAATTTCCATTTTTCCTGGGGCAGAATTGAGTAAAAAAAGGACATCATTTATTTATGAGTTGTTAGGTTAAACAGAAAAGAGAAGGGCAGTAGGTTTTTTCTTAGTTTTCACTTTCTACGTCAAGATGTGCGACTGATCTTGCTTCTTCAGTTCAAGGGGATTTTGAAGCTTGAATTCATGTTATTGGTGTAACTTAACTTCAATAACATTGTTCTTAATCTCATTCTTATTGGAATTGTTTATGTTATTCTGTTTTAATTGTTTATGATTTTTGTTTGGGTGATTTAGTAATGGCATGCTAAATTGTTTAATCAGAATTTTATCTGTTAGAATTAAGAATTGTGATACGTAATTGTCTTCTTTCTATTCAATGAGTAACACATGATGATAGATGATTACGGACAAGTTTTCAGTCTATTGTCTTGAATGACATAACCTAAGTTAAATAATCCGAACTTGCGTGACTGTTGCTTGGATTAATCTATTTTCCTTATTCTTAAGACTGCCATTGAATTAAACTTAGAGAGCTTATTCTAGGCTGTTCAAAGGTTAGGATCTAATTGAAGAGCTTGTTTCAGTAGTGACAGTTAAGGGAAAATTCGTGTAGCAGAGCTTGTTGTTTCCTAGGGTCAATAATTCCATAATAATGAGATAGAATAATGTTACGATTAGTTAATATACAATGCATGTTTAGGTGGATCTTGAACCGAGAATTGATTGTTTTTAATCTGATATTTTCCACCATTTGAGATTTATTTGTTTCACTTTTGATTGCATTGTCTACAACCCCTTTCTTTATTTTGTTGTCATGTTTACCGTTTAAGATTTTATTTTATTTTTCTATTGTTTTCGTTGTGGTTATTGGTTAGAACGTAGGATTTAATCGAATCATTCAATGTGGGATCGACCTTTGCTCACCCTATATGCAATTTAGTAGTTAGGTTAGTAAGGTTATTAATTTGGAGCATTCGACATGCTACCAACCCCCTACATGTTCCCGCAGATGTAGAGATTCCTTTAAATAAAAATTATGCAAAAGGTGTGGTTTGTGAGAAAAAGAACACTATGGTCATTTATGCAGGTTCAAAAGGGGCAATTGCAGGTAGTAGTGAATCAGCTCATGTTTTTACGGATGGATCGGACTTGCGCATAGGGTATTTATTTGACAACAAAGAGGAAGTGGTGAGGAAGCTAAAACTTGTTGCGATGAGAGGTAATTTTGACTTCATCACCAAAAACTCAAATTCATGGGTTGTGATGGTTGCATGTTGTGACCAAAGTGCAAGTGGCGGGTTTATTGTAGAAGGTTGGCGGAGTCCGAAAAATTTATTCTTAGCACATATACCCGTGAGCACACATATGGTTTGGGACATATTTCAGGTGAGCATCGACAAGCCTCCGCTGATGTTATTGGACAATTTGTCAAAAGTCAGTTTGTTGAAGGGAAAGGTCCATCTCCTAAAGACATTCAGAGACTTGTACACATAGAGTTGGGATGTGTTGTTAGTTACTGGAAATGCTGGAAAGGGAGACAACGTACATAAGATTTTGTGAGAGGCACGCGAGCTCGGGTACGCAGTGCTGATATTAGAAGCGTACTGTTATATGTTTGAGTTGACAAACCAAGGTAGCAAGACGGCTTTGAAGTGGGAAAAGAATATGATATTTAAATTTTTTTTTTGTTGCTTACGGTTCTGCTATAAGGGGTTTTGTAAACATAAGAAAGGTGTTGGTTATTGATGGTTGCCTTTTGACGGGAAAGCATGGAGGTACATTGTTGGTGGCCACTGCACAAGACAGCGAGAATCACACATATCCTATTGCATGGTGAGTGGTTGACTTTGGGAATGACAAATCGTGGCTTTGGTTTTTTCAGCAATTACGTACGATAGTGCCTTACAGTGATGAGTTGTGCATAATATCCGATAGGCACAACTCTATAAAGAAGGGGATTGCCACTATTTACCTTCAAGCACATCACAGATTCTGTATGAGACACCTTGGTAAGAACATAAAACAAAAGTTTAAGTGTGCTGGCCTCCTTCAAACATACTACAAGGCAGCAAAAGCTTATCGGGTTGATGAGTTCGAGGAGCACTTCTAGCAAATCCGAATCAAGGATGATAGAGTTGCTAAGTATCTTGACCATGATGGTTGTTTCGAGCGATGGAGTATAGGTTACTTTCCTGGAAGAAGGTTTGATGTCATGACCATGAACATAGCCGAGTCCATAAATTCGACGTTGTTAATAGAAAGAGAGTTTCCAATAGTTGCACTTTTTGATGCAATCCAAAGGACATTGTCACGGTGGTTCCATGAGCGTCGTACGGAGTCAGATAATTTTCCTACAACCCTTGTTCCGTCGGCTGAAAAATTATTGCGAGAATGTTTGGAACTGTCAAATGCACTGTTTGCCTATCCTTCTAATGCTCAAGAGTTCACTGTGCACGGTTATGGTCCGAATGCCCTAGTTAACCTTGTTAGAAAAACTTGCAACTGTAAAGTGCTTGACATTCAACGTTTATCTTGTTCTCATGCACTATCATCACTGAAACACCAACGGAAGCCGGATTTTGGTTCAAGAATTTACATGGAACTTTGCTCCCCTCTCTATATGGCAAATCACTACATGCTAGCTTATTCGGAAACGATATATCCAATGCCTCCAGAAGAGCAGTGGGTAGTGCTTTGCTAGAGTTGGCTGACATTATCATTCATCCGTCATTCAAAAAGACAGCAAAGGGGAGAAAAAAAGTTAAGCGTATTCCATTGGCCTTTGAGGTTCCCCGGAAGACGAATAAGTGCTCAATTTGCAAGCAACTTGGCCACAAGAGAAGCAGTTGCCAGAAGTAATCACATACTGATCTAGAAAATTAGGTTCAAAAAAGGATGAAATTCAGGGAGTTGCCAAGGCTAACCATTGATGAGTTATTGTTTTCTATTATTGATGTTTTAAATTTTATTGTAACCTTTAATAAATCATTCTTCATATTTAATATTCTTGTTACATGGCCTAAATATTTGTTGGTGATTTTATTTCGGAATTAGGTTGTCAAATTGAGGAGAAAGTATGGAATTAATACGTGTTGGTAATTTTAGTTTGTCAAAATTCAGGGGAAAAGCTGGAAAAGTATATATTGCCCATGATCGCTTAAGCGACAAAGGGTTTTTCAAACAAGATCGCTTAAGCAAAATCATAGATTGCTTAAGCGATCATGCATCTGGGCAGATATTGATTCTGCCCATCACATAATCGCTTAAGCGATCTACGATTGCTTACTCGACTAAGTGAAAAAGACAAGAACTACTTAAGCGATATCACGGATTGCTTAAGCGATCATGCATTGGACAGATTTGATTTTGCCAACCACATGATCGTTTAATCGACCAAGTGAAAAAGAAACCAATCGCTTAAGCAATATCTACGATCGCCTAAGTGACCCTGTGTAAACGAAGTTCCTTTGACTATTAAACAGATTTTTTGTGCAAATGGTTTTGCACAGTTACAACTCCGTACATAAAATTGTTAGTTGTTGGCAATAAAGTATTCTTTATTGAACGAATTGTACGGACCTGTAACTGTATAAAACTATCTGCACAAACAATCCGTTGATTAGTCTTTCAAACTTCGTTTACTCCTTAAAATAATAACTCTTTTAAAATCAGACAAGAAGAATCCCAAAAGAGTTTAGGCTCCGTTTGGTACGCGATTGGGAATGCTATTATTAGTATTCCTAATAAAGTTAAACAGTAAAATGTCATTATTCTCCAAATATTATTCTAAATTTTTCAATTCTTTTTAAACCCTTCTAAATTTATTAATTTAACTAAACACCCCTAAGTATTTTTTTCAGAAATTACAAAAACACCCCAACAACCCACATTTACTAGATTCCAACAACCACTATTGGAAGCTGGCTGGAATCTGGTATAATAGCGCACTACCATCTGAATCTGGCCGGTAGTGCACCAATCTAGCCTTTCTCGGCGAGATCCACGGTGGATCTGGTCAGAAAAGGCTAGATCTATAGCCAAACAATGGCCAGATCTTTGGCCGTAGCCAGTCGTCAAGATATGGTCGTCGTTGACCATCAACAATGGTTGTATCTTTGGCTATCGTTGACGACCAAATGCAACCAGATCTAGCCATAGATCTATCCTTTTTCGGCTAGATCCACCATGGATCTAGCCGTAAAAGGCCATATCGGGGCACGATTGTATCGGTGCACGATTGGCAAGATCCATCTGGTCATGCACCGATACGATGACTCCGGCCACCCTCCGCGGTGGTGGTGGCTGACTGTCTGTATTTAATGGTGGGTTGGGGGTGTTTTGTTAACTTTTAAAATTTTATTATAGGGATGTTTAGTAAATAACCAAATATAGGGGGTATTTTTGTTAATTTTCAAATCCTATATCGTAATACCCGCCCAATTTAAATTTTTTCAAAAGATTATTCTAAAAACTACCCAATAATGAACCAAACGGAGCCTTAATATTTATCAATGCTCTAAACATTTCACCATCTTCTTGTTTATCCATATCACAACTGTGAAGCCATTTTATTGCTCGAACTCTTAACATATAGGGTTTACGATTCGTTCGTGGATCATGACCGTTATTATATTTATATTAAACATATAGTTCTTTTACGTCAGCATGAAACATAAAAGGTGTAGAATGTTTACGTCTATGCTAAACATATAGGGTTTACGATTCGTTGAGTGGAACATTAGGCGATTTCAGATCGCATAAGCAATCATGTCCTAGGCAGAATCGCTTAAGCAAATATTTTGGGAATATTTTAAAATATTCCCAAAATATTTGTTTGCTTAAAATATTTTAGATCGCATAAGCAATCATGTCCTAGGCGGATAGGGCATCGATATGGCCTTTTCCGGCCAGATCGACCACGGATGTGGCCGGAAAAGGCCAGTACTGCCAGATCTGGCCATCAATGGACGAAAAAGTCCACATATGGCCGAATGTTTAGCATAGACGTAAACATTCTACACTTTATATGTTTCATACACCCCTACCTATCCACTGTGCCAGATCTGGCCGTCGACGGACGGAAAAGTCCACTGAACGAACTGTAGACCCTATATGTTTAGCATAGACGTAAACATTCTACACCTTATATGTTTCATACTGACGTAAAAGAACAAAATGTTTAATATAAATATAATAACGGTCATGGTCCACTGAACGAATCGTAAACCCTATATGTTTAGTATAGCATTAATAACTTAATTGATGCTCTGAAATACAATAAATAATATCCGAATACATAGGATCACTTAAGTGATTCTTTGCTTTTACTCTAGTCGCTTAAGAGATCCGTCTGTATCGCTTAAGTTTTCTTTGCTTTTACTCTGGTCGCTTAAGCGATCCGTCTGTATCCCTTAAGTGATTCTTTGCTTTTACTCCTGGTCGCTTAAGCGATCGGTAATCACTTAAGCGATCTAGTCCACGGAAGATGCCCAGATCTATGATTGCTTAAGCGATTTTTGTAAAAGACTCTTGGTCGCTTAAGCGATTTGAGATCTATTTATATCGCTTAAGCAATTTTCATAAAAGACTCTTGGTCGCTTAAGCGATCTCAGATCGCTTAAGCAATCTTGTCCGAGGCAGAATGAACATCTACCTAGATCTATGATCACTTAAGCGATCTTATGTATCGCTTAAGCAATTCTTCCTAAAAGAGTCTTTGTCGTTTAAGCAATTCAGGATCGCTTAAGCAATATTTTCCCAGGCAGAATGAACATCTGCCCAGATGGGTAATCGCTTAAGCGATCGTATGTATCGCTTAAGCAATGCTTCGTAACAGACTCTTGGTCGCTTAAGTGATCTGATCGCTTAAGCAATCATTTATGGAAAAGTCTTGGTCGTTTAAAAGATCTATGTGGTCGGTCATATACGTAATTGTTTGGTACTATGCCTGTCTTTAAGTTAATTAATTTCGAAATGACTGTGATTAAGAAACATTTGTACATCACTCATTTCCCTCCCAAATCCAAAAAGGATTTGTATCGCAAAATTAAGTAATTTATATCAATGTAATTCATCACAAATCAAAATATAAGAGACATCAATGTAATTGAAAGTTTAAACTTAAAATCATCCATAATGGTGCCAAAACACAGTAATTCCTAAGACATTTAATTGTAGTTGTGATTGTAATAAAATGTCCTCCACCCAAACAATTGCAAAGAAGAACCCAATTCCAAGTATCATTTTTCGTCTCATTTCCTTTCCATACATTCTCATTTCCCTCATGTGACATGCTAACTAGCTCTTGAGAAGTTTTTGAATTTTGTTTGCCAGGAGCCTATCTCAGATCATTGTTTGATACCATGCCTTCCCAGCAGCCTTTATTGCAGATGCCTCATCCTGCCAACCAACCTTTGAGAAGTTTTCGACTTCTGTTTGCCAACAACCTATCTGGGATCATTGTTTGGTACCATGCCTTCCCAAAAGCATTTATTGTGGATGCCTCCTCTTGCCAACCAGCCTTTGAGAAGTTTCCTCTAATTGTTTGCTAGGAACCTGCAAAATTATCCTGCACACACCTGCAGACACGTCAGCTTTTGTAAATAAAAAAAACATGTAAAAAAGTTACAGAGTGGGTAGGTGAGAAGTTCACTCAGTCCGTCTCTTTCGGTAAAGCTCCATATAAGCATAACACCTGTAGCATCAGTACCACAACCCAAGTATCAACATCAACATCACATAAACTACAAAATTCAAAGTCCAACTTTCATACCTTTTGATTGGGTTTTGGTCACTCAAAACAGATCCATCTGCCCATGGAAGTAGTCCACAGCCTAGTGCTCCCGACAGTCTCTCATTGTTTCGTCATTCAAGCTGTCCATCGGGTGTTGGTCATGTTGAACTGAATAAATTTCAAGGCATATGCCCCACATTCAGCACTACAATAGGAAGAAGACATTAGCATTAGAATAAACTTATAGAAAAATTGTATTATGTAAGTTAGTTTTATATAAAATTTACCTTGATTTATTTATTGGGACGGTAGAGCACTCAAGTGGCCACTTTCTGGTTAGTACTTGATCGCCCAAGTGCCTAAACATCCCCCTATCATGCAACAGCCGTGGGAACAACCTAGATAGTGGCTCCAACTTGACCTCCAACTACTTGTCTCGACAAATAGTTGGGTTGCAGTCGAAGATCTTCAGCAACCCTTCCTTTAGATGTGCGACAACTACTATCCAGTGCATTTTTCTGACGATGATGATGCAGTAGACTCTTTTAACAAAGGCCTAACCATGGCCGTATTTGGGCCTTTTCCCCTGTACATACTACATAATCCTATCATCAAACTGAAAATCATCAGGGATGCAGTTTAACTGTTCTAGGGCTAATCTTTTTCGCTTCACTTCTTTTGCTGCACCTTTATCAACAACATTTTTAATTAAAGTGCGATATGTCGAAATAAGCGTTTGGCCAAACACCACATCGGTGATGGCATAGTCGTGGTACAATTCACCATCACCAGTCTGTCGTAGCCTCATCAATGCCAATATCTCATCGATGTGTTGCATCAAATAAAAACAACAAGATAAGTATGGAAAACATAGGCAAAAATAAGGAAAATTAAGCGAAAATAACTCACGGATTCCTCAAGCCGTGTGCCCATCGTCAACAACTTTTCAAACCATTCCCGTGGATAATCCCCTGTCTTACACTTTATAGGATTACTTCCTGATTCATTGTAATAGGCATAGAAGAATTTTTTCTATTCCTCTATTGGCCTATACAAATCGACATTTGAGTCCATTTCCGCATGCCCACTTCCTTCCCCTTCCTCCATTTTTACATCCCCGCTTCCTTCGCCTCCCACCTCGCCCTCCTCCATTATCACTACCCTACTTCCTCCACCAACCTCCCTAACCTCCTCCATTTATGGTTCTTCCTCCATTTGTTTCTTAATTTTCC
This sequence comes from Pistacia integerrima, assembly GCA_026225825.1. Lineage (NCBI taxonomy): Eukaryota > Viridiplantae > Streptophyta > Magnoliopsida > Sapindales > Anacardiaceae > Pistacia > Pistacia integerrima. The sequence goes on along the minus strand of CM047747.1, from coordinate 36,594,491 downwards.
TCTTCTTTGCCTGTGTCACTATCATGTAAGGTGATTTGACAAACTTGCACTTTCAGCTCTCTTTTTTGCCCAGTTTGCGCTTCAACCACCTTTAATTCTCCACCAACTTCCTCCTCCACTGTACCTACTTTCTCTGTCAGCTTATCCACTTTCTCCTCCAACCTTTTCATACACTCTTCCGTCTAGTCAAACCTGTCATAAACGGCTATTGTAAAACTCTGAAACAGGCCATTTATGAGGTCAACCACCTCATTCTCCTGATGTTGTTGTCTTGGTAAAGTGGTACTTGTTGTACCGGTTCGCTGAGGCATACAAACCTCTTCCTCCCTATCCTCCTCCTCCTCCTCGGGCCTCCCGCCGATTGGAGCTTCATCATCCTTGGCATCAACCATGTTGTCAATCAGTGGCCCTACAATTGCCGTCTCATGCGTGACCCCTTATAGGTCCCGCATTAGGTGGTCTATCCTTTCATCCCTTTCATCCTCTAGTGCACTGAAAGATGTGACATAGTCCTCTTCCGCTTCATCCCCAGTAGCGGTGATAAAGGGACGGACGATTCCCTGCAATAAGAAACAAAATCAATCAAATTGAAGCGACATTTTAAAGCAACTGCATATTCAAAAGCTTAATCCGTTTTAATCTTACCCCAGCCGCTTCAATGTCAATGTCTATTTGGTCGTAATCCCAATAGGTACACTTCTCGACATGCCACCGCAACATCCTAGGAATTTGCTGTTGCACATCCGAACTCTTCCCCCTTCCCCCCGCCTTAGCAAAGACAGGGAAGACCTCATAAATCCAGGCCTACATTGTACAAAAACAATCTGTATCATAATTCAAACACATATATTACAAAAAGCTATTAATTTTTACTTGCATTGCCTATGGGAAGCCAAACAAATTATACGTGCTTGGTTTATCCTTCCCGACACATTGGGACTGCTTTAATGCCATGTCTAGTTTTTTCAGGCTCTTGATGGTTCGCTCAAATGATATCCGTCCCCACGAATAAGAATTAAAGAACTCCAAGTCGCTTGCAAACAATAACCAATCATTCTCAACAGCTTTTGTTGAGTCACCAGCCAATAAGATCGAATGTAAAAACAATACCAAGCATACTTTTATCTTCTCTCCATCATTAAACCGAACTGTTTCTAGCCTCTCCTCTAAACCATGTAATAGACTTTGCCCCCTGCAAAACCTTGTTACGAAACCTTATGGCTATCGGACTCTTCCTTATTGCATCTGCTTTGGCTTATCTGGCAATTTCCCATATCCTAAGCCCGTCACCAAGACATATTCCATCATCCCAAAATGTAGTGGCTTTCCGCCCACCACGAACCACATTTCTTTATTTTTATTGCATTTTACTAAATGCAGCAACATGTAATGCACTCCTTACCCCCAAAATGTCTTTTTTCAATTTGTTTTGATTCTTAAAAACCGACTGAAACAAGTGTCTTCAAAATCTCTTGCACTTCCAGCTAAAATCTCCTTTATTCTGTCAAAAACATCCCAACTCGACCTGACCGTCACCCTTGCAGGGAAGTAGGGTACATTATCGCGTACAAGCTCCAACACAATCTGCACAATCGATATAAACAAGATGTCAGCAACAAAAATAAACCAAAACAATTAATAAACAAAATATCAACAACAAAAAATTACCTCTGTGGTCACTTAACCGATTTGAGATCGCTTAAGAGATCTTGACTCTGCCTATGCAAGATCTCTTAGCGATCTTCGCTTGCGACTAAGAGTAAACTGAAAAGAATCACTTAAGCGATACAAAAGATCGCTTAAGTGATCTTATATCTAGATTTTGCCTCGGACAGGGATCGCTTAAGCGATCTAAAATCACTTAAGCGATCACTTAAGCAATCAAGAGTAAACTGAGTCAATCGCTTAAGCGACCATGAGTAATACTCCCAAAACAAATGATTAATTGCTTAAGCGATACAAATGATCGCTTAAATGATAGTGTAGAGCAATACTCCTAAAACAAATACGTACCCTTTCTTCGCCGGCCTCCTCGTCACCTGCATTCTCTCCGACCTCCTCTTCGTCGCCTAAATCCTCGGAAGACTCCTCCTGGCCTATATTCTCGTCGAACTCCTCTTTCTTGCCTAACTCCTCCTCTTTAGAACCGTTTTGTGATTCTTCTCTTTGTTGTTGTGCTGCCATTAGCTCCTCTACCTGTGGACCATCTTCACCAATCGGATGATCCACTGCAGTAGCCATTGAACTGCTTGCACCACCAGAATCTAGGATTCGAAGTGGCATTGGGTTTTCCTCCTCATTGTCAGTGTCAGCCATGGATTTGGATTGAATTTGGTGTTAAAATTTGCGGTTTCGATCGAAAATGTGGACTGTATCACCGGAAATCTCACAGATTCCGTTTAGGGTTCAAGAAATCGATTTTAGCGTTCAAGAAATCAATTGGAAATCATGATGTATCGCCAAAAATCGTGACTGTATTTCGTTTAGGGTTCAAGAAATTGATTTTAGGATTGAATATGGTTTGGAAATTTGTAGGTTCGATCGAAAATTGCACGGTCTCCATTAGATTCAAGAAATCGCTTTTAGGGTTTAAGAAATCGATCGAAAATCACGACTGTATTGTCGGAAATCGCGACTGTATTCCATTTAGGGTTTAAGAAATTGATTTTAGGGTTGAATATGGGTGGAAATTTGCAAGTTTGATTGGAAATCGCACAGTCTCCATTAGGTTCAAGAAATCACTTTTTGCCCTAATGAGTTTTGATTAAGCGAGGTGAATAGTTGGGGCTCATTTTAAAATTTGAAATTTTAAAAACTTTCATTATTTATGATTTGTCCCAAATATGTTTTAATTTTTTCATTTTAACCTATTTTACGTGTTTAACTCTTCCTAACTATGCCACGTCAGCTTCTCTAAATTAAAAAAAAAAATGAAAAACGTTTTGAAGGGCATTTTGTTAAATGCAAACTTGGGATGGCCGGGTAGCTAAATTTCCTCAAATCTGCAAGTTTCCAAGGTTTGGTAAATCTGCAAGTTTCCACCGTTGTTTCATAAATTCTTGATTTTCATCATTAAATTAACACTGGTAATGAATTTTGACATCTAACATAGTTGCAAACAATGCTATTACTATACTGCCTTTACTTTTGATTACACCGCCACCTAGCCACCATCACCCCATCCAATCACCACCATCACCACCCACCACAACCTTTCAACACCATCATGACCAAAACCCCAAATTCACCACCACCATTCCACCTATTCACCACCATTGCAATCCCTCTAAACCCCAAAGTCAGCGCCGTTGCCACCAAACAGCCACCACCAAATCACTCACAAATTCAACCACAAACGTAGCCACAAACCCACCTAAAAAACCTCCACAAACTCAGCTACAAACCCACTTACAAACCCATCAAAAAACAACCCCAAACTGAGCCCACCACCATTCCACCCATCCACCACCATCGCAATCCCTCTAAACCCCAAAGTCGACCCCGCCGCCACCAAACAACCCCTGCCAAATTAGTCATAAATTCAATAACAACCCACCACCCACTCACAAATCTAGCAAATGAACGACGATCGCAAATAGGAAACGAAAACCTGTGCGGGCTGAGATGGTTACCGGAGTGTCAAGGGTGAAGAGAGAAGATTGACGGTGGACGTAGCACAAACATAGCAAACTTAGGCGCGTGTCGTGATGGAGAGATATAGTCGCAAAAAGTGGAAATGACAGTTGTTGGTGTACTGCTAGTGGGGGTTTTGAAGAGGATGGTGAGGGGAAGATGATGATGGAGTCAAGTGGTTTAATCAACACCAGATTTTGGTGCAAAATCCGACTGAATTCCGGCTAAAAAACCTCCACAAACTCAGCTACAAACCCACCTACAAACCCATCCAAACACAACCACAAACCGAGCCCACCACCATTCCACCCATCCACCACCATTGCAATCCCTCTAAACCCCAAAGTCGACCCCACTTCCACCAAACAACCACCACCAAATTACTCACAAATTCAACAACAACCCACCACCCACTCACAAATCTAGAAAATGAACGATGATCACGAGTAAGAAACGAAAACCTGTGTGACCTGAGATGGTTACTGGTGTGTCAAGGGTGAAGAAAGAAGATTGATGTTGGCGGTGGATAGTGGACGGTGGACGTAGCACAAACACAGCAAACTTAGGCGCGTGTCGTGATGGGGAGATATAGTTGCGAAAAGTGGAAATGACGAGTTGGTTGGTGTCTGTGGGGGTTTTGAAGAGAATGGTGAGGGGAAAATGATGATGGAGTCAGGTGGTTTAATCAACACCAGATTTTGGTGCAAAATCCGACTGAAATCCGGTTAAAATCTGCGAGAGAAAGGAAGGAGTAAAAGGAGGGAGAGAGAGTGGTGGGACAGTTGTGTGCTGACCATTTTACCTTTTAACAATTAAATTAAACGATTGTCTATTAATTTAAAGATGGGAATCTAGAATTTATGAAACCATGGGTGGACACTATAGATTCGCCAAACCTTAGGTGGATAAATGGCGGTTACGCTTGCTATGCCTGATAAGATAGTTAAATTCTTTACATATATGGAAATTCTGGGGATATGATAATCCACAAGGTAAGTGACCCGACCGCTGGAGCTGATAAGGTAAGTTGTCTTCTTTCAGTAAACAGGCCGTTGACAAAAAGTCAACTAATACATAATCAAAAAATCAAATCATCAGTTCTCACTTCTCAGCTAATTCATTTATCCCGATCTTTCCTTCCTCTCAAAGAACATGGCAGAATCATTTCCGTCCACCATTGCAGCAAACATTTTGACGAAGATGGATTTTCTTGCTTTCGCAGAAATACGCTTGTTGTCAAGGGTTCGAAAAGAAATAACGAAGGCCAAGCAAATCTTGTGCGATGTCAAAGACGCAGTATTGAACGCTGAGGCACAACAGGCACAAAACTGCAAGCTGCAGATTGGGCTTGAAAAGCTTTCAGAACTGTTGTATGACGCTGAGGATGTGTTGGATGAATTGAAGTGGGAAGTACTAGCGAAACAGGTAAGCAAACTCAGTGTTATCATATATTATGGAAAAATCAAGGATATTAGGAAAAAATTAGATGAAAAAGCAGCTGCTATTAGGTCTATAGATGATGAGAATAAGCAAGAGGTTAGGCGTGTTTATTCAGGAGAGATGGGGATGAACAATTCCTTTGTGGGTACTTCCAAAGTTTTTGGGAGAGACGAAGATAATGAAAAAATTGTATGCTTTTTGACGGAACCAAACAGAGAAGATGAAAGGGTATCTGTAATTCCTATAGTTGGAACTGCTGGCATGGGAAAAACCACTCTTGCAACTCTGGTGTATTGCCACAAAAGGGTAGATGAAACCTTTGATTTAAAAATGTGGGTACGTGTACCTGGAAACTTTGATATAATTAGATTGATGAAAGAAACTTATACTTCTGCAAACGGGTCAAAATCCTTCTGAATTATCCGTCCACAAATTAGAAGACCGTTTGCTAGAGGCATTGGTTGGTAAGAAATATTTGCTCATCTTGGATAATGTGCTGAATGAAAATAAAAAGAAATGGGTCATATTCAAAAAATTATTGACGCAGGAAGCCAATAGGAGTAAATTTGTAGTTACTACTCGTAGTGACCAAGTTGCATCAATAACGGGCATGGTTCCAGTTTGTAAACTAGGCGCCCTTCACGATGGAGAAGAGGAAAGAAATCTAGACCTCGATGAAATTGCTGACAAATTTGCGACAAAATGTCGTGGCATTCCCAAATCACTAAGAATTTTAGGAACCCTACTTTATGGAAACATAAATAAGCATGATTAGTTGCCAATCATAGATCATGACATATGGAAGTCAGTACAAGAGGGAAATAGCATCCCACCAGCGTTGAAATTGAGTTATGCTCATTTGCCATCGCATTTGCAAAGTTGTTTGGCATATTGTTCCTTATTTCTGAAGGACTACTATTATAATAGTGATTATCTAGTCCAGCATTGGATAGTGCATGGTTTTGTTGCAACTTACCATGAAAATGAAAAGTTGGAATTTTTAGGTGTTTCTTTCATGATATTAAAGTTCATGGTCATTATTTTACATTTAAAATGTATAACTTCGTTCATGATCTTGTCAAGGAAGTGGCACAAAGAGAGTGCAAGGTGATAGATCTCAGAATCCATTGTCGTTCCATAAATGCTCGACATTTGTCATTTATTGGTTGCGAAAATTGTATTCCAAATGTTTCATTCATTTCGAACAAGTTGCGGACCATCAATATGCAAAGTATCCAAGTTGAGCAAGTTTCTGAATCCTTTGTTAACACGTGGATATCAAATTTTAAGTACGGCAGGTTGTTGTGCTTGAGTGGTCTACAATTTGAAGTGCTACCAGATTCTGTCGGTGCATTGAAACATTTGACATGTCTTGACTTATCTTGGAATTTAATTCTGAAGAAACTCTATTTAGGTATTTGTAAACTTTGGAGTTTGCAGATCTTAAGACTTCTTGGTTGTTCAAGGCTTAAGAATTTTCCTAATAATATGGGAAAAATGATCGGCCTCAGATATTTGGAAATGTCTACAACAGATAGACATCTACCACAAATTGGAGCTGAATGTTTCAATTTCCTACGATATCTGCACTTGTATAACTGTCACCATCTGGAAAGTTTTTCTGAAGTGCTGCAAAGTCTCACCAGCCTCCCAACTTTGATTTTGAAAGGCTGTGATAGCTTGAACTCATTGCTAGATGATATACAACATCTTAAGAGGTTGGAGAAGTTAGTTATATACAGTTGTCCGACAGTTAATCTGCAGATGGGCTTGCAAGGGAAAAACTTCCGTCTGAACCTTAAAGTTTTCATAATTTATGATTTAGAAGGACTAGAAGACTTACCCCAAATGATTCTTAAAGGATCTGCTAACACTTTAGAGTATCTGCGGATTGACTCATGTCCTAAGCTCACAGAATTACCAGCGTGGCTTGTAAATCTCACAGCGCTTCAAAAACTTGAGATTGTAAGCTGCCAAGGACTGTCATCTCTGCCAGATGGGATACTGAACCTCTTCAACCTTAGCGAATTGATGATACAAAATTGTCCCACCCTGAGTGAAAGCTTGATCAAATGACAGACTGGAATAATGAATGATCAGGTATGTGTAAAAGTCTCTGTCATTACCTTTGATATAAGTTTGGTTAAATACCCTAGCTTATAATGTTGTTAGAATACCCTTCAATATTGGTAATTGCTTTGAGAGAAATTAATTTATTTCTAACTTCATGCTGCCTTCTATGCAAAATTTTAAGTTAAAAATTTTCTTAGTCATAGGTTTTACCTAATAGTTCATAACTTTACCAATCCAAGGATAAAATTAATTAAACCAATAGCCGTATTATTGGTATACACTACAAACCATAGTATATTTTAATAATTTTTTGGATTCATGTTTTGTTGTTGTAGGTTCGATGTGTAACTTTGTGTTGTTCAACTGTTGCAGATTTCTTAGAGATTTGTCAAAGTCGTCAACAAGTGAAAAAGGTTTCAATTCTGATTCCTGCTTTTTTTTGACTTGATTGATGTCAATACTGAATAATGTTTTAGAATGTTTCCCAATTAAAGTTTGTTTCTATTTGTTCATCCATTTGGTATATCCAGAATGCAGTTCTTTTTAGTTAGATTGCAACTTCCTATCCGTGAATATAGCAAGCTGAATTTATTTCTTGGACATCTATTTGGTTGGGCTCATTCGAGTATGTATTGAATGAAATAGGATTAAATTTTTGGTGCATTACAAAGAGACTAGCTTGTTTGATCCCAGAATTACCTCACCAATCAAAAACCAATTATGATAATGAAACCATAAGACTACTTGATCTGCAAAATTTATAACTTACAGTTACAACAGCTTGTGGTAAAGATTATCAAGAGACAAAATCATCAGCTCACTTCCTCATTTATCAGATCTCATATTGGAATTTTGAGAAAAAAAAATGGGAAAAATTATGTCCAAGATCTTCAAGCTTTCTGCATTTTGTTAGCAAGGTATCTAGTATCTTTGATACCACCTACAGCAAGTAGACCAGAGACTGCTTATCTTGCACTTGAAATCAGTCTGCATGCATTTAGTCTGTATTCATTGATTATCTTCTTCTCTCCAAGCTTCATGCCCATTTGACTTCTAATTTCTGGTGGCCTAGTGACTAGCAAGCCACAAGCCTGATCCAAGCGACAGAAACATGTAAGAACTCAGCGCTTCAAAGCACAAGATGACAAGAACAAAGCTGTTCAAACAACAGTTTCCTTAATAAAACAAATTTTTACAACTTTTTCATGAAAAAGAATTTACTTTCACCAGAACAATTATATTGTGTATAAACAATGGAACATTGAACCGACAATGGAGAAATCATAAATTCCAAAAATTAAAAACCAAGTTAGATCCATAACAGAACCCTTCTCAAGAATTGATTATAAGTAACATAAGTAAATAGAGGTTAACCTGCATTTTACATATATATGTCATATTTGGTACGAGGCCAATACATAATCAAGTATTTGGGTACTAATAAAGGTCGAATTTTACAAACCTGTGATATATTTGCTTGGTGACTTCCAGATGATGTGACTCTCAAGAAGTCTTTGGCCAAATATTATTGAAGAAATGGCTTACAAATTGAGCGGAAAAAATCAAACTGCCCTTGCACAATCTTCTTTACCTGAGGTAAATTTTATACATGAAAACCAGAATCCTTCTTAGAACAAAAAAAAAAAAAAAAAATGCTTATTCTTTTCTGTATAGCTCTTATTATTAACGTAAATTTAATATATAGATGGAGCAAAACAGAGGGAGGAAGAGAGGGACTCTGTAGCAAAAGTTGGTATTCTTACACCCATCAACGAATTATTTGTATGACTTTTTAATGATCACCATTTATTATTGCATACCTCCAATGAACGGCTAATTTCTCACTCATCGGATACGACCATCTCCATAAAGACAAAACAATTTTTTTTTTTTTTTTTTTTTGGTGGTTTAATAAAACTTCAGTTTTAACCACCACTCCAGAAAAATTCACAACATGAAAACGTCAACCATGAACTATGCACATTTGAAAGCCCCAAATCAATTTTCTCAATATTTTTATTTAGGTGTGATCAAGCTTTACCTTGTTTTTATTCTCTGCAACAAGCACACGCAAATCTCCCATATATGAAAGGCTACATATCTTGGCAAAGAGATCTTCCTGCACAATCAAAGACCAAATCATAACTCCAGCAACTATAAAATGAATGAAAAGTGACATGGAAGAGGGGGGCAGCAGACAATGCAGCCCTCAAATTAACAGAGTTTGTATTTGCAGTATCCAGATTATCCACAAGTATGTGTACCTGCAAGAGCAACATTTGAACTCCCTGAGATTGGTATATGAGTAACATATTATATATGAGATGACAACCTCAATTTTTCCATCTCAGGTAATAATTAAGCAGTAAAAGCAGAGCAAAGAAAGTAGAAGGCAGCTATGAAAAACACCGTTCAGGAGAAGAGGAATTAAAGATAATCAGCTAAAAATAAAATATTCTCCTGTCATTGATGTGATCACACATCAAATGAAATCCAAGCAACCTATTGTTGATGCTTGATTTTGACACCAACGACTCGCACATGTGAAATGCTGAGCTGACTCAGAAGACACACATGAATAAGGGAATAATGGATTGAATAAAGGATGAAGGACAATGTTTAAAGTGGTTCGGATGCTTAAGCAAGTGAATCCTACGTCCACTGATATTATATTAATGTATAAGATCAAGTTACTTTTGGCGAGCTGATTTATAGTTTAGAGAGTACAAGAATACAAGAGAGCAATTCCAGAGTGAAATTAGCTAATCCCACAAACGGGAGAGCAGTCCTCTATTTATAGTGGGATGAATTAAGACAATGATTACTGAATCCGTAAAAAGGGGACAGATACCGTGCAAATCATTCTTTGCGTCTCATTGCTCACCTGCTCGAGTGATTTCCTCAATTTATGTAGGGATTGGACACGTGGACCATCTCCAGCCTTTCATCAATCTAGCGCGCACCCACTGCACTGATATGAGCATGCCGCTCTCGTCAGTATACGACGTGGCTGCATCTGAATGGCTGCTGGACTTACCTAAGCTCTAACCGCTTACATTGACAGGGCTCTGTGTCAACCCTACTTTTTTAGACATAACACCTATGAACCACACTTGTTTGTCAATCTGTACATTTTTGTAACATTACAATTGGCAGCTAGGCAGCCTACAATATCTAAGCTACTAACAATGATTGGTGGTTTATAATGACTAGTTGGCATGACGTCTAGCAATTTATCCATGTAGATGTTATTGTAGTCCTGTTCCTACATAATCAGATAAAGATAAAACAAGAAGATTATTAATAGAAAAAAAATTGTTAATCCAGGGTTGAATCTGCTAGGTACTGAGCACTAAATAACTCAGAAAAGACAGGATTACTGTGGCACAGCAATTTTCACTCTGGGTTTAACACATTTACTTATGTCTAAAACCTTTGAAAGCTCTCAATTCGAAAACTAATAAAATATACAAGATCTTCAGCCAGCTTGGAAGAAATGTCGATTGCATAATACAGTTAAAAGAAGAAACATAGGAGAAAAAATTGGAAAAATCAGGAAGGCACACCGGTTTCTGTAGACGACCACTCAAATAACATCTTTCCCAGTTCATTATGTCCTGTACCAAGTCATGCATTCGAACAACCCCATATTTCAACATCTGCCCATAATTGATCCATGCAAAAAAAATACAAGAGAACTTATTATCCATCATAGAACCGGAGGTGCATTTCATGCTTAAATACTGAACACTCAAGTTGTAATCTAAACCGAGAAACGCAACCAATCTTCAGTTTCAGCTAATTAGAATGAAATTTCAACAGCTCGCGTGCTGAAGCGAAGAGCTTAACTGGAGGCCGTGACCTGCGTGGCGGCACTACTAAGAGTAGCTCCCGGCTCCTATGGCTGTATATCAATTTATGCATAATTAGAATGAAATTATGCATAAGTAATTTTATATAATACATAATTGAATAGTTTTCCCATAAATTCTCTTAAATTTATCTACTGTATATCAATTTATAACTTCTTTTCCACATTTTACTTGTATTCTTGTTCTAACTGAGTTAAACCACACATGGAATTAATGTAATTACATAACAATATTTTGGCAACTTCTGAAATTATATATATATATTTTTAAATCGGGGTACCTGGACCAGTTTACACGTATATCAACTAATCATCTGGGACCCTGGAACTACTAGTTAGGTAAAAACTTCAGTGTCTATCCCCATTTAACAGTTGATTAGAGACTCAAACTCAGGATATCTTGAGTAATATATCCAAGAATTTCTATCAAACTACTTGATGATCAAGTTTAATATTTCATACCCTATTCCCTATCCTATTCCCAAAATACATGTTTGTTTAATTATTTGGAAAATACTATTTTATTTTTTTAATTACTTTTAGACCCTTTAAGTTTATTAATTTATTTAAACACCCCTGGAGAAAAAAAGTTTAAAAATTAACAAAAACACCCCCACCCACCCATAGTTGCTAGATTCCGGCAACCACCGGAATCTGTCACAACGGTGTATAAATGACAGGAACTGGCTGGTAATTCGCCGATCTGGCCTTTTTTTATCAGATCCACAATGGATCTAGACGGAAGAGGCCATATTGACGCACGACCGGCCAGATCCGACTAGTCTACATAGTAATGCCATTTTCTGGCCAGATTCCGGTGGTGGTGGCCGGAATCTGGCTCTGTAGGTGGGTGGGGGTGTTTTTGTCATTTTACAAAATTTTTATATATTGGGGTGTTTAGCTAAATTAGCAAAACTAAAGGGTTTTTTTTTGTTAATTTTTAAATTTTACCTTGTAATACTCACTCTATTCAACTAGTCAATAGACATTCTTTCTTTTCAAAATAGCAGTAGAAAGCAATATTACAATAACTTACTGAAATTGGTTTACGTAATGTTTTTATATTAGGTCTTGAGAAAAATTCCAATAAAAAATAATAATTTTTGTTTCTTTTAGTTATTAGATTTAATATAAATGTTTTAAATAAGACTCTTGCCACTTAGTGATAAGCCTTTATTTGATATAAAGTTTTATAAATCACATCTAAAATAAAACTTTCATAAATTAAAAGAAATCATACTACTCCTTTTTATATCGATAAAACTATTTTTAGTACTACAAATAACGACCTGCGACAAGCCGGCTTGACTTCTTGTAGATGTGACCTGAAGTAATTAAGGATAATTGACCAAAGAATCGTGCTATTTAAGACTAAAGTTAATCCAAAGAAAGAAGTCTCAATCCATCAAAATCCAAAAATTAGATACGTATAGATTATGTCAAATTTTTGTGTTACAATAGTTTTATACAAGTAAATGTAAGAATAAAGTAAAATTAAACAGAAGGGATGAGTAATACAATTACCTTATTATTAACACTATATTAATCCAAGGAAAGACTAATCATTAAGTATTACTAATAAATAATGGTAGGTGAAGAGCAAGTTTGCGTGATTAGCCAATTACAATTAAAAGTATTTTTTACATCAAATTTTTTTTCTTTCTTTTTTTATAATCCATAAATTCAACTGCAATATATAGAACCTTATTATCTTTGAGAAGTAAAAAATAATGAGCTTTGATTATATAGATTTCCATGATAGGATTTAAACCTTAGACTTTGTGAGAGCCAACCGTGAATCTGATTGTTTGGCTAACCTTTTATAGGTGTGTTATGCCTGAAAAAGTAAGGCTGACGCAAGGTCCAGCTAGCATGAAAAGTCAAAGCCTAGGTAGATTCGCAACCACTCAAATGCGGCCACGTCATGCACTGACACGAGCAGATGCTCCTGTCAGTATAGTGGGCCTACGTCAGACTAGCCAGAAGCTGGAGAGCTTTCATGTGTCCAATCTCTGCAACAAATCACGTAAATCACTTTAGGAAGTGGGATATGGGACATAAAGAAGGATTTGCTCAGATGATCCCACCAAATCATAGATTTAGTAATCATTAACTTAATCATCTCACTATAAATTGAGAGTTCTTCTCTAATTTTAGGGATTACTTAGTCTCTCTTAAAAAATAGCATATACGCTCTCTCTCTTTCTCTCTCTCTCTCTCTCTCTTGTAATCACTTGTAAAGTCAGTTCGTTGACAACGACCTGTTCATCATCATTAATACAACATCAGTGAACGTAAGATTTGCTTCTTTAAAGCATCCGAACTACTTTAAATATTGTTCTTCATCTCTTTTTACTCTCATTCCCTTATCCACATGTGTCTTCTAGGCCAACTCAGCATTTCACACGTGCGTTTGGTTGGTGTACAAATCACGCATCAACAAGGTGAAATTTAAGTTTCTATTAATATATATGTTTTCTTTATAAAACGATACCAATTTCATTTTTAAAGAAAGACTTCTGAACGTTACATTAATAGGCATGTCGATATATATACAAATTGAACATATAAATTCTTGTCCACAAAATAACTGAACATAACTCAATTCTTGTAATATCATTTATCTACATTAATTTAATTGCTTTTTTACATGTGCTCGTCAATTCTTTTGTACCACATCAATTTGTATATAAAAATTTATATATCAACGGCCTAGATAATTCAAAATTTTAAAAGATTCCATGCTTATAATAATTCGAAACTATATCGGCGGCCTAAAACCATCCGGAGTAATAGTCTTGTTCATACTTAGTCTGTACTATATTGGTTTATAATCAATCTTTATTTCCATGTGGTTCTATTATTGATATCTGTCAATCCATGCGGTAGATACACAGAATGCATCGGAACTAGATCGTGATAATAACAGTTTCATGTATTTCAGCCCATGTGAATATGTCAATAGAATTCAAAATAATAGAGCAAATCTTTTCTTATCTATTCACACTCTCTAAAAAGACTAATTTCAATATGTTTTATCACTTATCATCACTTAGTAGAGGACTCGTGTGCCTTGCTTGCGGAAAATGCCTGGGCGATATGTCGAAATGAACAGTTCCCATAAGAGGGGAAACTGCGAAACAGCGTACATGAACACAGGTACTAAGGCTGAGGCCACTACTAAACCAAATAACCAATTTGCCTTTTGGTCACAAAACACCAGAAAAACAATGGCACAAAACGCTACCATCAGGGTAATAAGAGAGACGAACAACATAAAAAGACCCCATATTAACCTTTTGGGTAGGGAATAACGAAAATCATATTCTGCATACCGTGCCGTAAGGATTGACAAAAACATTATGATGGCAGCAGTTGATGAGGATAAAGAGAGTGCATCTGAAATGCTAAAGATCTTGAAGGCTGCCTCTCTGTAAAAATTTGGTACGCCGTTATCAGCGTAATCACCAGGTATAGTGATTGCTGCTGCAAATACTATAGTGGCAATCAGTGCCGCAGCTATTGAGCATGAGTTTGCTGTAACTTTCATCCATTTCTCACCGTCTTCAACGAGTTTCTTGTGTTGTTCAGTAAATATCATTGCAGGAGTTTCTTGTTTAGAATTTTTATCCTCTTTGTAATTAGGCTTCACAATTTTCTCTACTTCCTGTAGAAAAAATATTAATAATAAAATAACTAAAAAAATATGACACATTGAACTTCTAATAACAGTTTCCTTTTAGACTAATCGCTATAGGTTAAGAAGTTTTAGCATACATATGGATATGGGATGCATTTGGCTTGGGGGTAAAGACTGAAGTACATTAACATGCATATATAATGTTTATAACAAAAGTCATAGTACCTCGAACCACTGTAACTCACGCTGCATCTGCAAGGCTGCACCAGGGATGTGGACGGAGCTGATATTTGGGAGCCAATTTTCCAGCTAAGTGCAAGATATTATTTCCGTCAACATCTTGGGACATCAACAACAAATGTTTGTGACCGCTCATCTGAAATATGAGATTGAATACCTTCTCTTGACGCTTCAAGACTGCCAAGTGGAATACACTATGATTCTTTTCATTTGTAAACCAGATTGCATCTGGAAATGTTTTTATAATCTCTTCCACCACTTCGCAAAGCCCCAATTCTGCCGCTACAAGGAGCGGTGGTTTTAGTAACCGGATAGCTCTTTTATAGTCTGGCTTACTACTTTTAATTTCCCCACACAAGTATTTGACAAGTTGAAGTGCTTTGTGATGCATCAATCGTGTATCTCGTATTTCCTTCCTATAACTTGGAACTGCAACTTAAACACACATTAATATGTATATATAGCTAGCGAGAAATATATTGTAAATCAGAAGAAGAAAACATGCTAGAGTTTCATACTTAAAAGTTCAGATTCCTTCCAGTGTCATGCATAAAAAGAAGAGAAAGAGAGCAGCCCCTCGAGAGCTGGATTGTTTTAACAAAAAATTTGAAATTTTCTTAGCTCTTAATTTTTTTATAAAAGATTGATGGTTTTTAATTTTTCTTGAATTTCAACGTGTTATCGTTTCATAATTAATTATATCTCTATCAAATATCTTCATCTCCAGAGTAGGAATAATACTGGAAGAATAAAAATAACTTTTACTAACGCATGAAAAGGTAAGAGAAATTTAGAACCCAGAAAATAGGGATAAAAAAAAAGTAATAGGGATACATGTGAGATGATGGACGCGATAGAAGATTTATTAGTGTGTAAGAAATGTATGCTCACCTTTAGAGAAGTACAAGTAGTGCCAAACCTTTAGCTCTTTTCGTCTTCCACTTGAAAATGCCGATGGCTTTGCTGCTATTCTACTCAGAGGGGAGTCGCCACCATATAACTCCATTGTAGCAAAACTTTTATATTTTTCGAGCACGTCTAGTGCCAAGTCTGAGACACAATTATGATGGACAGGAATTTAGGATTATTAATTTCAAATTTCTACGTCAACAAAATGGCTAAAAATATGCATCAATAAAGTAAAATGAAATTTGCACTACTAGCAGAGAATTTTACTGGCCATGGATTTGAAATCTGTTTAGAAGTATCAGCTATCTCATTAAAGTCTATTCATTAAGCAGTAGTAATAATAGCAAAAGAAAAAATTAACTCACCATAAAATCCAGCAGTTATAAGCAGATTTACGAAAAAAACACCAGACTTGTCATCTTCCCAATCTGTTACAGAAGCAAGCTTCAAGTAGCTTCCGCAAAATGGCAATAAATATTTAATCATCTCCTTTTGGCCATGCTGAGCAGCCTCAATCAAAGGTATCCAGCCAGATTTGTTTCTAACTCCAACTAAGTGTACAAGTTCTTCTTTCATCAGTATCATGTTGGCTCCTTGGACATTGCCAACAATAGCAGCAACGGAGAGGACTGTGTTGCCCTCCGCGTTTTCCACTACCAGTTGATCTCTTGACATTTTTAATCAATAGATACTCCGCAATATGATGCGCCTTGCCTGTCCCAACAGCCACATGAAGAGCTGTGTCCAAGTGTATCGAGATCCTGGCGTCTAACGCATGTTTATTTGGGTCTTCACAGATTGTTTTTTACATGTTCCAGGTTCCCCTGGAGTATAGCTTCATATAGTGGCTGGTATTCCGTGAAATCATCTGCAATAAAAAACATACCGAAAACTTTTTTATTATTATTTATTTACTTATGAAAATTTAATTTGATTTTCTACTACTTACTCGTATCTTCTTCTGACAAGGTATCTTCTTCTGACAAGGTAGTAGACCGTGATACAGAAAGGGCCATCTGTAAACCTCCACAAAATCAGATCCTACTCCAACAAATCCTCCACAAAATCGGCAATCTTCTTCACAACTAAATCAATCCACCACTAATCCAACTTCAAGAAAAATTGGTCAACCATTTTCAATCATCAATTTCACCCGTGACTTCAACAAAATCAAACTAGAAACTCACAAATCAAACCCTAACACAATTGAAAATTCCTTAAAACATCACAAATCAACCCATTGGAAGGGTTGTTGAGGCCATTTTCAATCATCAATTCCACCCGTAACATCACTCTTCACGGCTTCACAACTTCAGTAGCCTCAGTCTTCAGTCGGAACCCTGGCGATCTGGCTGGCTGGCAAGATCTGGTTGCCAAACAGCGGCAACTAGAGGGTGTGATTGGGGAGGAGGAAAGAAAATAAAGGAAGAGAAGAGATGAAGGAAAGAGGAGAAAGAGAGGGAGGAGGAAGAGAACAGAAAAAGAGAGAAAAAGGAATTGAAACAGAGAAGTAGAAGAAAGAAGAAATGTGTTCACGAATAAATTAAGGTTGCGTTTGGTTGGGGTAATTCATCTTATATTAGCTAATTACGTTTGATTGTCATCTGTTATTTAGGTTTACAATTATTACAATTTTATTTTTTATTAATAAATTTTTAAGATAATAATACCTTTATAACACATTTAATTTGCATAAATCTATCATTATAATTTTATCCTTGATTAGTTAAGTTTTTGGATATTAACACCCTTGTATTTATAATAAATTACAGCCCACCCAATACCATCACACCACCCACTCATCGTCGGTTGTCGGCGCCGTAATGATGCAAAGCCAACCGGATTTGGGCAGCTTGCTTTGTTATCGCCTTTTTCGGCCATATCTTTGGCACGATCTGGCCGTTTTCGGCAATCGGCAATCGGTAATCTAACGGCTCACGGAAGGCAAGAAACGGCCTTCGTGCTCTCTCTGGCCATTAACGACCATCAACCTAGCCGTCAATGGCCAAAAGGTGCACGGAAGGTTGAAAATGGCTGTCGTGCACCGATTTGGCCATTTTTGGCCAGAGACAGCCATTTTCGACCTTCCATGCACCTTTCCAAGACAGCGGCTAGCGCGGCGATGGTTGCCAGCGGCAGGTGGGTGGGGGTGGTCACTTAGGTGGGCTGCTTTTTGTTTTGAATTCAAGGGTAATTTTGTCCAAAAAGTTAAATAATTGGGGTGAAATAGTAAAAACAACATTGATGTAAATAAATTTAAAAATGAGGGCATTATTGTCCTGAAATTTTATTAATAAGAGATAAAACTGTAACAAAAAAAAAAAAAAAAAAAAAAGATTACTTGGTAATCTTATAATATCTAAGAAAGTTGAGATAATCGTATTACCTCCAATATTATTAAAGATTACCGGAATCTTATATTACTTGACAATCAAACGGGATTATCAAGTAATATAAGATGATATAATCCAGTAATCCCATATTAACCCCCTACCGATGACCCCTTCCCCCATGAGTTTTTCTTCCTTCTAGTCAAAGAACATGGCAGACTCGCTACCGTCCAGTATTGCAACAAATATGTTAAATAGTTGCTATAACTTTATTAGTTCAGTTACTGTATCAATTAACTGATACAGTTTAATTTCAGTTCAATTAGTTAGTTGGTTACTTGAGTTAGTTACAACCTGAGTTAGTTAACTAGTTAGTTGAGTTAATTTATCTTAATGTAATAGAAAGCATTTGTATAGTAACGATACAAAGTGAACCAATAAAGCAAATTTTCCCCAAATTTCCCTCTATTCACCGAGACTAAAACTCTTCAACATGGTATCAGAGCTTCAATTTTCCGCAATCTAACTTGAAAATCAGCTGAATCAAGCTTCCAATTTGATCTTTTCTAAGCTCGTCAGAGCTTAAAATTTCTCAGTTTCTTCATTCTAGCTTGATTTGCTAAGAATTCAATGTTGATAATGACATCCTCCATTGAAGAATTAGTTGTTCCTTGATCGATTCAAACTCTCCTCTCTATGTTCATCCTTCGATACACCGACTCATTCTTGTTTACGAGCGACATGTAGGAACATAAAACTATGGATTATGGAGTAGAGCTATGATTGTTTCTCTATGTGCAAAGAATAAATTAGGTTTCGTTAGTGGAACATGCACAAAATCATCAATTCATACTCAGTTAGTGCCACAATGGGAAAGATGCAATTCCTTAATGTTGTCCTGGATCTGTAAGAAATAAAATAAAATAAAATGTGAGAGAAATCGGGTATATCTTGTGTTATAATATATTATAACACGTCAAATTAAATTAATAAGTTTGTACATGTATTATTATTTATGTTTATACTAATTTTAATTAATAAGTTTGTATATAACACCCTTGTCTTAAGGATTATATGGAAGTTATTATTATTATTATTATTTGTTAATTGGGATATTCAAGCCATTTGTGCGCATTTAAAATAATCTCTAGGATCCATTAAATATCTTACAAGCCCAAAAAATTACGTAAATCACAGTGTAGAAGGGGAAGTTATTGCTATGTTGAGTAAATGACATGTACCCACCCAAGGTTTGGTAAATCTCTAGGGGCATTTCATTAAAATACCATTTTAACTTAAAATTTAATTAAAAGGCTATAGAGTTCGTAAATTTTAACTAAATGGCTTTGTTTTTTATTAAGCTTAATTAAACATTATTAGGGGGTTAATTAGGATTAATGAATAATTGTGCAATCTTTTAAAAATTATAATAAGTCTCCAAAGAGTCGAAAATCTTGCAAACAAACCCAAACACCTTCTTCTTCTTCCTCCCACCACATTAGCGCATTCCTCCGCCATTAACATCTTCTCCAACACATATCCTCTTCCTCTTCCTCCTCCTCCTCCTCCTCCTCCTCCTCCTGCTGAAATTTCGTGCAGGTATGTGTATCTCCCCTTTCGATTTACAAAGATTTAATGATGGATTGGGTTTGGGTTATGATTTTGATTCAGTTTTTTAGGTTGTTGGGTTGTGTTTGATGTAATGGAAGTTGAAAGGAGTGGAATTTGTTGAAAATTTTCTTGCATTGTGGATAGCTAGGGGTGGTAGCACCAAAGAGCAAAGAATTTATACCAATTGCTGTGAGCACAAAGGTTAGTTTTGATGAGTTGGTTGATGAAATAATTAGAAGAGGTGATTTGAGTTGCTCACGTAGCGATATAGTTGTGAAGTATGTTTTATGCAGAGTTCCTGAACGTTATAAGTTACCTCCTGCTATATTAAAGTCGGATGAAAGTATGAAGTTATATATGATTGATGTGGCCGATAATGGTTCAAGGCCGATTTTAAGGGTTTCTTTTGTAGGAAAACCGTTGGAAGTTGTTCAAAGGAAGGGGATAACGAGGAAGTTGGCGGAGATTTGCCTGGTTTTAATTTGAACTACGAGAGCATTGATTTGTTAGTTGAAAAATCAAGAGTAGACGGTGAATTGGGTGGTGAGGAGGACACTATAGAAGAGGTTGGTCATGGGCGGCAAAATGAAAATGTTGAGGAGGAGGACCCCTGATAAAAGTGTAATTTATATATTTATATTCCTTCCATATTATGTTTTTTTGTTATGCTTTATGCCTAATTGAGTTGATTAGAGTTTATTTTGTAAGTTTGGGATATTTGGATAGACTTTATGAAATAATTGAGAAAAGATTAGGAAATTCCAGATTTTTTGTTATTCTGACCAATGCTGCATTTTTTAAGTTTTTCATGGAGTCAAATTTCTCGATTGCAAAAGTGTTCTTCAAAAAATATAAAGTAGACGAAAAGCTTTCCAGGAAGGTATTATGGGCGAGAATCCGAGTTTGTTTGGGACATCATTAGTTGTTGCAAAACCGGACCTGGAATCCTATTCGCGGAAGGATTTCCTGGCTGAGTATTGAGTCTTCGAATGGGCCTAACTGGAGCTTCAGTGATTCAAAAGCCCAAATTCATATACACATCCAGAACTACAACTTTTATGAAGTGACCAATCCTAGAAAGGTCTTTTTACTTTGTGAGAATCCTGGTGCAAACTAGATTACGAAATCTGTTTTCCATATCTGATAAAGATTGACAGTTTTGGAAATCTATCATTTAGGAAAGGTTTAGGAAAGTGATTTCTGTTTTTCCCGGGGCAGAATTGATTTGAAAAAAACATTATTTATTTATGAGTTGTTAGGTTAAACAGAAATGAGAAGGGCAGTAGGTTTTTTCTTAGTTTTTACTTTCTACGTCAAGATGTGCGGCTGATCTTTCTTCTTCAGTTTAAGGGGATTTTGAAACCTGAATTCATGTCATTGGTGTAACTTAACTTCAGTAACATTGTTCTTAATCTCATTCCTATTGGAATTGTTTATGTTATTCTGTTTTAATTGTTTATGGTTTTTGTTTGGGTGATTTAGTAATGGCCTGCTAAATTGTTTAATCAGAATTTTATCTGTTAGAATTAGGAATTGTGATACGTAATTATCCTCTTTCTATTCAATGAATAACACATGATGATAGATGATTATGGACAAGTTTTCAGTCTATTGTCTTGAATAACATAACCTAAGTTAAATAATCCGAACTTACGTGATTGTTGCTTGGATTGATCTATTTTCATAATTCTTAAGGCTGCCATTGAATTAAGCTTAGAAAGCTTATTCTAGGTTGTTCAAAGGTTAGGATCTAATTGAAGAGCTTGTTTCAGTAGTGACAATTAAGGGAAAATTTGGGTAATAGAGCTTGTTGTTTCCTAGAGTCAATAATTCCATAATAATGAGATAGAATAATGTTACGGTTAGTTCATATACAATACATGTTTAGGTGGATCTTGAACCGAGAATTGATTGTTTTTAATCTGATATTTTCTACCATTTGAGATTTATTTGTTTCACTTTTTATTGCATTGTCTACAACCCCTTTCTTTATTTTGTTGTCATGTTTACCGTTTAGGATTTTATTTTATTTTTCTGTTGTTTTCATTGTGGTTATTGGTTAGAACATAGGATTTAATCGAATCATTCCCTATGGGATCGACATTTGCTCACCCTTTATGCAATTTAGTAGTTAGGTTAGTAAGGTTATTAATTTGGAGCGTTCGGCACGCTGCCAACCCCCTACATGTTCCCGTAGATATAGAGATTCCTTTAAATAAAAATTATGCAGAAGGTGTAGTTTGTGAGGAAGAGAACAGTATGGTCATTTATGCAGGTTCAGAAGGGGCAATTGCAAGTAGTAGTGAATCAGCTCATGTTTTTACGGATGGATCAAAGTTGCGCATAGGGTATTTATTTGACAACAAAGAGGAAGTGGTGAGGAAGCTAAAACTTATTACGATGAGAGGTAATTTTGAGTTCATCACCAAAAATTCAAATTCATTAGTTGTGATGGTTGCATGTCGTGACCAAAAGTGTAAGTGGCGAGTTTATTGTAGAAGGTTGGCAGAGTCCGAAAAATTTATTCTTAGCACATATACCCATGAGCACACATGTGGTTTGGGACATATTTCAGGTGAGCATCAACAAGCCTTTGCTGATGTTATTGGACAATTTGTCAAAAGTCAGTTCGTTGAAGGGGAAGGCCCATCTCCTAAAGACATTCAGAGACTTGTGCGCACAGAGTTGGGATATGTTGTTAGTTACTGGAAATGCTGGAAAGGGAGACTACGTGCACAAGATTTTGTGAGGGGCACGCTAGAGCATGGGTACCTAGTATTAGAAGCGTACCGTTATATGCTTGAGTTGACAAACCAAGGTAGCAAAACGGCTTTTAAGTGGGACAAGAATATGATGTTTAAATATTTTTTTGTTGCTTATGGTTCTGCTATAAGGGGTTTTGTAAACATGAGAAAGGTGTTGGTTGTTAATGGTTGCTTTTTGACGGGAAAGTATGGAGGTACATTGTTGGTGGCCACTGCACAAGACAGCGAGAATCACACATTTCCTATTGCAAGTGTGTGGTTGACTATGAGAATGACAAGTCGTGGACTTGGTTTTTTCACCATTACGTACGATAGTGCCTGACAGTGATGAGTTGTGCATAATATCCGATAGGCACAACTCTATAAAGAAGGGGATTGCCACTATTTATCCTTAAGCACATCACGGATTCTATATAAGGCACCTTGGTGAGAACATAAAACAAAAGTTTAAGTGTGCTGGCCTCCTTCAAACATACTACATGGCAATAAAAGCTTATCGGGTTGATGAGTTCGAGGAACACTTCTAGCAAATCCGAATCAAGGATGATAGAGTTGCTAAGTATCTTGAGCATGATGTTGGTTTCGAGCGATGAAGTATAGCTTACTTTCCTGGAAGAAGGTTTGATGTCATGACCATGAACATAGCCGAGTCCATAAATTCGATGTTGTTAATAGAAAGAGAGTTTCCAATAGTTGCACTTTTTGATGCTATCCAGAGGACATTTTCACGGTGGTTCCATAAGCGTCGTACGGAGTCAGATAATTTTACTACAACCCTTGTTCCGTCGGTTGAAAAATTATTGCGAGAATGTATGGAATTGTCAAATGCATTGTTTGCCTATTCTCTTAATGCTCAAGAGTTCACTGTGTGCGGCTATGGCTTGGATGCCCTAGTTAACCTTGTTAGAAAAACTTGTAGCTGTAAAGTGCTTGACATTCAATGTTTACCTTGTCCTCATGCACTATCATCACTGAAACACCAACGGAAGCCGGATTTTAGTTCAAGAATTTACATGAAACTTTGCTCCCCTCTCTATATGGCAAGTCACTATATGGTAGCTTATTCAGAAACGATATATCCAGTGCCTCCATAAGAGCAGTGGGTAGTGCTGCCAGAGTTGGCTGACATTATCATCCATCTGCCATTCAAGAAGACAGCAAGGGGGAGAAAAAGAGTTAAGCATATTCCATCGGTCTCTGAGGTTCCCCAGAAGACGGATAAGTGCTCAATTTGCAAGCAACCCCGACCATAAGAGAAGGATGCCGAAGTAATCACATGCAGATCCAGAAAATTAGGTTCGAAGAAGGATGAAATTCAGGGAGTTGCCAAGGCCAACCGTTGATGAGTTATTGTTTTCAATTGTTGATGTTTTAAACTTTATTGTAACCTTTAATAAATCATTCTTCATATTTAGTGTTCTTGTTACATGGCCTAAATATTTGTTGGTGATTTTAGTTTGGAATTAGGTTGTCAAATTAAGGAGAAAGTATGCAATTAATAAGTGTTGGTAATTTTAGTTTGTCAAAATTCAGGAGAAAAGCTGGAAAAGTATGTATTGCCCATGATCGCTTAAGCGACTAAGTATATCGCTTAAGCGACAAAGGGTTTTTCAAACAGGATCGCTTAAGCGATATCACGGATTGCTTAAGCGATCGTGCATCTAGGCAGATATTGATTCTGCCCATCACATGATCGCTTACTCGACCAAGTGAAAAAGACAAGAATCGCTTAAGCGATATCACGGATCACTTAAGCAATCATGCCTGGATAGATTTGATTCTGCCCAATCACATGATCGCTTAAGCGAACTACGATCGCTTAATCGACCAAGTTAAAAAGAAACCAATCGCTTAAGCAATATCTATGATCGCTTAAGTGACCCTGTGTAAACGAAGTTCCTTTGACTATTAAACAGATTTTTTGTGCAAATGGTTTTGCACAGTTACAACTCCGTAATAAAATTTTTAGTTGTTGGCAATAAAGTATTCTTTGTTGAACGAATCGTACGGACTTGTAACTATACAAAACTATCTACACAAACAATCTATTGATTAGTCTTTCAAACTTCGTTACTCTTTAAAATAATAACTCTTTTAAAATCAGACTGAGAAGAATCTCAAAAGAGTTTAGGCTCCGTTTGGTACGCGATTGGGAATGCTATTATTAGTATTCCCAATAAAGTTAAACAGTAAAATGTCATTATTCTCCAAATATTATTCTACATTTTTCAATTCCTTTTAAACCCTCCTAAATTTATTAATTTAACTAGACACCTCTAAGTATTTTTTTAGAAATTGTAAAAACACCCCCAACCCAACCCCATTTACGGTTTAGACAACCCTTGCCTTAGGAAGGTTGGCGGAATCTAGTATAATAGCGCACTACTAGCTAAATCTAGCCGGTAGTACGCCGATCTAGCGTTTTTTGGCCAGATCCACGGTGGATCTGGCCGAAAAAGGCCAAATCCATAGCCAAACAATGGCCAGATCTTTGGCCCTAGCGAATGTCCAACGGCATATTGTATCTTTGGCAGTCGTTGATGACCAAATACAGCCAGATCTGGCCGTTAATGACCAGATCTAGCCGTAGATTCGGTCTTTTTCGGCTAGATCCACTGTGGATCTGGCTGGAAAAAGGCCATATCGGGGCACGACCGGTAAGATCCAGCCGGGCATGCACCGATACGATGACTCCAGCCACCTTCCGGCGGTGGTAGCCGGCTGTCTGTATTTAATGGTGGGTTAGGGGTGTTGTTGTTAACTTTTAAAATTTTATTATAGGGGTGTTTAGTAAATAACCAAATATAGGGGGTATCTTTGTTAATTTTCAAATCGTACATTGTAATACCCGCCCAATTTAACTTTTTTCAAAAGATTATTCTAAAAACTACCCAACAATGAACCAAACAGAGCCTTAATATTTATCAATGCTCTAAACATTTCACCATCTTCTTGTTTATCCATATCACAACTGTGAAGCCATTTTATTGCTCGAACTCTTAACTATAGGGTTTACGATTCGTTCAGTGGACCATGACCGTTATTATATTTATATTAAACATATAGTTCTTTTACGTCAGTATGAAACATAAAAGGTGTAGAATGTTTACGTCTATGTTAAACATATAGGGTATACGATTCGTTGAGTGGAACATTAGGCATTTCAGATCGCGTAAGCAATCATGTCCTAGGCAGAATCGCTTAAGCAAATATTTTGGGAATATTTTAAAATATTCCCAAAATATTTGTTTGTTTAAAATATATCAAATCGTGTAAGCAATCATGTCCTAGGCGGATAGGGCATCGATATGGCCTTTTCCGGCTAGATCGACCACGGATGTGGCCAGAAAAAGCCAGATCACTACCAGATCTGGCCGTCGACAGACGAAAAAGTCCACATCTGGCCAAATGTTTAGCATAGACGTAAAAATTCTACACTTTATATGTTTCATACACCCCTACCTACCCACAGTGCCAGATCTAGCTGTCAACGGACAGAAAAGTCCACTGAATGAATCGTAAACCCTATATGTTTAGCATAGACATAAACATTCTACACCTTATATGTTTCATACTGACGTAAAAGAGCAAAATGTTTAATATAATTATAATAACAGTCATGGTCCACTGAACGAATCGTAAACCCTATATGTTTAGCATAGCGTTAATCGCTTAACTGATGTTCTGAAATACAATAAATAATATCCGAATACATAGGATTGCTTAAGCGATTTTTTGCTTTTACTCTAGTCACTTAAGAGATTCGTCTGTATCGCTAAAGTTTTCTTTGCTTTACTCGTCGCTAAGCGATCCGGGGTCGTATCCCTTAAGGGCGGGATTCTTTCGTTTGTATTTACTTGGTTGCTTGGCGGGAATCGGGTAATCACTTGCCGATCTAGTCCGCAACAGATGCCCTAATTCTATGATCGCTAAGGGGCGATTTTTGTAAAAGCACTTCGGGTCGCTAATAATTTGGAGACGCTTAAACGATTTTGTCCGAGGCGTAATGAATTCTCCGGCCGCATCTATGATCACTTAAGCTGATTCACTTGTATCGCTTTAAGCGATTTTCAGAAAGACTCTTGGTCACTTAATGAGCCCAGTTGCTTGCTGATTCTGCATCGCTTGCTGGGTTCGTCCATTTAATGAACATCTGGCCTGCATTCATGATCACTTAAATCCATCTTATGCATCGCTTAAGCGATTCATCCTAAAAGAGTCTTTGTTGCTTAAGCGATCTTGCTGTACTCTAGTCACTAGAGATTGATGCGTATTCGCTAAAGTTTTCTTTGCTTTTACTCTGGTCGCTTAAGCGATCCGTCTGTATCCACCCCCTTAAGCGATTCTTTGCTTGTACTCTTGGTTGCTTAAGCGATCGGTAATCACTTAAGCGATCTAGTCTGCAGCAGATGCCTAAATCTATGATCTCTTAAGCGATTTTTGTAAAAGACTCTTGGTCGCTTAAGCAATTTGAGATCGCTTAAACGATCTTGTCCGAGGCAGAATGAATCTGCCCAGATCTATGATCACTTAAGCGATCCATTTGTATCGCTTAAGCGATTTTCGTAAAAGACTCTTGGTCACTTAAGCGATCTCAGGTTGCTTAAGCGATCTCAGATCGCTTAAGCAATCTTGTCCGAGACAGAATGAACATCTGCCCAGATCTATGATCACTTAAACGATCTTATGTATCGTTTAAGCGATTCATCCTAAAAGAGTCTTTGTTGCTTAAGCGATTCGGTATCACTTAAGCGATATTTTCCAAGGCAAAATGAACATCTGCCCAGATGGGTAATCGCTTAAGCGATCGTATGTATCGCTTAAGCAATGCTTCGTAATAGACTCTTGGTCGCTTAAGCGATTTGAGATCGCTTAAGCAATCATTTATGGAAAAGTCTTAGTCGTTTAAGAGATATATGTGGTTGGTCATATACGTAATTGTTTGGTATCATGCTTGTCTATAAGTTAATTAATTTCAAAATGACTGTAACATTTGTACATCACTCATTTCCCTCCCAAATCCAAAAAGGATTTGTATCACAAAATTAAGTAATTTATATCAATGTAATTCATCACAAATCAAAATATAAGAGACATCAATGTAATTAAAAGTTTAAACTTAAAATCATCCATAATAGTGCCGAAACACAGTAATTCCAAAGACGTTTAACTGTAGTTGTGATTGCAATAAAATGTCCTCCACCCAAACACTTGCAAAGAAGAACCCAATTCCAAGTATCATTTTTTGTCTCATTTCCCTTCCATACATTCTCATTTCCCTCCTGTGACTTGCCAACTAGCTTTTGAGAAGTTTTCAAATTTTGTTTGCTAGGAACCTGTCTCAGATCATTGTTTGGTACCATGCCTTCCCAGCAGTCTTTATTGCAGATGCCTTTTCCTGCCAACCAACCTTTGAGAAGTTTTCGATCTGTTTGCCAGCAACCTGTCTAAGATCATTGTTTGGTACCATGCCTTCCCAAAAGCCTTTATTGTGGATGCCTCCTCTTGCCAACTAGCCTTTGAGAAGTTTCCTCCCATTGTTTGCCAGGAATTTGCAAAATTATCCGACACACACCTGCAGACATGTCAGCTTTTGTAAATTAAAAAAAACACATAAAAAAGTTACAAAGTGGGTAGGTGAGAAGTTCACTCAGTCCGTCTCTTTCGGTAAAGCTCCATATAAGCATGACACCTGTAGCATCAGCATCATAACCCAAGTATCAACATCACATAAACTACAAAATTCAATGTCCAACTTTCATACCTTTTGATTGGGTTCTGGTCACTCAAAACGGATCCATCTGCCCATGGAGCCAGTCCGACCTAGCGCCTCCCGATAGTCTCTCGTTGTTTCATCATTCAAGCCGTCCATCAGGGTGTTGGTCATGTCGAACTGAATAAATTTCAAGGCATATGCCCCACATTTAGCACTACAATAGGAAGAAGACATTAGCATTAGAATAAACTTATAGAACAATTGTATTATGTAAGTTAGTTTTATACAAAATTTACCTTGACTCATTTATTGGTACGGTAGAGCGCTTAAGTGGCCACTTTCTGGTTAGTACTTGTTCACCCAAGTGCCCAAACATCATGCTGTCACGCAACAGCCGTGCGAACAACCTGAACAGTGGCTCCAACTCGACCTCCAACTACTTGTCTCGACAAATAGTTGGGTTGCAGTCGAGGATCTTTAGCAACCCCTCATTTAGATGCCCGACGACTGCTATCCAGTGCATCTTTCTAACAAGGATGGTGTAGTAGACTCTTTTAACAAAGGCCCAACCGTGGCCGTATTTGGGCCTTTCACTCTGTACATACTGCATAATCCTATCATCAAATTGAAAATCATCAAGGATGCAGTCCAACTGTTCTAGGGCCAATCTTTTTCGCTTCACTCCTTTTGCTGCACCTCTAGCAATAATATTTTTAATTAAAGGGCGATATGTCGAAACAAAGATTTGGCCAAATGCCACATCAGTGATGGCACAATCGGGATACAATAGATCACCATCACTAGTCTGTCGTAGCCTTATCAGTGCTAATATCTCATCAATGTGCTGCATCAAATAAAAACAACAAGATAAATATGGAAAAAATAGGCAAAAATAAGGAAAATTAAGCGAAAATAACTCACTGAGTCCTTAAGCCACGTGCCCATTGTCAACAACTTTTCAAACCATTCCCGGGGATAATCCCCTATCTTACACTTTATATGGGCATTACTTCCTGATTCATTGTAATAGGCATAGAAGAGTTTTTTCTGTTCCTCAATTGGCCTATACAAATCGACATTTGAGTCCATTTCCGCATGCCCTCTTCCTCCCACTTCCTCTATTTTTACATCCCCGCTTCCTTTGCCTCCGACCTCGCCCTCCTCCATTATCACTGCCCCACTTCCTCCACCAACCTCCCTAACCTTCTCCATTTCTGGTTCTTCCTCCATTTGTTTCTTAATTTTCCTCTTCTTTGCCTGTGTCACTATCATGTAAGGCGATTTGACAAACTTACTCTTTCGGCTCTCTCTTTTTTGCCCAGTTTACGCTTCAACCGCCTTTAATTCTTCACCAACTTCTTCCTCCACTGTACCTACTTTCTCTGCTAGCTTATCCACTTTCTCCTCCAATCTTTTCATGCGCTCTTCCATCTGGTCAAACCTGTCATAAACGGTTGTTGTAAAACTCTGAAATAGGTTGTTTATGAGGTCAACCACCTCATTCTCCTGATGCTGATGTCTTGGTAAAGCGATACTTGTTGTACCGGTTTGCTGAGGCATACGAACCTCTTCCTCCCTCTTCTCCTCCTTCTCCTTCTCCTTCTCCTCTTCCTTCTCCTTCTCCTCCTCCTCAGGCCTCCCACCGATTGGAGCTTCATCATCCTTGGAATCAACCACGTTGTCAATCAGTGGCCCTGCAACTGTCGTCACATGCGTGACCCTTTATAGGTCCCGCACCAGGCGGTCTATCCGTTCATCCCTTTCATCCTCCAGTGCACTAAAAGATGTGACATAGTCCTCTTTCGCTTCATCCCCAGTAGCGGTGAAAAATGGACGGATGACTCCCTACAATAAGAAAAAAAAATCAATCAGATTGAAGTGACATTTTAAAGCAACTTCATATTCAAAAGCTTAATCCTTTAATCATACCCTAGCTGCTTCAATCTCAATGTCTATTTGGTCGTAATCCCAATGGGTACACTTCTTGACATGCCACCTCAACATCCTAGGAATTTGCTGTCGCACATCCGAACTCTTCCCCCTCCGCTTTAGCGAAGACAGGGACGACCTCATACATCCAAGCCTACATTGTACAAAAACAGTTCATATCATAATTCAAACACATATATTACAAAAAGCTATTAATATTTACCTACATTGCCCATAGGAAGCCAAATAAATTATACGTGCTTGGTTTATCCTTCCCGATGCATTGGGACTGCTTTAACGTCATGTTTGGTTTTTTCAGGCTCTTGATGGTTCGCTCAAATGATATCGTCCCCACGAATAAGAATTAAAGAACTCTAAGTCGCTTGCAAACAACAACCAATCATTCTGAACAGCTTTTGTTGAGTCACTACCCAATAAGATCGAATGTAAAAACAATATCAAGCACACTTTTATCTTCTCTCCATCATTAAACCGAACTGTTTCTAGCCTCTTCTCTAAACTATGTCTTGTAATAGACTTTGCCCCTTGCAAAACCTTGTTATGAAACCTTATGGCTCTCGGACTCTTCCTTATTGTGTCGGCCTCTGGCTTATCTGGCAATTTCCCACATCCTAAGCCTATCACCAAGGCATATTCCATCATTCCAAAATGTAGTGGCTTTCTTCCCCACGAACCACATTTCTTTATTTTTATTGCATTTTACTGAGTGCAACAACATCTAATGCACTCCCTCCAAAACGTCTTTTTTCCAATTTGTTCCAATTCTTAAAAACCGACCAAAACAAGTGTCTTTGAAATCTCTTGCACTTCCAGCTAAAATCTCCTTTATTCTATCAAAAACATCCCCACTCGACCTGACCGTCACCCTTGCAGGGAAGTAGGGTACATTATTGCTTACAAGCTCCAACACAATCTGCACAATCGATATAAACAACATGTCAGCAACAAAAATAAACCAAAACAACTAATAAACAAAATATCAACAACAAAAAATTACCTCTGTGGTCGCTTAAGCGATTTTAGATCGCTTAAGAGATCTTGACTCTACCTCATGCAAGATCTCTTAAGCAATCTGAAATCGCTTAAGCCGACTGTAAATCAAAGAATTGCTTAAGTGATACAAAAGATCGCTTAAGCGATCTTATATCTAGATTCTGCCTCGGACAAGATCGCTTAAGCGATCTGAAATCACTTAAGCAACCAAGAGTAAACTGAATCAATCGCTTAAGCGACTATGAGTAATACTCCCAAAACAAATGATTAATCGCTTAAGCGACAGTGCAGAGCAATACTCCCAAAACAAATACATATCCTTTCTTTGTCGGCCTCCTCGTCGCCTGCATTCTCGCCGGCCTCCTCCTCGTCACCTAAATTCTTGAAAGACTCCTCCTGGCCTGTATTCTTGTCGGACTCCTCCTCCTCGCCTGAATTCTCACCTGACTCCTCCTCTTCAGAACCATTTTGCGATTCTTCTCTCTGTTGTTGTGTGCCATCGGCTCCTCTACCTGTGGACCACCTTCATTGATCGGATGATCCACCGCAGCAGACATTGAACTGCTTGCGCCATCGGAATCTAGGATTCGAAGTGGCGTTGGGTTTTCCTCTGCATTGTCAGTGTCAGCCATGGTTGTGAATTGAATTTGGTGTCAAAATTTGCAGTTTCGATCGGAAATATGGACTGTGTTGCCAGAAATCGCACAGATTCCTTTTATTTGATTTTAGGATTAAATATGGTGTGGAAATTTGCAGGTTCGATCGAAATCGCACAGTCTCCGTTAGGTTCAAGAAATCGCTTTTTGCCCTAATGAGTTTTGATTAAGCGAGGTGAATAGTTGGGGCTCATTTTAAAATTTGAAATTTTAAAAACTTTCATTATTTATGATTTGTCCCAAATATGTTTTAATCTTTTCATTTTAACCCATTTTATGTGTTTAACTCTTCCTAACTATGCCACATCAGATTTTTTAAATAAAAAAAAAATGAAAAATATTTTGAAGGCCATTTTGTTAAATGCAAACTTGGGATGGCCGGGCAGCTAAATTTCCTCAAATCTGCAAGTTTCCCAGGTTTGGTAAATCTGCAAGTTTCCCAGGTTTGGTAAATCTGCAAGTTTCCACCGTGGTTTGATAAATTCTTGATTTTCATTGTTAAATTAACACTGGTAATGAATTTTGACATCTAACACAGTTGCAAACAATGCTATTACCATACTGCCTTTACTTTTGATTACACCGCCACCCAGTCACCATCACCATCACCATCACCATCCAACCACCACCATCACCACCCACCACCACCTTTCAACACCATCATGACCAAAACCCCAAATTCACCACCACCATTCCACCCATTCACTACCATCGCAATCCCTCTAAACCCCAAAGTCAGCCCTGTTGCCACGAAACAGCCACCACCAAATCACTTACAAATTCAGCCATCTGAAACCCACCTAAAAACCTGCAAACTCACTACAAACCCGACTACAAACCCAGGCCAAAAATACAAACCCATCCGGGGGTTTTTCAACCACTTGCCAAGAGCCCACCACCATTCCACCCATCCACCACCATTGCAATCCCTCTAAACCCCAAAGTCGACCCCGCTGCCACCAAACAACCACCACCAAATTACTCACAAATTCAACAACAACCCACCACCCACTCACAAATCTAGAAAATGAACGATGATCAAGAGTAAGAAACGAAAACCTGTGTGACCTGAGATGGTTACTGGTGTGTCAAGGGTGAAGAAAGAAGATTGATGTTGGCGGTGGATAGTGGACGGTGGACGTAGCACAAACACAGCAAACTTAGGCGCGTGTCGTGATGGGGAGATATAGTTGCAGAAAGTGGAAATGACAGTTGTTGGTGTATGTCAGGGGTGGGGGGTTTTGAAGAGGATGGTGAGGGGAAAATGATGATGGAGTCAGGTGGTTTAATCAACACCAGATTTTGGTGCAAAATCCGACTAAAATCTGGCTAAAATCTGCGAGAGAAAGGAAGGAGTAAAAGGAGGGAGAGAGAGGGGTGGGACGGTTGTTTGCTGACCATTTTACCTTTTAACAATTAAATTAAACAATTTTCTATTAATTTGAAGATGGGAATCTAGAATTTATGAAACCATGGGTGGACACTGTAGATTCGCCAAACCTTAGGTGGGTAAATGGCGGTTACGCTTGCTATGCTGATAAGATAGTTAAATTCTTTACATATATGTAAATTCGGGGATATGATAATCCTCAAGGCAAGTGACCCGACATTTGGGAAATTTGACAAGGTAAGTTGTCTTCTTTCGGTAAATAGGCCGTTGACAAAAAGTCAACTAATACATCATCAAAAAATCAAATCATCAGTTCTCACTTCTCAGCTAATTCATTTATCCCGATCTTTCCTTCCTCTCAAAGAACATGGCTGAATCATTTCCCTGCCACCACTGACAAACATTTTGCGAAGATGGATTTTCTTGCTTTCGAGTCGCTTGTCGTCGAGGGTTCGAAAAGAAATAACGAAGGCCAAACAAATCTTGTGCGATGTCAAAGAGGCAGTATTGAACGCTGAGTGTGAAACCCCGTTTTTAATCCTAATACATATTACATATTTTGTGTGATTTTATTTTTATGGAAGGGGATTTGTTAGTTTTTAAAAGTTTTATTGGGCATGAAATTTGCAAGAAAAGGAAGGCTCTTTGGGTTTGCATGTAATAAGGAGCAAAATCTGGAGGTTTATTTGAAAGAAAAAGCTGATGTGGTAGGGGTTTAGCGGGATTACATAATCGAGGGCGAAGCATAAATTTAGAAAGATTAAAAAATATAAAAAAGAAAAAGAAAAGGGTTGTTCGCCCAAAGGAAGAAGAAGAAGATGAGAGTTGAGGGAGAAAGCGAAAGAGCAGAAAAAAAAGAAAAAAAAAAAAAGGGAGAAGAGAAAACGAAAGGGGAAAGAGAGAAAGATAAGAGAGGAGGATAGAAAGAAAGAAGAAGAAAAGAAGAAAAAGGAGAAGTGAGGAGAATGGGTTCGGCTGAAAATGGTAGAGTGAGAGAGAAATGGAGGAGATGAAATGAAAAATAGTGGAAGGAGAAAAGAAGAAGCAGACTAGTTGTAACCCATGTTCGGGTTGTTCATGCATGCACTTGGGAGGATCGAAGAGAAGAGTGGAGGAGAGTATGGGGAGCTTCGGTGAGTTAGAATAGTGAGTGGATCAAATGAAAGTTTTCTTAAAAAAATTCAGATTTATGTTTGCATGTTAAATATAGTTGGCCATTTTTGCTTTTTGATGAGTTTTGAGCTGAATTTGAAGCTTGTTGAACTTGCTTTCCTTTTCCATGCTTTTGGATGAATGTTTGGTTGGTTAATTTGGTGCTTAAAATGGAGTGTATTTTGCTTGCTAGCCGCACCCTGTTTGCATTCCGGTTGTTTGACTAAATTGTGATGTAAAGGTTTGGATATTTTACCTTAGCATGTCCCTACTGAGCAAATTTTTTGAGTGAAAGTGTCTCGAGATGAGTTTAACAAAGCTGATTTGTGTTGCATGTCACCAGATTTTTCCTAAAAACACAAGACTCATGTTTGTATATTAATGTCTTGTTGAGAGCCTTGTTATTTTGTGAAGGATTTGCTTAAATTGTTTTCTTTTACATGTTTTTGGACGAATCTTTGAAGTGCTTGATTGAATTTTTAAGTGTTTTTGATGAAATTATTCTTTGTGTATTAAAGCGCATGCTTGCTACCCGGACAGCATATGAAAGAAAGGACCGAGATTTGTGATGTTGGTAAATAATTCTCGGTAAAAGGGCAAATGGGGTGCTTTTCGTAAGTTTTGAAAGTATACTTTAAAAACTTTCATTTTACCCCCTGTTTTCCATGAAATCTCATATGTTGGCATGAGTTATCCTTATATGAAATATTCTTATATTATTATTATTATTATTATTATTATTATTTTTGCTCTTGGGTTTAATTATAATTATAACGTGTTATATGAGTTTTGACTTTTAAAAGTGATATTTGCTTATGATTTGTATCGGTTATATGCTAAGATCATGTGATATTGAAGGAATTTTTAATGCTGGGTTATACCGTCGCTT
The DNA here is from genome assembly GCA_026225825.1 of Pistacia integerrima. Lineage (NCBI taxonomy): Eukaryota > Viridiplantae > Streptophyta > Magnoliopsida > Sapindales > Anacardiaceae > Pistacia > Pistacia integerrima. The sequence continues at coordinate 36,559,233 of CM047747.1, read as the reverse complement.
TTTGAAACATGTTTAGAAAATTGCAGTTTCACCCCCTATATGCGATTTCGAATATTATGTCATATATGTATGATTTATAAGCACATCGTAATATACTCTTGACTTACATGTTACATGAGATTATGCATGAGTATGTTGTGGTGCTAAAACCACCCTCAGAATACCCATCCCCTAGAATCTCAGTTATTGGCTTTGCCCAGAGCAATGCGGGATTAACCGCGGTATGAGTTTGTCAGATTTTTGCTCTGCGCATGCGTATGACAGATTTTATTGGCTCTGCCTGGGCGTTGAGTGGTCCGCCAGGTATGACAGATTTTATTGGCTCTACCCGTGCGATGATAGATCTTGCCGGGTATGACAGATTTTATTGGCTCTGCCTGGGCGTTGAGTGGTCCGCCAGGTATGACAGATTTTATTGGCTCTGCCCGTGCGATGATAGATCTTGCCGGGTATGACAGATTTTATTGGCTCTGCCTGGGCGTTAAGTGGTCCGCCAGGTATGACAGTTTCAGTGGCTTTGCCCGTGCGATGACAGATCTTGCTGGGTATGACAGGTACATCCCTTGCTCTGCCTATGTGTGGGACGCCCACCAGGTAAAACAGATTTCCCCGAGGGTACTAGTTGCGGTGAGAGTTTTCTGTTATTAACATCATAATCAGTTTTAGAATGTTCAAAATCACATTAAATTTTTAGTATCAGCTATGAGTGATAGTCTCAATATGAGTTTTCAGAATATTTATGAAGAGAGCTTTGAGTATTAGCCACAATTTCGAAATAAGATATCAACCTATAATTTTCAGTATCGGTAAAAGCTACAGTATCCAATTTAAAGTTCAGTTATCAGCATAAAGTTTGCAGTATTCCAAAATCAGTTATCAGTGCATAGTTTCAGAAAAATCAGTTTTCAATTTTATATCATCACAGAAGTTATAAATTTAGTTACTAGATTTTGTTTTGTGAATCATGAGTGTTCATTGAATGATGGATTGGATGTTTGCAGCATGACTAGTAGAGTTATTATTTTCATAATCATATGCATTCATGAGTGATGACATAGATGGTTGCAGCATGCCTTACAGGAAATATTGTTCCCAGAAGCATAAGCACTTATAGTTATGTTTTAAGTTTCTAGAAAAAGAATTTTAAGCATTCAATGATGAGCTATAATTCAGAATTTGTTTTCAGCTTAAATGATGAGATTACAGTACTTAGAACAATTTTAGAAAACGAGTTATACATGCATACAGGAATGATTTAGTTACTTCCATAACACGTTTATAGAATCATGTTGTTTTCTGGATTTCATAAGAACTATTGCATGCCATGACTATTGTTGAAGAATGTTTTGCAAACACTCCCCAATCCCCCACTCACTGAGTATTTCAGCTCACCCCTTTTTAGACCCTTTTCCCCAGGTTCACAGGAAGAGTCATGCTGAGGAGTGATTCCTCTCGAGGTTGGGCCCTTACGTCATCAACTCATCATGTGTGTAAAAATGTCATGCTTGTTACCGCTACCGAATTATGTTTTATCCTTATGTTTATCTCCTGTGTTGATTATAAAAGACATGAATATCTGATACCATCCATTTTTGGATTTTATGAACGTACAAGTTAGCTTTCAGATTTTCAAATGTATACATATATATATATATATATCTTATGTGTTTATGCTTTCAAAACGAGTCCAAGCAAATGTTTTTATGAAAAACGTATTTAGAATACAGGTTTTTAGATTCCCACACGGCACGTGTCGGCCGCCCGAGTCTCATAGGTGCACCCGGAGCTTATGGGGTAGGGAGGGTCGAGGCGGGTCGTGTCACTGAGGCACAACAGGCACAAAACTGCAAGCTGCAGATTGGGCTTGAAAAGCTTTCAGAACTGTTGTATGACGCTGAAGAGGTGTTGGATGAATTGAAGTGTGAAGTACTGGCGAAACAGGTAAGCAAACTCAGTGCTATCATATATTATGGAAAAATAAAGGATATTAGGAAAAAATTAGATGAAAAAGCAGCTGCTATTAGGTCTATAGATGATGAGAATAAGCAAGAGGTTAGGCGTGTTTATTCAGGAGAGATGGGGATGAACAATTCCTTTGTGGGTAATTCCAAAGTTTTTGGGAGAGACGAAGATAATGAAAAAATTGTACGCTTTTTGACGGAACCAAACAGAGAAGATGAAAGGGTATCTGTAATTCCGCTAGTTGGAACTGCTGGTATGGGAAAAACCACTCTTGCAACTCTGGTGTATTGCGACAAAAGGGTAGACGAAACCTTTGATTTAAAAATGTGGGTACGTGTACCTGGAAACTTTGATATAATTAGATTGATGAAAGAAACTTATACTTCTGCAAACGGGTCAAAATCCTGCTGAATTATCCGTTCATGAATTAGAAGACCGTTTGCTAGAGGCATTGGTTGGTAAGAAATATTTGCTCGTCTTGGATAATGTGCTGAATGAAAATAAAAAGAAATGGGTCAAATTCAAAAAATTATTGACGCAGGAAGCCAATGGGAGTAAAATTGTAGTTACTACTCGTAGTGACCAAGTTGCATCAATAACGGGCACGGTTCCAGTTTGTAAACTAGGCGCCCTTCACGATGGAGAAGAGGAAAGAAATCTAGACCTTGATGAAATTGCTGACAAATTTGTGACAAAATGTTGTGGCATTCCCATATCAGTAACAATTTTAGGAACCCTACTTTATGGAAACATAAATAAGCATGATTGCTTGCTAATCATAGATACGACATGTGGAAGTCAGTACAAGAGGGAAATAGCATCCTACCAGCGTTGAAATTGAGTTATGCTCATTTGCCATCGCATTTGCAAAGACGTTTGGCATATTGTTCCTTATTTCTGAAGGACTACTATTATAATAGTGATTATCTAGTCCAGCATTGGATAGTGCATGGTTTTGTTGCAACTTACCATGAAAATGAAGAGTTGGAAAATGTTGGATTGCAATATTTGAAGAAATTGATTTTTAGGTGTTTCTTTCATGATATTAAAGTTCATGGTCATTATTTTACATTTAAAATGTATAACTTCGTTCATGATCTTGTCAAGGAAGTGGCACAAAGAGAGTGCAAGGTGATAGATCTCAGAATCCATTATCGTTCCATAAATGCTCGGCATTTGTCATTTATTGGTTGCGAAAATTGTATTCCAAATGTTTCATTCATTTCGAACAAGTTGCGGACCATCAATATGCAAAGTATCCAATTTGAGCAGGTTTCTGAATCCTTTGTTAACACATGGACATCAAATTTTAAGTACGGCAGGTTGTTGTGCTTGAGTGGTCTACAATTTGAAGTGCTACCAGATTCTGTCAGTGCATTGAAACATTTGACATGTCTTGACTTATCTTGGAATTTAATTCTGAAGAAACTTTGTGCAGGTATTGTAAACTTTGAAGTTTGCAGATCTTAAGACTTCTTGGTTGTTCAAGGCTTAAGAATTTTCCTAATAATATGGGAAAAATGATCGGCCTCAGATATTTGGAAATGTCTACAACAGATAGGCATCTACCACAAATTGGAGCTGAATGTTTCAGTTCCCTACGATATCTGCACTTGTATAACTGTCACCATCTGGAAAGTTTTTCTGAAGTGGTGCAATGTCTCATCAGCCTCCGAACTTTGATTTTGAAAGGCTGTGATAGCTTGAACTCATTGCTAGATGATATACAACATCTTAAGAGGTTGGAGAAGTTAGTTATATATAGTTGTCCGACAGTTAATCTGCAGATGGGCTTGCAAGGGAAAGACTTATGTCTGAACCTTAAAGTTTTCATAATTTATGATTTAGAAGGACTAGAAGACTTACCCCAAATGATTCTTGAAGGATCTGCTAACACTTTAGAGTATCTGCGGATTGACTCATGTCCTAAGCTCACAGAATTACCAGCATGGCTTGTAAATCTCACAGCGCTTCAAAAACTTGAGATTGCAAGCTGCCAAGGACTGTCATCTCTGCCAGATGGGATACTGAACCTCTTCAACCTTAGCGAATTGATGATACAAAATTGTCCCACCCTGAGTGAAAGCTTAATCAAATGACAGACTGGAATAATGAATGATCAGGTATGTGTAAAAGTCTCTCTCATTACCTTCGATATAAGTCTGGTAAATTGTTTAAATACCCTAGCTTATAATGTTGTTAGAATACCCATCAATATTGGTAATTGCTTTGAGAGAAATTAATTTATTTCTAACTTCATGCTGCCTTCTATGCAGAATTTTAAGTTAAAAATTTTCGCAGTCATAGGTTTTACCTAATAGTTCATAACATTACCAATCCAAGGATAAAATTAATTAAACCAATAGCCATATTATTGGTATACACTACAAACCATAGTATATTTTAAATATTTTTTGGATTCATGTTTTGTTGTTGTAGGTTCGATGTGTAACTTTGTGCTGTTCAACTGTTGCAGATTTCTTAGAGATTTGTCAAAGTCGTCAACAAATTTTTCTTAATCATGTTTCTACTGAATAATGTTTTAGAATGTTTCCCAATTAAAGTTTGTTTCTATTTGTTCATCCATTTGGTATATCCAGAATGCAGTTCTTTTTAGTTAGATTGCAACTTCCTATCCGTGAATATAGCAAGCTGAATTTATGTCTTGGACATCTATTTGGTAGGGCTCATTCGAGTATGTATTGAATGAAATAGGATTAAATTTTTGGTGCATTACAAAGAGACTAGCTTGTTTGATCCCAGAATTACTTCACCAATCAAAAACCAATTATGATAATGAAACCATAAGACTACTTGATCTGCAAAATTTATAACTTACAGTTACAACAGCTTGTGGTAAAGATTATCAACAGACAAAATCATCAGCTCACTTCCTCATTTATCAGATCTCATATTGGAATTTTGAGAAAGAAAAATGGGAAAAATTATGTCCAAGATCTTCAAGCTTTCTGCATTTTGTTAGCAAGATATCTAGTATCTTTGATACCACCTACAGCAAGTAGACCAGAGACTGCTTGTCAAGCACTTGAAATCAGTCTGCATGCATTTAGCTGCCTCTTCTCTTGAACCAACTATAACTTCATTTGTAGCTCGATCGGCAAAAGGTATATTACGTAATCATTCAAGTAGCTATTATCAACTAAATAATGTCTGATGAAGAAATTTCGATCACATGCTCTATTGAAGAATATTTGATGCACAATAAGTTTTAGGGTAATGCTATGCGTACTCACGGATTGTACTAACCATCTTATTAACCTTTGTTAAAATTACATATGGTATCCGTACTATACGTATGGTACCCGTACTATGCTTTAGGTTAGTACACAAATCCGTTAGTACGCAAAGTATTATTGTAAGTTTTAATTTGTACACTGCCTCAGAAAATAATATTTCGTATTAATCTGTGCATACCAGCGAAAGTTCATACCGTATTCGTTTATTATCTTCTTCTCTCCAAGCTTCATGCCCATTTGACTTCTAATTTCTGGTGGCCTAGTGACTAGCAAGCCACAAGCCTGATTCAAGCGACAGAAACATGTAAGAACTCAGCGCTTCAAAGCATAAGATGACAAGAACAAAGCTGTTCAAACAACAGTTTACTTAATAAAACAAATTTTTAGAACTTTTTCATGAAAAAGAATTTACTTTCACCAGAACAATTATATTGTGTATAAACAATGGAACATTGAACCGACAATGGAGAAATCATAAATTCCAAAAATTAAAAACCAAGTTAGATCCATAACAGAACCCTTCTCAAGAATTGATTATAAGTAACATAAGTAAATAGAGGTTAACCTAAATTTTACATATATATGTCATATTTGGTATGAGGCCAATACATAATCAAGTATTTGGGTACTAATAAAGGTCGAATTTTACAAACCTGTGATATATTTGCTTGGTGACTTCCAGATGATGTGACTCTCAAGAAGTCTTTGGCCAAATATTCTTGAAGAAATGGCTTACAAATTGAGCGGAAAAAATCAAACTGCCCTTGCACAATCTTCTTTACCTGAGGTAAATTTTATACATGAAAACCAGAATCTTTCTTAGAACAAAAAAAAATGCTTATTCTTTTCTGTATAGCTCTTATTATTAACGTAAATTTAATATATAGATGGAGCAAAACAGAGGGAGGAAGAGAGGGACTCTGTAGCAAAAGTTGGTATTCTTACACCCATCAACGAATTATTTGTATGACTTTTTAATGATCACCATTTATTATTGCATACCTCCAATGAAAGGCAAATTTCTCACTCATCGGATTTGACCATCTCCATAAAGACAAACAATTTTTTTTTTTTTTTTTGGTGGTTTAATAAAACTTCAGTTTTAACCACCACTCCAGAAAAATTCACAACATGAAAACGTCAACCATGAACTATGCACATTTGAAAGCCCCAACTCAATTTTCTCAATATTTTTATTTAGGTGTGATCATTATTCTCTGCAACAAGCACACGCAAATCTCGCATATATGAAAGGCTACATATTTTGGCAAAGTGACCTTCCTGCACAATCAAAGACCTAATCATTGTTAGCCAGACTGAAAAGAGGGCAGTTTCGTAAAACTGCAAATCTACAAAAGAGAGAACGGCGTCGTTTTGAGAAGAAGAAGAAAACTTTACTCTTTAGCTAATCGTCTAGCTGAGTTTCATTCTTAACATCAGTTGCTTCTCTCTTCCTCTGTATATAAACAAGTGTATTTCTCTGAGAATAATAAGAAAAGATTCACGCATTTTTCAATTTTCTCTCTTTTAGTTTTTCGGGGCACATGGTATCGAGCCCTGAGACAAGCGTCGCGACAGCGATCGAGAAATTAATTCCTTTTCTTTCTCTTCTCAGCTTCAATGGAGAAAATGCAAAACGTTTCAGCTAATCCTCAGCTCTCAATTTTTTCGTCAAGTCTTCAGGTTGTCACTCCCAAAGCGCGAGATAGCTACACCGATAATTACCGATTCGCGATCGCAAGTCCTCTTCATTGTAGGAGCTCATGAACTCGAAGAACATTTGACAGTTTAATTCCTCGCCCACTCCCTTTATTAGCTCTGTTTCTTGTTCAACGAAGGTTGAGTGATAGTAAAGCATCAAACCAAACCCTAGATAAAGAAAAAACTTAATCCGACTTATGTAACGGAAACGAATCGACAAGTTTCTTGTCACTTGGCTTGCCTCAATTTCGAGTGCATGTTCACTCTTGTTGCAAAATGTCGTTTGCATCGAAGTATGGTTTAAGCTAGAAGCTGATTTTGTAATCGAGTCAAAGGCCGAGCCTTACATTTGAAGAATTTGCTTGATAACTCAAAAAGGCAATTTGAATATTCATGATTACGTTAAGAAAATGAAAGGCATTCTTTGGAAAGCCCATGCTGCAAGTGGTCAAGTGATCTCGGATGAAGATCTTCTTCAACATATTTTAGATGGTTTAGGTCCGAATTTGAGCCGTTGTTGTCAATCGACCTCCGAGTAGAATCTAAGGTTGATCCGGTTACTTTGCAAGAGGCTCGGCTTTTTGTTGCAAAAATATGAGTTGCGCTTGATAGGTTTAATTCTGTGGAGTTTCATGGTGGTTCGGTCAATGTTGCTACTCTTGAAAATTCAAATGGTGGAAAAAAATTCAGTGCCTATCAATGCTAAGGTTTCCTCTCGCACCTATTGGTACTTCTAATTTGATCACGAATAATCGGGCCTCAACTGCAAGGCTTACCTAATCCTCCCATAGGTTCTCAGAGTTATCCTCAGTTTAGTTTGAATGATCCTGGATCAAACTTTGGAAATTTTGGTGGAAATTCAAGCCATTATTATTCCTCATACAGACCTGTTTTTGGGAGAGGCAGAGGAAGAAACAATGGCAGAGGCAAGCCTATTTGTCAAGTTTGCAGTAAGATCGGCCATATAGCGGCTCACTGTTATCACCGCTACAATTCTACTTACACAGGTGTACCTCCTCAAAGTAACATGTCAGGACAAGGTGGTTCTAGTCCAGCCTTTCATAATGGATTTTATGGACCTTAGATTGGAAATCGCAGCATTATAATACTGCCAGACCATATAGTTCTCATTCTGGAAGTCGGCATGTTGTTGGTCCCCACTACGGATCCTATGATCCCCTCATCTCGATCCAACTACAAATTCCAACTTACACGGTCAACTAACAACAACACACCAATCTGCAAGGCACACCATTTTTTTACTCATCAACAAAGAAGGGTTTCATGTCCTTAGTCAGCAAAACTCCTACCAAAATACAATTCCTAACCAAGCTCCTAACCAAGCCTTTCTTGTGTCCAACCAACCACCTTCCCCAAACCATTACCCTCAAACACACATGACTGCTTCCGATCGCCTCCCGTTGATCCACTGGTACATGGACTCGGGGAGCTACCGACCATGTAACTCCCGATCCTACTCAACTAATTTCCAAGCAGCCACCCTATGATGGAGTTGAGCAACTACAAGTTGGTAACGGTGAGTCTCTCCATATATCTCATATAGGTTCCACTTTAGTTTCCAATTCATTTCAATCTAAGTGTTTACATTTGCGTAATGTGTTGTGTGTTCCTAGAATAACTAAAAATCTTCTTAGTATTTCTAGATTCACTAAAGATAATCAAGTAACTGTGGAATTTGACTCTGATTGTTGTATTGTTAAGGACAAGGCTACCAAGGCAGTGTTACCGGGCAGAGGGGAGGACTTAAGGCTGGTCTGTACCAATTGCACATACCTTCTTGCTTCTCCTCTGGGTTACACTTCGGTGGTCTAGAAAAGTCAACTGCTTTGAGTTCTAGGTTTTGTCATACATTGTCTTCAAATAAGCCAGTAGGTACTGATAATCAGTATAGTCATAGGTTGCCTCCGTCTATTAGTTCTTTGAATAACTTTCAAGATGCTAATGTCAAGTGTAATAAACTGATTAGCAGTCCAATGAATGCTATTGTTAATAACAATCATAGGATGCAAGGTTCACAATTATTTTGTAACACTCAAAGTCCTATCTCATATGCAAATGATTGTACTCCTGACTTCATTAATAAAACACAATGTTTAGAACACTCTGGTTTAAATCCTGATAATTCTGAGTCTGATATGTTTTGTTCTACTGCTACTATTTCTAATGTTTCTGATATTTCTGCTAATAATAATAACATCTCTGATCTGGTTAATAATTCTGGCAGAATTTTAGATAATACTTCTGACCTTGATAATTATTCTAGTCTGAACAAAACTAATTCTGATTCTGTCTTGCATGTTGCTTCTGTGGTTAATACTAATGCATATTCTACATCTATGTTGAAAGATAATGAAAATTCTATGATTGATGTTAATGCAAATACTGATTCTATGTTGAATGATACTGAAAATTATGCTATGACAAAAGCTCTTCTTGTTCACAATGCTGCCACAGTTTTTCAGGCTAGTAATACTAGGAACAATACACTGTCCCTTTGGCATAATCGTTTAGGCCACCCACATACTGATGTATTAAGTAAAATCCTATCAAACATTCATCCAAGACCTTCAGAACCAGTCTCATCATTAGGTTTTTGTGATGCATGCAAGTTAGGAAAACTACATAGAAATCACTTTCCTAGTTCAACCTCTAGAGCTTCACAGCCACTTGAAATAGTTCATAGTGACATTTGGGGACCAGCACCAGTAGCTTCTTTAGAAGGTTTCAAATATTACATTCATTTCATTGATGACTACAGTAGGTTTACTTGGATGTTTCCCTTAAGAACCAAAGCTGAAGTTCACTCCACCTTTATCAAATTTCACCATTTAGTTGAAAGACAACTTGGTTTTAAACTCAAAATCTTACAGTCTGACCAAGGAGGAGAATATAGGGGTTTAATTCCTTATCTTATCACTGCTGGAATCCAACTTAGACATTCTTGTGCCTATGTACACCAACAAAATGGGAGAAGTGAACGGCAGGAAGCATATATATAGAGCGTGGGGTGCCGACCTTATTAGCCCATGCATCTATGCCGTTACATTTTTGGTGGTGTGCATTTGATACTGCTGTGTTTCTTATTAATAGAATGCCTAGCTCCATTTTGGATTTTGTGTCACCATATCAGGTTCTTTACAATAGAATTCCTGTATATTCTGAGTTAAAAATCTTTGGTTGTGCTTGTTTTCCTTTTTTGAGAGATTTTCATAAACACAAGTTGAATTTTCATTCTTCTAAATGTGTTTTCCGGGATACAGTTTAAGTCATAAAGGGTACAAATGTCTTAGTTTAGAGGGAAAAATTGTCATTACTCCTAGTGTTCAGTTTAATGAACTAGAGTTTCCTTTTGCTACTGGTTTTAGTCAACCTGTGTCTAGTTCCTGTCTTCCTTCACTCAAAGCAGCAGTACCTCATAGCTTTTCTACTTGTTTTCCTTTTGTTTCTATTCCCTTCTCTAATGGTACACCCAAAGAAAGTCTCCTCTGCGGTGGGTGATTGCATTTCCTAATCCTTCTCTCACTACTAACAAGTCAACTTCTAGTTCCTCATTTCAGAACATTAATAACTCTATTCACAGTCCATCTATTCCTAAACAGTCCTAAAAACTCCACCTAACAACCCTGATACCTATACTTCCTCATTACCTACTCTCATTTCATCTTCTGTTTCACATACATTTCCATTAGAAATAGATCTATCTTGCTATCATCTTCCCAATTCCACAATTACAAAGCCTTCTATACCTTCACATTTTACACAGTCAGCTCAGAAACTCACTGATCACTCTCTTGTTGTTGACTTAACTCCATCACAGTGCATTCAATCTGAAATTCCTACCTGTACACCTGAAATTCCTCATAATCAATCTACCAACCAGCCTCTGATCACTAATACACATCCTATGCTCACCAGATCCAAAACCAGTCATTTACCCTCAACTAGCCTTACCCTGGCCAAGTCTTTACCCATTCCATCGACCTGCTTCAAGAAATGAAATACCTCGCTTGTTCTTCTTGCTTGTAACCACAATCACCCCGCCAACCAGTCCCTTTCAACCAACCAACCCACCCACACCAGAACAAGAATCAGCACCTCAACATCCCTTGCCCTAGAGTCTGTCCCAGCAACTAAAACCTCTGAATTTACACCTACAACCCAGTCTCTTAACCCTAATACATCCACCACAATCACCAAATCTCAAGACAACAACTCAATCTCCACTGCCCTTACCCTGGTCAAGTCTTCACCGTTAAACCTGAACCTGGTACAGTTATTGAAGCTCTTGCTTGTGATGAGTGGAAAAAAGGCCATGCAAGATGAGTTCGATGCCCTTATTAAGAATGAAACTTGGAGCCTAGTTCCTCGGACTTCTGATATGAACATAGTTGGTAATAAGTGGGTGTTTCGAATTAAGTATCATGCTGATGGATCTCTTCAAAAGTATAAGGCTAGGTTGGTTGCAAAAGGATTTCAACAAACTCCTGGTTTAGATTATTTTGAAACCTTTAGCCCCGTTGTCAAACCAGCAACAATTCGAATCATTTTCACATTGGCTGTCACTTATGGTTGGGATATACAACAAGTGGATGTGAACAATGCCTTCCTTAATGGTCATTTGAATGAAACACTCTATATGAGACAACCAGAAGGGTTTGAAGTCTCTCACTTGTCTTCCCATGTTTGTAAACTTAACAAGGCTCTCTATGGTCTTAAACAAGCCCCACGAGCCTGGTTTGACAAACTAAAACAAGCATTGGTTCACAAGGGATTTCAGAATTCAATATCTGATTCCAGCTTGTTCGTTCTCAAGGACAACTCTGAAATTTTATATGTTCTCATATATGTGGATGACATATTAATAATCGGTTCCAGCCATCTAAAATTCAGCAAACTTGTTCATGATTTAAACAGCCAATTTGCCTTAAAAACTCTTGGGGCTGTCACATATTTTTTGGGCTTAGAAGCAACCAGGTCATCTGTAGGTTTACACTTAAAACAAACTAAATATGTCCATGATTTACTTGTCAAAACCAAGATGCAAGAGGCACATGACTGTCCTACTCCCATGGCAGTAGGTACCAAACTATTTGCAGCTGACAATGAGTTGTTTAAAGACCCCGGTCTCTATAGAAGTACTATTGGAGCTCTACAATATGTTACTTTAACCAGGCCTGATATTAGCTTTACAGTGAATAAACTTAGTCAGTATCTTTAGGCTCCTACTGAACTACAATGGCAGGCGTGTAAAAGAGTTCTAAGGTATCTTAAAGGTACTCAATTCCATGGTTTGCTGTTTAGACCAACAGTCTCTCTTAAGGTTTGTAATAGCCACTACTACTCAAAAGATTATAATGAAATACATATAAAATAACATAAAGAAATTGGGCCCAAGTTTTTCTTTTATTAAACATATATACATACTCTTTACAAACATATGCATTTTTACACAAAATATATATAACGTATACAAAAAGTCATCAAAACATCAGGGACAATGTAGCCACTCCTCCTCGCACGCCGACATCCATCCGACAGTGTCCTCACCTAGGTCCTGCAAAACATGGGAAAACAATGGGGTTAGCACTAAAATAATGCTCAGTAAGTAAATCCTCTACTCATACTAGCCCCGTAACTCTCTTTCTCTAATTCTTTCCTTACAACTCCCCGTTCAATAACTCTTTGGGTACGTCTTTCTTTTCCTCTTTCTATTTCTCTTTCTCTTAGAAACTCTTTTCTCATAACTTTTTCGTAAATCACGACCCCATCTCACCGGGGCACGGCCGGGACTCACTCCCGCTCTACGTGACCTCTATTCACTCTAGCCGATCGGACTCGGTTCTGCATGGATTCGGAACCCTTGGCCATGTGAGTATATAATCTCTCTCTCTCGGGTACTTGGGTATAGCCCTCATCCGCATGCACTCTCACGGGCTACACCACTTCTCTATCTGATACTCATGCCGCGTTCTCAATGCGGCGTACATGCGGGAATACTCTACCCATTACTCACGGGTTCCCCATCGCACAACCTACTCTATTCTCTTAACTCTTAAAGAACTTATACTCACATTCTATACTAAATCTCAAGCTACTTCTCAAGTGTATAAACAAAGGTGTAGAGCTATCTCATGCTCCCTAATGCACTAATGAAATGCCAATTACAAGATTTCCTCAAAACAGTCATTCTGCACTAGTCACACTAAAATGGCTATAACTTATGCTATACACCTCGGATTACTACGGTTCTGGTCTCGTTTAAAATCTTAGAAACAGGGCTACAACTTCTCTGTTTTAGTCTCAGCCCAGTTCGAACTGTAAGATACTCAAAAATTACTCAGAAAGTTACGGCAGTGACAGGGCATATTTCACTTAGGCATTTCCTCAAACATCTCATGTGCATATAAACACCCTACGAAAATTACTACTAAACTTCATTTTTCTAGCCATCCAAATTGGGGAAAAACTCCCTCAATTATTCATAATCCCTGTCAAGAAAAGCACTCCCAAAAAGCTTCACACAACATCTCTCAAACTTCATCTCAAACTTCCATTTCTCATCACACATCAACAACACTTCTCATATTTAATCATACCCAACTACTAAGACTAAGCACACATCTCATCTCAATTTTCAGTAGGTATACCATATACATACATAATTAAAATAAGTCTCTACTCAAAGCTTAGTCATAACTCAACTTGGTTGGATTTACTTACCTTGTGCAAAGATGGCTTCTTTAGCACTTTTCCTTCCCTTTGAGGACTTGTCTCTTCTCTACAACTCAAAACAACCACAAGGACAGCAACAACACAATAAGACTTCACTATAAATACAAGAAAACTCACATCTAAAGCATGAATTCTTACCTTAGAAAGCTTTAGATGAAATCTTTACTCAAAACCCCTCTTAAAAACCTTAGAAATCTTGGAAAATTGGGTGGAGAAATTGAGAGAATATGGGCAATGGAAGGCGGTGGAATGAAGATGAATAAGGGCTTTCTCTACACTTTACTCTTTTTAGTTCATATAATAAGCTTCATTTCCCATTTTGCCCTTGTCCTTTCTTGAAAATTCCATCTATATCCTTTGATTCTTTACAACTACACCCCCATACAAACACAATCTCTACTAAAATTCCTTTCATTTTACTCCCCACTTTTCCTACTAATTAGGGGTAGAATGGTCATTGTGTCCCAAAAGAAGAATTCTCTAGAAAACTCAAGAATCTTTGTTTTAGGCTCTTCGCCGCGGCCGCATTTTCGTCGCCGCGAAATAAGGCGTAACCTACCCGTAATGCCACTTCTCCTCCGCCGCGGCGAAGCTTCGCCCTGGCGAAGTTTGGATTTCCAACTTCACCAAAACTCAACCCATTTCAAGGCAACAATTCAACCAACTCAACATACAAACTCAATTTAAGTTAAAACAATAAACTTTTAACTCATACAACAAATCTTAAATACGTACCTCAAGTGGGATATTACAATTCTCCCCCTAAAAGAATTTCGCCTCCCGAAATTCACACGAATAGCTCCGGGTACCTCTCTTGCATGTCTTGTTCCGTCTCCCAAGTGGCTTCCTTTACTTTGTGATTCCTCCAAAGCACCTTCACTAACGGAATACTCTTGTTCCGGAGCTCTTTAATCTTCCGATCTAAAATCTGTACAGGGCGCTCCTCATACACAAGATTCTCTACAAGTTCGACTTCTTCTATACTCAGGATGTGGGAGGGATCACTTACATACTTTCGCAGCATTGAGACGTGGAAGACATCATGCACCTTGTCCATATGAGGTGGTAGTGCTAACCTGTAGGCAACTTCCCCAACTCGTTGCAATACTTCAAATGGACTAATATATCTTGGTGCTAACTTCCCTTTGTTCCCGAAGCGCATTACTCGTTTATAAGGGGAAACTTTCAAAAATACCTTATCACCCACTTGGAACTCCACTTCTTTTCTCTTTAAGTCGGCATAACTCTTCTCTATCTTGGGCTTGCTTCATTCTGCTTGGATTAATCTTACATCCTCTATCATTTTTCTCGTCATTTACGCCCAAGAGCTGTACTCAACTCACTCCTTTCGCCAATCTCATCCCAATGTAATGGAGACCAACATCGTCTACCATACAAAGCCTCGTAAGGCGCTATCTTTATTGTAGACTGATAACTATTGTTGTAGGCAAACTCCACTAAAGGTAACATTTCGTGCCATGTCATTCTGTAATCCATACAGCAAGCTCTCAACATGTCCTCAAGCACTTGATTCGTTCTCTCTGTTTGACCATCTGTCTGAGGATGATAGTCAGATCAATGCCAAACGGGTACCCAAATTTCTCTGCAAACTAGACCAAAAAGCTGAAACAAACCTCAAATCTCTGTCTGACACTATTGTCTTGGGCACACCGTGTAATCTGACTACCTCTTTCACGTAGATCTGAGCCAACTGATCTGAGGTGGTACTTTCCTTTACTGGAAGGAAATGGGCAGCCTTCGTTAACCTGTCCACAATCACCCAAATAGCATTATAACCTCTCTGTACTCTAGGGAGACCTGTGATAAAATCCATCGAAATACTCTCCCATTTCCACTCTGGAATACTAAGTGGATGAAGCAACCCCGATGGCCGTTGATGTTCTGCTTTAACCCGTTGGACAAGTCAAACATTTGGCTACAAACCCTGCAATATCCTTCTTCATACCTGGCCACCAGTAACCCTTCTTTACATCTTGATACATCTTGGTTGCTCCAGGATGAGCAGTGTATGGTGTGTCATGAGCCTCTGAAAGTATTCTCTTGTTCAACTCATCATTCTGAGGAATACGTAACCGATTCCTGAAATAGAGAACACTATCCAGTAAGTGGAACTCCGTTACCTTGCCCTCATGCACTTGTTGAACTATTCTCTGACACCACTCATCGGCCACTTGCTTATCTTTGACTTCCTCCAGTAAAGTGGACTGAACCTCCAATCTAGCAATCCTTCTCGGTATCACTTCAATCTGTTCCTTACCCAACTCTTCTATCAATTCTTTCTGTCTAGTAAGCCGGGACAAGTAAGCTTTCCTGCTCAAGGCATCAGCTACTATGTTGGCTTTCCTTGGTTGATACTTAATCTCACACTCATAATCCTTAACCAGCTCTAACCACCTTCTCTTTCTCATATTCAACTCCTTTTGAGTAAAGAAGTACTTTAAACTCTTGTGATCGGTGTAGATATTACTCTTGGCACCATAAGGATAATGCCTCCAAATCTTTAAAGCGAAGACCACGGCTGCTAACTCTAAATCATGCGTAGGGTATCTCGTCTCATACTCTTTTAATTGCCGTGAGGCATATGCTATTACCCTACCTAACTGCATCAACACAGCACCAAGTCCTTGCAAAGAGGCATCCGTATAAATGTCATAATCTACACCCTCCTGAGGCAATACTAACACTGGAGCGGTTGTTAACCTCTTCTTTAACTCTTGAAAACAGTCCTCACAAGCTTCTGACCATATAAAAGGAGTCTTCTGTTTGGTAAGAGCTGTCAATGGTTTAGCCAACTGGGCGAACCCTTCAACAAATCGTCTCGTAGTAACTTGCTGTGCCTAAGAAACTTCCGGACCTCTTTTACCGGCCCTCGGCCTCGCCATTCAAGGATTGCTTTTATCTTACTCGGATCTACTGAAATCCCATCCTTCGACACTGTATGGCCCAGAAATATCACTTGATCGAGCCAAAACTCACACTTCGAAAATTTAGCATACAACTGCCTTTCTCTCAACCGTTGCAACACTATTCTCAAATGTTCCTCATGCTCTTCTCTCGACTTAGAATAAACCAGGATATCATCTATGAAAACCACTATAAATTGATCCAAACAATCATGAAATACCCGCCTCATCAAGTCCATAAAGACGGGTGGGGCATTAGTCAAACCAAACGGCATCACTACAAACTCATAATACCCATACCTTGTACGAAAAGCAGTCTTAGCTACATCTTGCTCAGCCACTCTTACTTGATGGTACCCCGACCTCAAATCAATCTTGAGAATACGCGCTCCCTTCAACTGATCAAACAAGTCATCTATTCGAGGTAAGCGGGTACTTATTCTTCACTCCACCTTATTCAATTCCTCTATAATCAATACACATCCGTAGTGATCCATCTTTCTTCTTGACAAACAAAATTGGGGGCTCCCTCAGGAGAATGACTCGGTCGGATAAAACCTTTATCTAAAAGTTCCCTGGAGTTGCTTCTTTAACTCTTGAAGCTCACCGGGCCATTCGAGCAAGGGGCTTTAGATATAGGTGCTGTTCTGGTGCAAGTTCGATACTAAACTCAACCTCTCTTTCGCGGCAACCCGTAAGTCTTCTCGAAACACATCCGTAAATTCTCAAACTATTGACACCCTCTCAATTTCTGATCTGGAACATCACCACTTTGTACCACGTGAGCAATGTATCCACAACCCACCCCTTTCTCAACATCTTTCTCGCCTTTACACTACTAATCAACATACTCAATCGATGGCCCTCTCCGAAACTAAACTTATCTCCATTATCGAGATTAAATCTCGCTTTCTTTTTCCGACAATCAATTTCTACTCCGTTCCTCCCTAGGAAATCCATACCCAAAATTACATCAAAGTCGGGCATATCGAAGACTATTAAGTCAACTACCAACTCCCGACCATGAATCACTACAGACTCTCCTATTAACATCTCTTGAGTCAACACACTAACTCCATCAGGCAACTCTATCCTAATGGGCTGACTCACTTTAACAGGTTTCAAGTTTAATCTCTATCATTCCATGAGAAATAAAAGAATGCGTGGCTCTTAATCAATCAAAGCATATAAAGAAACAAAGATGAAATAATAACGACCACCACGGGCCGATGGATCGGCCTCGGCTTCACCCTGTGCCACTGTAAACACCCTGGCATTCGTACCTATAGGGATCGGAACCGGCGGTGGAAGGGGAGCTTTACAATCTCTCCACATATGCCCTGGCTGTCGGCACTTGTAACACACATTTTGATCTCTCAAACACTCTCGTGGATGGTTCCTCCCACACTTAGCACAAGAGGGAAACCCTTCTGTTTTGGGCCGCTTAAACTGTCGATCTCTCCTATTCTTCCTTGGTTGAAACTTCTTCTTGGCCCTTACTTCTCTGTTCTTTGTGACATCTACTCTCTCCCTCTGTAAAATAATGGATGGCTCACTAGGCACTGTCAAAGCCAATCCTTCTGCAATATACTTGTTCACATAAATCTCTGCCCTTAAAGCCCGTGCTAAAGCTTCACTGTAGGTATGAGGGGGCTCGACTCCTGTCATTACATCTCGAGCAATATCTGATCTCAACCCTTGCACAAACTTGTCTCTCCTTAATTCCGGTGTATACACTATTCCGGGTGCAAAGCGAGCAAGGGAGTTGAATCTTACAGAATACTCCTTCACCGTACTAGTCCCCTGCTTCAAGTGAATAAACTCTTGGACTTTCTCATGTACTCGATCCTCTGTTCGGTACTCGGCCTCAAACAGCCTTCTAAATTCCTCCCAAGTCATCGAGGCTATATCATGAGTCTCCTCCATTAATTCCCACCATATACGGGCATCTCCCTTGAACAAGAAACTAGCATATCTGATCCTCTCTCGATCGTTCAGGGGAAACAATGCCGCCCGTCCGCCTACTGACTTAAACCACTTCCTTCGCCTCAGCGGGTCCCTTGTACCCTTAAATGTTGGCGGCTGATTCTGATTTATAAGCCCCTGAATCGGATCACCTCGAGTCTGTACTGGCTAAGGTACCGGTCCTTCTCGCTCTTGTCTCGAGGCGGTACTCTATTGGAAGTCTCACCTCTCCCGAACTACTTCTCCCGACTCTCGCTAAAACCTGCGTATTATAGCTCGAACCTCGCCTCATCAAGGGTGGGGAGTCAATTCTGGTGGGTTGGAGGATTCTCCCTCATGCATCACACCCTTACCCTTCCTCCTGTTACTACGCCTCATCTACAAAACAACCATACTTGATTAATTCAAAAGAACACTTAAAGTAAGGAAAGAATTAACTCACACAGTCGGCTATCGGACGTCGTAGCGAGAAGAATGGCACACTGTCAAATCCCAAAATCTCGGCTCTGATACCAAAAATGTAATAGCCACTACTACTCAAAAGATTATAATGAAATACATATAAAATAACATAAAGAAATTGGGCCCAAGTTTTTCTTTTATTAAACATATATACATACTCTTTACAAACATATGCATTTTTACACAAAATATATATAACGTATACAAAAAGTCATCAAAACATCAGGGACAGTGTAGCCACTCCTCCTCGCACGCCGACATCCATCCGACAGTGTCCTCACCTAGGTCCTGCAAAACATGGGAAAACGGGGTGAGCACTAAAATAATGCTCAGTAAGTAAATCCTCTACTCATACTAGCCCCGTAACTCTCTTTCTCTAATTCTTTCCTTACAACTCCCCGCTCAATAACTCTTTGGGTACGCTTTCTTTCCTTTCTTTCTCTTTCTTCTTTCTCTTAGAAACTCTTTTCTCATAACTTTTTCGTAAATCACGACCCCATCTCACCGGGGGCACGGCCGGGACTCACTCCCGCTCTACGTGACCTCTATTCACTCTAGCCGATCGGACTCGGTTATGCATGGATTCGGAACCCTTGGCCATGTGAGTATAATCTCTCTCTCGGGTACTGGGTATAGCCCTCATCCGCATGCACTCTCACGGGCTACACCACTTCTCTATCGGATCTCATGCCGCGTTCTCAATGCGGGCGTACATGCGGGAATACTCTACCCATTACTCACGGGTTCCCCATCGCACAACCTACTCTATTCTCTTAACTCTTAAAGAACTTATACTCACATTCTATACTAAATCTCAAGATACTTCTCAAGTGTATAAACAAAGGTGTAGAGCTATCTCATGCTCCCTATGCCAATTACAAGATTTCCTCAAAACAGTCATTCTGCACCAGTCACACTAAAATGGCCATAACTTATTCTATACACCTCAGATTACTACGGTTCTGGTCTCGTTTAAAAGCTTAGAAACAGGGCTACAACATCTCTGTTTTGGTCTTAGCCCAGTTCGAACCGTTAGATACTCAAAAATTACTCAGAAAGTTATGACAGTGACAAGGCAGATTTCACTTAGGCATTTCCTCAAACATCTCATGTGCATATAAACACCCTACGAAAATTACTACTAAACTTCATTTTTCTAGCCATCCAAATTGGGGAAAAACTCCCTTAATCATTCATAATCCTATCAAGAAAAGCACTCCCAAAAAGCTTCACACAACATCTCTCAAACTTCATCTCAAACTTCCATTTCTCATCACACATCAACAACACTTCTCATATTTAATCATACCCAACTACTAAGACTAAGCACACATCTCATCTCAATTTTCAGTAGGTATACCATATACCATATACATACATAATTAAAATAAGTCTCTACTCAAAGCTTAGTCATAACTCAACTTGGTTGGCTTTACTTACCTTGTGCAAAGATGGCTTCTTTAGCACTTTTCCTTCCCTTTGAGGACTTGTCTCTTCTCTACAACTCAAAACAACCACAAGGACAGCAACAACACAATAAGACTTCACTATAAATACAAGAAAACTCACATCTAAAGCATGAATTCTTACCTTAGAAAGCTTTAGATGAAATCTTTACTCAAAACCCCTCTTAAAAACCTTAGAAATCTTGGAAAATTGGGTGGAGAAATTGAGAGAATATGGGCAATGGAAGAGGCGGTGGAATGAAGATGAATAAGGGCTTTCTCTACACTTTACTCTTTTTAGTTCATATAATAAGCTTCATTTCCCATTTTGCCCTTGTCCTTTCTTGAAAATTTCATCTATATCCTTTGATTCTTTACAACTACACCCCCATACAAACACAATCTCTACTAAAATTCCTTTTATTTTACTCCCCACTTTTCCTACTAATTAGGGGTAGAATGGTCATTGTGTCCCAAAAGAAGAATTCTCTAGAAAACTCAAGAATCTTTGTTTTAGGCTCTTCGCCTGGCATTGCATTTTCATCGCCTCGGCGAAATAAGGCGTAACCTACCCGTAGTGCCACTTCCTCCTCCTCGCCGCGCCAAGCTTCGGCCCCGGCCCAAGTTTGGATTTCCAACTTCACCAAAACTCAACCCATTTCAAGGCAACAATTCAACCAACTCAACATACAAACTCAATTTAAGTTAAAACAATAAACTTTTAACTCATACAACAAATCTTAAATACGTACCTCAAGTGGGATATTACAAGGTTGAATGTTATACCGATGCAGATTGGGGAGGTAATTTAGATGATCGACGGTCTACTAGTGGATATTGTGTGTACCTAGGTCCTAATCTGGTTCAATGGAGTTCTCGTAAGCAAAAAGTAGTGGCATTATCATCTACAGAGGCTGAATACGAGCACTAGCCCAAAGCAAAGAATGGCCGAATTGGCCTCGGTTGGACGGTTTATTTATGAAATAGGGTGTCTTTAAACACTTGTCCCGTCATTTGGTGTGACAATGTGAGCTTGGAGCTTTGGCATCAAATCCAGTTTTTCACGCAAGAACAAAACATATTGACATTGATACTCACTACATACGTGATCAAGTTCTTGCAAAAAAGGTTATTGTGCAATATGTTCCCACCAAACTTCAAATTGCTGATATTCTGACAAAAGCACTTTCTATTAGTCAGTTTCAGGTTTTGAAACACAAACTTTGTGTTGTTGAGATCCCAAATTCAGAGAATAAAGTTGACAAAAGTCCAGGATCATCTTAAATTCTCCAAAAGCAATGTAAAATTCTGCCAACACTGAAAACAGAAGAATCAGAGAATCTGCTGTATGTTGAACTTCCAGTGTCCTGTTGTTTTGTGATGTTGTTTGTGGTGTGATGAAATGAATGCTAGTAGTAAGAATTGATATTGCAGTATATGCAGAAGCATCGAACATATTCAATATGTTCTGTGTTACTGTTTTTGAGTAGGTGTTTGTAGCATGTTGAGATTTTTTTACTTGATGTTTGTGGTATGAGAATATGAAGTATGGAGATAAGTGTTGAATCGAAGTGTTGAATTGAAGTGATGGTTGCATTATAGTAGTATATATGTTGATGCACTGAGATGAGTGCAGAGTGTATGAAGAAGATGAAGTATTGAATGAGAAGGAGGTGAAATGTTGAATGAAAATGCTTTGTAAATGCTGGATGTTTTGCAGAAGCAGATGCAATCCAGTAATGTGATGATGAAAATTCTGTAGTAATGTTGGTAAAGTTGAATTCTGGATGTGATGTTTTTTTTTTTGCAAAAGCAGATGCAATGTTGAATTCTGCTCCTGGTGTTGATGAATTTTATTTGAAGTGTTGAATATGAAGGAGGTGAAGTGTTGAATTCTGGATGTGATGTTTTTGCAAAAGCGGATGCAATGTTGAATTCTGCTTCTGGTGTGCAGAAACAAATGTAGAGAATTCAGCTTCTGGTATGCAGAAGCAAATGCAGTATTATTAAAAGTGCAGGAAATGCAGATAAAGTGCAGGAAATGCAGAAAATTTGTGAGACTTAAATTCTACTTCTGGAAATACAGATAAAGTGCAGGAAATGCAGAAAATTTGAAAAAGCAGATGCAATGTTGAATTCTGCTTCTGGTGTGCAGAAACAAATGCAATATTATTGAAAGTGCAGGAAATTCTGCTTCTGGTATGCAGAAGCAAATGCAGTGTTATTAAAAGTGCAGGAAATGCAGATAAAGTGCAGGAAATGCAGAAAATTTTTGAAAGCCAACAAACTGAAGCCTAGAAGAAAATTCAGTAGAAAATGGTGAAGAATTCAGTAACCATAGTGCAGTCTGAGGGGGAATGTTAGCCAGACTGAAAAGAGGGCAGTTTCGTAAAACTGCAAATCTACAAAAGAGAGAACGGCGTCGTTTTGAGAAGAAGAAGAAAACTTTACTCTTTAGCTAATCGTCCTAGCCGAGTTTCATTCTTAACATCAGTTGCTTCTCTCTTCCTCTGTATATAAACAAGTGTATTTCTCTGAGAATAATAAGAAAAGATTCACGCATTTTTCAATTTTCTCTCTTTTAGTTTTTCAGTTTCACAATCATAACTCCAGCAACTATAAAATGAATGAAAAGTGACATGGAAGAGGGGGGCAGCAGACAATGCAGCCCTCAAATTAACAGAGTTTGTATTTGCAAGATATGATTATATGAACTCCCCAAGATTGGTATATGAGTAACATATTATATATGAGATGACAACCTCAATTTTTCCATCTCGTAATAATTAAGCGGGTAAAAGCGAGCAAAGAAAGTAGAAGGCATATGAAAAACACCGTTCGGAGAAGAGGAATTCAGGGATAATCGGCCTAAAAAAAATATTCTCCTGCCATTGATGTGATCACACATCAAATGAAATCTAAGGAACCTATTGTTGATGTTTGATTTTGACACCAATAACTCGTATATGTGAAATGCTGAGCTCACTCAGAAGACACACTTGAATAAGGGGATAATGGATTGAATAAAGGATGAAGGACAATGTTTAAAGTGGTTCGGATGCTTAAGCGAGTGAATCCTACGTCCACTGATATTATATTAATGTATAAGATCAAGTTACTTTTGGAGAGCTGATTTATAGTTTAGAGAGTACAAGAATACAAGAGAGCAATTCCAGAGTGAAATTAGCTAATCCCACAAACGGGAAAGCAGCCCTCTATTTATAGTGGGATGAATTAAGGCAATGATTACTGAATCCGTAAAAAGGGGGCAGATACCGTGCAAATCCTTCTTTGTGTCTCATTGTTCACCTGCTCAAGTGATTTCCTCGGTTTGTGTAAGGATTGGACACGTGGACCATCTCCAACATTTCGTCAATCTGGCGTGCACCCATTGCACTGATAGGAGCATGCCGCTCTCGTCAGTATGCGATGTGGCTACATCTGAATGGTTATTGGACTTATCTAAGCTCTGACCGCTTACGTTGACAGGGTTCTGTGTCAGCCCTACTTTTTCAGACATACCTATGAACCACACTTGTTTGTCAATCTGTACATTTTTGTAACATCACAATTGGCAGCTAGGCAGCCTACAATATCAAAGCTACTAACAATGATTGGTGGTTTATAATGACTAGTTGGCATGACGTCTAGCAATTTATCCATGTAGATGTTATTGTTGTCCTGTTCCTACATAATCAGATAAAGATAAAACAAGCAGATTATTAAAAGAAAAAAAATTGTTAATCAAGGGTTGAATCTGCTAGGTACTGAGCACTAAATAACTGAGGAAAGACAGGATTACTGCGGCACAGCAATTTTCACTCTGGGTTTAACACATTTATTTATGTCTAAAACCTTTTAAAGCTCTCAATTCGAAAACCAATAAAAATAGACAAGATCTTCAGCCAGCTTGGAAGAAATGTCGATTGCACAATACAGTTAAAAGAAGAAACGTAGGCGAAAAAAAGGAAAAATCAGGAAGGCACACCGGTTTCTGTAGACGACCACTCAAATAACATCTTTCCCAGTTCATTATGTCCTGTACCAAGTCATGCATTCGAACAACCCCATATTTCAACATCTGCCCATAATTGATCCATGCAAAAAAAATACAAGAAAACTTATTATCCATCATAGAACCGGAGGTGCATTTCATGCTTAAATACTGAACACTCAAGTTGTAATCTAAACCGAGAAACCCAACCAATCTTCAGTTTCAGCCAATTAGAATGAAATTTCAACAGCTCGCGTGCTGAAGCGAAGAGCTTACCTGGAGGCCGTGACCTGCGTGGCGGCACTACTAAGAGCAGCTCCCGGCTCCTATGGCTGCCACAAGAAATTTGCTTGGTCATTTCGTTAGTCTTTGGGAGTTTGATTGCGAGTTTTCTTCTTAATTTTTTTATCTGTGTTTGACGGAGGTTTTGTGAGTATCCATGGTAAGATGATTTTTGTGATGGTTTAAGGTTGGTTTGAAGGTGGTTTTTGCAGTGGATGGGCAGGGATTTTGTGGTGATTTATGGTGAATATTGGTGGTTTACGGTGGTTTCATAAAATATCCAATTTTACTACATTATGCACAAGTAATTATATATAATACATAATTAAATAGTTTTCCCATAAATTCTCTTAAATTTATCTACTGTATATCAATTTATAACTTCATTTCCACATTTTACTTGCATTCTTGTTCTAACTGAATTAAACCACACATGGAATTAATGTAATTACATAACAATATTTTGGCAACTTCTGAAATTATAATTTTTTTTTTTTTTTAAATCGGGGTACCTAAACCAGTTTACACGTATATCAACTAATCATCTGTGACCCTGGAACTACTAGTTAGGTAAAAACTTTAGTATCTATCCCTATTTAACAGTTGATGAGAGACTCAAACTCAAGATATCTTGAGTAATACATCCAAGAATTTCTATCAAACTACTTGATGATCAAGTTTAATATTTCATACCCTATTCCCTATCATATTCCCAAAATACATGTTTGTTTAATTATTTGGAAAATACTACTTTATTTTTTTAATTACTTTTAGACCCTTTAAGTTTATTAATTTAATTAAACACCCCTGGAAAAGAAGTTTAAAAATTAACAAAAACACCCCCACCCACCCATAGTTGCGAATTCCGCAACCACCGGAATCTATCACAACAGCGTATAAATGATAGGAACTGGCTGTTAATTCGTCGATCTGGCCTTTTCTGATCAGATCCACAATGGATCTAGACGGAAAAGGCCATGTCGACGCACGACCACCAGATCCGACCAGTCTACATCATAATGCCATTTTCTAACCAGATTCCAGTGGTGGTGGCCGGAATCTTGCACCGTGTGTGTGTGGGGGGTTGTTTTTGTCATTTTACAAAATTTTTATATATTGGGGTGTTTGGTAAATTAGCAAACCTAAGGGGTTTTTTTGTTAATTTTTAAATTTCACCTTGTAATACTCACTCTATTCAACTATTCAGTAGAGATTCTTTCTTTTCAAAATAGCAGTAGAAAGCAATATTACAATAACTTACTGAAATTGGTATACATAATATTTTTATATTAGGTCTTGAGAAAAATTCCAATAAAAAATAATAATTTTTTTTCGTCTAGTTATTAGATTTAATATAGGGTGCGTTTGGCAGGATATTTTTATCCATATTTTGAAACAGATTTTGAAGATAGTGTTTGTTTCATTATTTAGACAATAGAATCTTCAAAATCTTATCTTGTAACTTTTCTGACAGTTTTTAATGTATGGATAGTAAAGAGGGAAGAAACCCAGATGCTTTACTAAAATTTTCTCTAAGTTTGTGACCTTGAAATTGTATAATTTTTATAATATTTATTTTGTTAGATGAAAAGAAACCTGAGAAAGTTTAATATCAAATGAATCTACATAATCTTAAAACCCAATATTGCATTATAGGACCTATCTATTATCAATACGCAATCACTATCTATCCTAATTTAGTTCAACTTCATTAAAAATGTATTTAAATTATTAAAGAACGATTATAAGGGTTGATAATTAGTACTTTTGTTATATATGTATTAATGTGATGTTTTTAAATAGTTGGATTAGTACTTGAAATTAATATGAGTTTTTGTTTTTTAATATTTACGGGTGACAAAATTACCAATAAAATGTTTAATGTTATTAAAATATAAATTGATAAGTTATATATATAATAATACCTTATTTTAACAAAATGCAATAAAATATTATATTAATAAATAATTTATAAAATATATATATCAATAAAATATTCAACACAAATATCAAGGTCAAAATACTCTACCAAACATATATTCTGCAAATCCTATTCTCGTAATCATAACCCTACTCAACTATCCAATATTATTCTCAAAATCCTATCCAAAATATTGAACCAAACGCACCCATAAATGTTTTAAATAAGACTCTTGCCACTTAGTGATAAGCCTTTATTTGATATAAATTTTTATAAATCACATCTAAAATAAAACTTTCATAAATTAAAAGAAATTATACTACTTCTTTTCATATCGATAAAACTATTTTTAGTACTACAAATAACGACCTGAGACAAGCCGACTTGACTTCTTGTAGATGTGACCTGAAGTAATTAAGGATAATTGACCAAAGAATCGTGCTAGTTAAGACTAAAGTTAATCCAAAGAAAGAAGTCTCAATCCATCAAAATCCAAAAATTAGATACGTATAGATTATGTCAAATTTTTGTGTTACAATTGTTTTATACAAGTAAATGTAAGAATAAAGTAAAAGTAAATAGAAGGGATGAGTAATACAATTACCTTATTATTAACAAAATATTAATCCAAGGAAAGACTAATAATTAAGTATTACTAATAAATAATGGTATTTAAAAATTAGATACGTATAGATTATGTCAAATTTTTGTCATTTTACAAAATTTTTATATATTGGGGTGTTTGGTAAATTAGCAAACCTAAAGGGTTTTTTTGTTAATTTTTAAATTTCACCTTGTAATACTTACTCTATTCAACTATTCAGTAGAGATTCTTTCTTTTCAAAATAGCAGTAGAAAGCAATATTACAATAACTTACTGAAATTGGTATACATAATATTTTTATATTAGGTCTTGAGAAAAATTCCAATAAAAAATAATAATTTTTTTTCGTCTAGTTATTAGATTTAATATAGGGTGCGTTTGGCAGGATATTTTTATCCATATTTTGAAACAGATTTTGAAGATAGCGTTTGTTTCATTATTTAGACAATAGAATCTTCAAAATCTTATCTTGTAACTTTTTTGACAGTTTTTAATGTATGGATAGTAAAGAGGGAAGAAACCCAGATGCTTTACTAAATTTTTCTCTAAGTTTGTGACCTTGAAATTGTATAATTTTTATAATATTTATTTTGTTAGATGAAAAGAAACCTGAGAAAGTTTAATATCAAATGAATCTACATAATCTTAAAACCCAATATTGCATTATAGGACCCATCTATTATCAATACGCAATCACTATCTATCCTAATTTAGTTCAACTTCATTAAAAATGTATTTAAATTATTAAAGAACGATTATAAGGGTTGATAATTAGTACTTTTGTTATATATGTATTAATGTGATGTTTTTAAATAGTTGGATTAGTACTTGAAATTAATATGAGTTTTTGTTTTTTAATATTTACGGGTGACAAAATTACCAATAAAATGTTTAATGTTATTAAAATATAAATTGATAAGTTATATATATAATAATACCTTATTTTAACAAAATGCAATAAAATATTATATTAATAAATAATTTATAAAAAAAATATATCAATAAAATATTCAACACAAATATCAAGGTCAAAATACTCTACCAAACATATATTCTGCAAATCCTATTCTCGTAATCATAACCCTACTCAACTATCCAATATTATTCTCAAAATCCTATCTAAAATATTGAACCAAACGTACCCATAAATGTTTTAAATAAGACTCTTGCCACTTAGTGATAAGCCTTTATTTGATATAAATTTTTATAAATCACATCTAAAATAAAACTTTCATAAATTAAAAGAAATTATACTACTTCTTTTCATATCGATAAAACTATTTTTAGTACTACAAATAACGACCTGAGACAAGCCGACTTGACTTCTTGTAGATGTGACCTGAAGTAATTAAGGATAATTGACCAAAGAATCGTGCTAGTTAAGACTAAAGTTAATCCAAAGAAAGAAGTCTCAATCCATCAAAATCCAAAAATTAGATACGTATAGATTATGTCAAATTTTTGTGTTACAATAGTTTTATACAAGTAAATGTAAGAATAAAGTAAAATTAAATAGAAGGGATGAGTAATACAATTACCTTATTATTACCAAAATATTAATCCAAGGAAAGACTAATAATTAAGTATTACTAATAAATAATGGTAGGTGAAGAGCAAGTTTGCGTTTAACTAAACACGTGATTAGCCAATTACAATTAAAAGTATTTTTTACATCAAATTTTTTTTCTTTCTTTTTTTATAATCCATAAGTTCAACTGCAATATATAGAACCTTATTATCTTTGAGAAGTAGAAAATAATGAGCTTTGATTATATAGATGTCTATGATAGGATTTAAACCTTAGACTTTGTGAGAGCAAACCATGAATCTGACTATTTACCTAACCTTTTATAGGAGTGTTATGCCTGAAAAAGTAGGGCTGATGCAAGGTTCAGTCATCATGAAAATCCCACCAAATCTCTGCAACAAATCGCGTAAATCACTCTAGGAAGTGGGCTATGGGACATAAAGAAGGATTCGTCTAGATAATCTTACCAAATCATTGATTTAGTAATCATTAACTTAATCCATCCCACAATAAATTGAGAGTTCTTCTCTCATTTTAGGGATTACCTAATCTCTCTTAAAAAAATAGCATATACACTCTCTCTCAACTCTCTCTCTTGTAATCACTTGTAAAGTCAGCTCGCTGACTGCGACCTGTTTGCCATCATTAAAACAATATCAGTGGACGTAGGACTTGCTTCCTTAAAGCATCCAAACCACTTTAAATACTGTTCTTCATCTCTTTTTACTCTCATTCCCTTATCCACATGTGTCTTCTAGGCTAACTCAGTATTTCACAGTGCATTTGGTTGGCGTACAAATCATGCATCAACAAAGTGAAATTTAAGTTTCTATTAATATATATGTTTTCTATATAAAACAATACCAATTTCATTTTTAAAGAAAGACTTGTGAACATTACATTAATAGGCTTGTCGGTATATGTACAAATTGAACATATAAATTCTTATTCAAAAAATAACTGAACATAACTCAATTTTTTTAATATCATTTATCTACATTAATTTAATTGCTTTTTTACATGTGCTCGTCAATTCTTTTGCACCACATCAATTTGTATATAAAAATTTATATATCAACGGCCTAAATAATTCAAAATTTTAAAAGATTCTTATAATAATTCGAAACTATATCGGCGGCCTAAAACCATCCGGAGTAATAGTCTTGTTCATACTTAGGCTGTACTATATTGGTTTATAATCAATCTTTATTTCCATGTGGTTCTATTATTGATACACAGAATGCGTTTTCTGTCAGATTCAACATTCTCTCTATTGATTTGCTCTCCTATACATTAAGATAATTCAGAATCGGAACTAGATCGTGATAATAACAGTTTCATGTATTCCAGGTTCAGCCCATGTGAAGATGGCAATACAGCAATGTCAGTAGAATTCAAAATAATAGAGCAAATCTTTTCTTATCTAGTCACACTCTCTAAAGAGACTAATTTCAATATGTTTTATCACTTATCATCACTTAGTAGAGGACTCGTGTGCCTTGCTTGAGGAAAATGCCAGGGCGATATGTCGAAATGAACAGTTCCCATAAGAGGGGAAACTGCGAAACAGCGTACATGAACACAGGTACCAAGGCTGAGCCCACTACTAAACCAAATAACCAATTTGCCTTTTGGTCACAAAACACCAGAAAAACAATGGCACAAAACGCTACCATCAGGGTAATAAGAGAGACGAACAACATAAAAAGACCCCATATTAACCTTTTGGGTAGGGAATAACGAAAATCATATTCTGCATACCGTGCCGTAAGGATGGACAAAAACATTATGATGGCAGCAGTTGATGAGGATAAAGAGAGTGCATCTGAAATGCTAAAGATCTTGAAGGCTGCCTCTCTGTAAAAATTTGGTACGCCGTTATCAGCGTAATCACCAGGTATAGTGATTGCTGCTGCAAATACTATAGTGGCAATCAGTGCCGCAGCTATTGAGCATGAGTTTGCTGTAACTTTCATCCATTTCTCACCGTCTTCAACGAGTTTCTTGTGTTGTTCAGTAAATATCATTGCTGGAGTTTCTTGTTTAGAATTTTTATCCTCTTTGTAATTAGGCTTCACAATTTTCTCTACTTCCTGTAGAAAAAATATTAATAATAAAATAACTAAAAAAATATGACACATTGAACTTCTAATAACAGTTTCCTTTTTAGACTAATCGCTATAGGTTAAGAAGTTTTAGCATACATATGGATATGGGATGCATTTGGCTTGGGGGAGAGACTGAAGTACATTAACATGCATAGATAATGTTTATAACAAAAGTCATAGTACCTCGAACCACTGTAACTCACGCTGCATCTGTAAGGCTGCACCAGGGATGCGACGGAGCCGATATTCGGGAGCCAATTTTCCAGCTAAGTGCAAGATATTATTTCCGTCAACATCTTGGGGCATCAACAACAAATGTTTTTGACCGCTCATCTGAAATATGAGATTGAATACCTTTTCTTGACGCTTCAAGACTGCCAAGTGGAATACACTATGATTCTTTTCATTTGTAAACCAGATTGCATCTGGAAATGTTTTTATAATCTCTTCCACCACTTCGCAAACCCCCAATTCTGCATCTAAAAGGAGCGGTGGTTTTAGTAACCGTTTAGCTGTATGATAGTCTGGCTTACTACTTTTAATTTTCCCACACAAGTATTTGACAAGTTGAAGTGCTTTGTGATGCATCAATCTTGTTTCTCGTATTTCCTTCCTATTACTTGGAACTGCAAATTAAACACACATTAATATATATATAGCTAGCGAGAAATATATTGTAAATCAGAAGAAGAAAACATGCTAGAGTTTCATACTTAAAAGTTCAGATTCCTTCCAGTGTCATGCATAAGAAGGAGAGAAAGAGAGCAGCCCCTCGAGAGCTGGATTGTTTTAACAAAAAATTTGAAATTTTCTTAGCTCTTAATTTTTTATAAAAGATTGATGGTTTTTAATTTTCTTGAATTTCAACGTGTTATCGTTTCATAATTAATTATATCTCTATCAAATATCTTCATCTCCAGAGTAGGAATAATACTGGAAGAATAAAAATAACTTTTACTAACGCATGAAAAGGTAAGAGAAATTTAGAACCCAGAAAATAGGGATACGACTTGCCTCGACCCTCCCTACCCCATAAGGTCCGGGTGCACCTATGAGACTCAGGCGGCCGAGACGTGCTGTGTGGAAATCTAAAAACCTGTATTCTAAATACGTTTTTGATAAAAACATTCGCTTGGATTCATTTTGAAAGCATAAACACATAAGATATATATATATATATATATATACACATTTGAAAATATGAAAGCTAACTTGTACGTTCATAAAATCTAAAAACGGATGGTATCAGATATTCATATCTTTTATAATCAACACAGGAGATAAACATAAGGATAAAACATAATTCTGTAGCGGTAACAAGCATGACATTTTTACACACATGACGAGTCGATGACGTAAGGGCCCAACCTTGAGAGGAATCACTCCTTAGCACGACTCTTCCTGTGAACTTGGGGAAAATGGTCTAAAAAGGGGTGAGCTGAAATACTCAGTGAGTGGGGGATTGGGGAGAGTTTGCAAAACATTCTTCAACAATAATCATGGCATGAATAGTTCTTATGAAATTCTGAAAACAACATGATTCTATGAACGTGTTATGGAAGTAACTAAATCATTCTTGTATGCATGTATAACTCGTTTTCTAAAATTGTTCTAAGTGCTGTAATCTCATCATTTAAGCTGAAAACAAATTCTGAATTATAGCTCATCATTGAATGCTTAAAATTCTTTTTCTGGAAACTTAAAACATAACTGTAAGTGCTTATGCTTCTGGAAACAATATTTCCTGTAAGGCATGCTGCAACCATCTATGTCATCACTCAAGAATGCATATGATTATGAAAATAATAACTCTACTAGTCATGCTGCAAACATCCAAACCATCATTCAATGAACACTCATGATTCACAAAACAAAATCTGGTAACTAAATTTATAACTGTTGTGATGATATAAAATTGAAAACTGATTTTTCTGAAACTATGCATTGATAACTAATTTTGGAATACTGTAAACTTTATGCTGATAACTGAACTTTAAACTGGATACTATAGCTTTTACTGATACTGAAAATTATAAGCTGATATCTTATTTTGAAATTGTGGCTAATACTCAAAGCTCTCTTAATAAATATTTTGAAAACTCATATTGAGACTATCGCTCATAGCTGATACTAAAAATTGAATGTGATTTTGAACATTCTAAAACAGATTATGATGTTAATAACAGAAAACTCTCACCGCAACTAGTACCCTCGGGGAAATTTGTCTTACCTGGTGGGCTTCCTGCACGCAAGCAGAGCAAGGGATGTACCTGTCATACTTGGCAAGATCTATCATCATGCGGGCAGAGCTACTGAGACTGTCATACCTGCCAGACCACTCAACGTCTAGGCAGAGCCAATAAAATCTGTCATACCCAGCGGACCACTCAATGCCTAGGCAGAGCCAATAAAATCTGTCATACCCGGCTGGACCACTCAATGCCTGTGCAGAGCCAATAAAATCATACACGCAAACCACTCAACGCCCAGGCAGAGCCAATACAATCTGTCATACCCGACGGACCACTCAACGCCCAGGCAAAGCCAATAAAATCTGTCATACCCGACGGACCACTCAACGCCCAAGCAGAGCCAATAAAATCTGTCATATGCATGCGCAGAGCCAAAATCTGAAACTGTCATACCCGGCGGAACCTCAGACGTAGCGGAGCCAAAAATCAGATCTCGGGGGATGGGTACTTTGTAGGGTGGTTTTAGCACCACAATAATCTCGTGCATAATCTCAAGTAACGTGTAAGTCAAGAACATACCACATATGTGTTTATAAATCATGCATATATGACATAATATTCAAAAAGTCACATCCAGGGGTGAAATTGAAACTTTCCAAACATGTTTCAAAACTGACAGTTTAACCCAGATTAAATATTACTTTCAACATCACATTGCCATAGCATATGTCCGACACTAATCATAAGATATATACCATATTTCATATAAAAGCAATCACGCCAAAACGTATGAAATTCCATGCAAAATGGGGTAGAATGCAAGTTTTAAAACTTACTTTCAAAACTGACGAATGCACCCCTTCTCTTTTCCTTTTTTACCAAGAAACCATTTACCAACATCACGAACCTTAACCCGTATACAATTCAACCAATTCTCTACTCTCAACAGCAACATTTTATTCATATAGCATGAACACATATAAATTCTATATACCAAACTTCATCAAAACATTTAAAATAAAATCACAAGTTAACATGCAAACATGGATTTAAGAATTTGGAAGAAGATTTGGTTTAATCCACTCACCAAATCAAGCTATAATTTCAATGGGGCATTCAAGACAAATATATGTTGATCCAGTAATATTTTCAAGTCATTTCAGAATCAATATCTATTTAAAACACAATTTTCTTTCAACTTATTTAAATCTGCCAACTGTTTCCAGAATTGAGGTTACTCACTTGTAAAATTCATAACAATTCAGCCCTTAATCTAAACCTCATGAAACTCTCCAGAATTAAACTAGGCACATATAGGATTCACCAGAATTTAAAATCACTCAATTTAGATAAGTATAAGTGCATTTTTTCAGTTCTGAAAAATGCATGCTCTACAGAAAACATGAAATTCCAGAATTTCATAGTAGAATTCAAAATTCATTAAAAAATCCAATACTTCGAATTTTGGGGTTAAATCAATTTTCAACCAATCTCTAATAAGTCTAAAACAAAATATCTGAAATTTAGCTTCATTTACAAACCCGAAACATATATAAAATTTTCAGAAGTTTAGGCTGTCAGAATTTCACAGCATAACTTTTTATAACCAAAAACATACTTTAATAACTCTTGATTCTTTAGGACCAACATATATGCTCTACCCATATAAAACTATTGCATTAAACATCCAATTTCAGTTAACCACAATAGTCAGCCACCATATCCAACATACAATTTCCCATAATTTCTTTTCTATTCACAAACATTATGTATATGCGTAAAATGCACACATGCATGCCAAGTTCAACATTTCTAATTCTGCCTATTTTATAACCTTTTTCCATCTACTCTTCAAATCAACAACATCCACAACTCATCTCTATGGTACAAACAATATTCCAAATAATCAATTTAAACATAACTTTTAAATGCTTTGTTAGACCGATCGTCACAGTCTAAAAAATTAAACCTAAATACCGTAGTAGCGGTAAGCAGGATAGAATCCACAGGGAGCAAGACTAACAACCTAATGTATTTTAAGTAGCGGAAATGAAATTGATAATGGATTAATGAAACTAAATAGACTAAATGCAAATAATGAAATAGTGCAATTAAAACTAATAAAGACTTTATAATAGAAATGTTGCCGTTACGGTTTTGGTTCGACACGAGACCGACTCACACAATTCTTCTCTACCCTCTACGATCCCCTAAACCTACAAGGCAAGGTAAATCAATGAAATGGTTTCCCGACACTCTAGGTATAATCTATCCCTGTCCTCACCCGATCACCAAGTTCGATTGGTTAAAGACTATCATTGAACGTCGATAAACGCTACCAGGCAATACCACTAGTTGGTACGCGATCAACAAATACAATCTGTCAACACGTAATATCCAATCAACCAACTTCACAATAAACGCAACAATAGTAGAAATTAAATTAAATCCAAACACAACTCAATTACAATTGATGCGAAGTAATGTAAGCAATATTCATCATTTATTTATTCCAAACCAACGTTTATCATTCAGCAAGTTCTATGAAAATATTAAATCACAATGGACAACAATATTCATCACAAGTTATGCCCAAATCATATTAAAGTATCGAAATCAATCATGAAACGAAAACAAATATAATCCGAAGCACAATACTACCAAATGTCCTATAATCGGGCTCATCCAACTAGTCGAGAGCGATGAGGAGAGTCGAGAGTCAATCCCGATCGCCTATGCCGTAATGACATAACCGGGAGCTTAGCCTCCATGGTGGTGATGACGGAGGCCGAAACGGTGGAAACGGAGCTGACCATGGCGGAGAGGAGGTAACCGACAGCGATATGGTGCGAAAAGGGGCGAAAACGACCAACGGACAGCCCGGAATACGAACAGCCGCGTTCGGCGGAAAACGTTAATTTTCCGGTGGGTCTCCAAAAACGGTGGCGGAAATGGGATCCGAAGGTACCAATGGAAAGCTCTGGTGATGGGGAGTTCAGATCAGGTCCCGGGGAGGTGAGAAGTCGCCGGAAATGAGCAGGATCTGGCCTGGAAGATGAAGAGTCGCGGAGGCTAAATCACTTGATTCCCGGCGGTTTTCGCGGTGGTCAAGCTAGGGAAGTGTAGATCCGGCTGTGGGCAAGTGAGATCTACCCTTGGGGAGCTGAAACGTCACCGGAAAATGGCCAAAACTG
Organism: Pistacia integerrima; assembly: GCA_026225825.1. Lineage (NCBI taxonomy): Eukaryota > Viridiplantae > Streptophyta > Magnoliopsida > Sapindales > Anacardiaceae > Pistacia > Pistacia integerrima. Next base: position 36,522,941 of record CM047747.1, on the reverse strand, counting down.
GCCGGGAAGACGAAGAGTCGCGGTGGAAGACAAAGCGTCGCGGCGTGGTGGTTCTCGGTGGTGGTTTGCCGTGGTGGTTTGCCGTGGCTTTGACGGGATGATGATCTGGGGTCGAGGAAGATGAAGCGTCGCCGGAGGTCGCCGGAAATGGAAGATGAAGGGTCGCCGGAAAAATGGAAGATGAACAGTCCCCCCTGGTTCACGCGATCTGCACTTTTTTTTTATAGTGCATATTGCAAAATTTCAGTTTAGTCCCTGCACAATTGAAAAGTGACAAAATCAGCCCCTTAAAACATGACATTTTACCCCCTAAACAGCATAAATGAGACAAAATTACCCTTAATCCATAAACCACAACCTAATATCAACTCATATATTTTCCAAAATCATTCCAAACACGTTAAATTCATAAGAAAAATATTAGGAAGCGATTTTCATGAATAAATTCATAAATTCTTTAATTGTCTCAATATACTTCAATTTAATCACAAATGGGATATTTTTATCACCAAAATAGAGTCACTTTCATGACTCTAACACACTCCCCAACTTACTCTTTGCTCGTCCCTCCCCCGAGTAAAGTTAAAGGAACTCTTTCAACATTCTCACAAAACCATACACAACCATATTCATCAACAACCAAGACATTCATCAAAAGGTAAAGTGAAGAATTTGAACATAACAAGTAAATAACACAATCCTAAATAAAGAACTAAAGTTTCTCAAGATTTGCCTATCTCCATTCAAGCTTCTCAAACACACATTTCATATTCATATCACAATGTTAAAATGTCATGCAAAACTCCCCAACTTATGTACACGCAACATAATGCTCATTTTCCACACAAGATTTTGACATATAATTTCTTTTTTCATTCATCATCTTTTTTTTTTTTTTTTCTTGTCTTAACTTCTTAAGCTTTCTAGAAGGTCCGTAACGGGCTTTAGGTCAATGACTCCCAAACCAGATGGCTATAGGGCACTAAGTGTAGAATACTCCTCGAACTTACTCACCCGAACCAACTAGGCTACAAGTCAAGACTTTATTTCTTTATTTCTTATAAAGCTCATAATTTATATAATGACTTATTAAGCTTTCTAGAGGACCCATGTAACGAGCTTTAGGCCAACCGCTCCCAAGCTAGATAGCTTTAGGGGATTAGGTGTAGAACACCCCTCGGGCGTACTCACTCGAGTCAACTAGGCTACAAATCAAAACCAAATCATCAAGCAACATTTAAGCACTTTTAACACACGCAAGATAATAAATGAAAATTTGCTCCATGGGCATGTAAAGTATGTGGGAGACTTGCATAAACACTAAAACACATGACATTTACACAAAACAGTGTCTAACCACAATTATGGACAAACCTAGCACAAAACAGAACCAATAGTTCAATGTTTAAAACCATGTTGCACAAAAAATTTTCAAACACCTCACAAAACCTTTCAACTAACACTTTAATTGCTTCTAAAATGGTAATTATGCATGAATTCATGAAAAATTTTAAAAATAACTCACTTTAGTTCACTTTAACCACTTTTGGATTTACAAGAATAAGATCAACATATTTTCAACAAAAACATCATCATGCCACAAAAATTTAAGCACACTCTCCACAAAAGCATCATCAATAACACTTCACAAAAATATCACAATCTCCACAAAAGTCTCATCAACAACACTTCACAAAAATATAAAGTCAAATCAACACTCCCCAACTTCAAATGTCATTGTCCTCAATGACCCACAACTACAAATATCCTCCCCAACTTAGCATCAAAAGATCTCAAATGGCAATATGATCAATGACATTAAAATCCTCCAACATATTTGAGAAACAAGAAATCTAACAATAATAGCATGTAAGGTGGAGAGATACAACCTGAGGAACAATGGTGGGGCTTTCATCAACAGAGTTTGTGGAGCATGCATAGGCGTAGCCTTGGACTAGTTAATGAGTTTCCAAACATGACAATCCTGCGAAGACAAAAACAACAAAAACATAAAAGCAATAAAAACATATTTACAAAGATGGGTTGCCTCCCACAAGCGCTAAGTTTAAAGTCTTCACCTGACTCGCACCGACATGGCTAATGCGGTTCTAATAAAGAACACTCCTCAATCACCTCTCCATCATTAATGCCATCGACATAAGGTTTAAGTCTTTGGCCATTCACCTTAAAAAACTTGTCCCGCTTTTTGGGTTTCGATTTCAACACCGTGAGGGAAAACATTAAGAACAATAAAAGGGCCATCCCACCGTGACCGAAGCTTCCCCGGAAAGAGGCGAAGCTTAGAGTTAAAGAGCCACACTTTTTGATTAGGAGAGAACGACTTCCTAACAATGTGTTTATCATGAAAAGCTTTAGTTTTCTCTTTAGAGATGCGAGAGTTCTCATAAGCTTCGTGTCTTAGCTCATCTAACTCCGAAAGTTGGAGTTTCCTATGGTCACCGGCCGTGGTCATATCAAAATTGAATTTCCTTGTGGCCCAATATGCTCTATGTTCAAGTTCTACAGGTAAATGGCATGCTTTCCCAAAAACTAACCGGTAAGGGGACATGCCAATAGGGGTACGATATGCGGTTCGATAGGCCCAAAGTGCATCATTCAGACGCATTGACCAATCCTTACGATCGGGCCGTACCATTTTCTCTAAGATAGTCTTAATTTCCCTATTAGCACGTTCCACTTGTCCACTAGTTTGAGGGTGATAAGGTGTGGCAACTCGATGAGTGATTGAGTACTTTTTCAATAAAGAGCCAAAGTGTCTATTGGTGAAATGTGAGCCACCATCACTGATGATGGCGCGCGGATGACCGAAATGGCTAAAGATGTGCGATTGAACAAAGTTAACGACCACCTTATGATCATTGGTCCTAGTGGCAATGGCTTCTACCCATTTAGACACATAATCAACTGCAAGCAAGATATATTCAAAGCCAAAAGATGAGGGAAATGGACCCATGAAATCAATACGCCACACATCAAACACTTCCACAATCAAAATAGGATTCAGGGGCATCATATCTCGTCTACCAATATTTCCTACTTTTTGACATGAAGTACAAGCACGACAATAAAAGAATGCATCACGAAAAAGAGAGGGCCAATAGAAACCAGACTGGAGGACCTTTAAAGCGGTCCTCTTGCCACTATAATGACCACCACAAGCATAAGAATGACAAAATGCAAGTACACTACTAAACTCATGGTCGGGAACACATCTCCTAACTATCTGGTCCGCACACACCACCCCGAAAAGGTCCGGGTCTTCCCAAAAAATAATGCTTGATGGTTGCAAAGAAATGATCTTTCGAGTTTTGGTCCACCCTAATGGTAATTGTCCTACGGCCAAGTAATTGACTATATGGGCATACCAAGGTGCTTTGGATTGGGATATCGCAAACAATTGCTCATCCGGGAAATATTCATTCAAACATTGGCTAGGGACAAACTCTGTAAAGAGTCTAGACAAATGGTCGGCGACCACATTATCACTACCCTTTTTATCTTTGATTTCTAGATCAAACTCTTGCAACAACAAAATCCATCGAATTAGTCTAGGCTTAGTGTCTTTCTTGGCTAACAAATACCTGACTGCAACGTGGTCTGTAAAGACAACTATCCTAGACCCAAGAAGATAAGACCGGAACTTATCAAGGGAAAACACTACCGCAAGCAACTCTTTCTCCGTGGTGGTGTAATTACATTGAGCATCGGAGAGGGTCTTGCTTGCATAGTAGATCACAACGGGCTTTTTATTCCCCCGTTGGCCAAGGACTGCACCAATGGCATAGTCCGACGCGTCACACATCACTTCAAAAGGTAGGTTCCAATCAGGAGGTTGCATGATGGGTGCTGTGGTCAACGCTTCCTTCAAAATGGTAAAGGCAATCATACAAGAGTCATTAAAAACAAATGGCACCTCTTTAGCAAGCAAATCACACAAAGGCTTGGAGATCTTGCTAAAATTCTGGATGAAACGCCTATAAAATCCTGCATGGCCTAGGAAAGATCTAATTTGTTTGACCGACGAAGGCGGGGGTAGTTGAGAAATCAACTCTACCTTTGCCTTATCCACCGATATCCCTCCTTGGAAACTACATGACCTAAGACAATTCCCCTCTTGAACCATGAAATGGCTCTTTTCCCAACTAAGAACAAGATTTGTCTCTTTGCAACGCTTTTAACACCAACTCAAGTTTTTCGAGACAATCATCAAAAGATGTACCAAACACAGAAAAATCATCCATGAAGACTTCAAGGAATTGACCCACCATGTCAGAAAATATCGATAACATGCACCTTTGAAACGTTGCCGGTGCATTGCACAACCCGAAGGGCATGCGCTTTAAAGGCAAACGTGCCAAAAGGACATGTAAACGTGGTCTTTTCCTGGTCTTCGGGGCAATCGGTACTTGGTTATATCCGGAATAGCCATCCGTAAAACAATAGAAAGCTTGCCCCGCGAAGTTTTTCTAGGATTTGGTCAATAAATGGGAGCGGAAATGATCTTTCCTAGTGGCTAGGTTGAGCTTCCTATAGTCAATGCAAACTCTCCATCCCGTGGGGAGTACGGGTAGGAATTCGCTCACCTTTTTTCATTTTCAACAACAAGAGGCCACTCTTCTTAGGTACAACATGGGTTGGACTCACCCATTGGCTGTCGGATATAGGGTAAATGATACCCGCATCAAGCCATTTGATCACCTCTTTCTTCACTACCTCCTTCATGTTCGGGTTTAACCTTCTTTGAGCTTCATGCACCGGTTTAGCATTCTCCTCACAAAATATGCGATGCATGCACAAAGAAGGGCTAATCCTCGCAAATCGGCTACCGACCAACCGATTGCTTCCTTATGTGCTATCAAGACCGCCACTAATCTCCTCTCTTGCTCATTATCTAAGTTGGCGGCAATGATCACGGGTAAGGTCTTGTTGGGTCCTAGGAAAACATACTTTGGAGTATCGTGCAAGGCTTTCAACTCTAAGACCGGTGGAGACTCAATGGACCTCCTTTGTGTCGCCTTAGACAAAGGTGGTAAGGTTTCATACTTGATGTTCCAAGGTCGACGCCTAGAGTGGGCGACCTAGCTATATACGCACTAACCTCCCTGAATCTCGACACTACACTCAAGCTAGATATCTCCTCAACAAATGGATTCATAAGAGTGTAAATTGCATCATCACATAACATCCGTGGGGCGTGAGCCCTCCACTAGATCACAATAGCATCAACCATGAAACACTCGTTATCGTCCTCACGCATTGGTCCTAACCCAAAGATTAAACACATTAAGTCTCAATTTCCTATTCCCAAAAGACACTTCCATCTCTCCGGATCTACGCTTAATGCAAGCATTTGCCGTTGCTAGAAAAGGTCTCCCTAAAATAATTCGGTGGCATACTTCCACGCTCGTATACTCCATGTCTAAGACAAGAAAATCCACCGGAAAATATAGTTCCTCAACCTTAACTAACACGTCCTCAATTAGGCCCCTAGGCGCTTTGACCGATCGGTCGCCTAACCGTAGTATGACTTCACCGACTTGAGCTCACCTAAGTTAAACTGCTCATACACTAAGTAGGTAATAAATTCACGCGCCCCTAAGTCTAAGAGTGCTCTATCAATCGTGACATTACCTATCACACAAGAAATAATAGAGCTCCAGGATCCTTTAACTGGGAATGCGGTTTGAGACAACCGCACTTACATTTTCCGTAAATGTACGCCTTAGGTGTGTGAGATTTCATTTTCCTCTTTTGCGTGCACAAGTCTTTGAGGAATTTGGCATAAGGTGTACTTGCTTAATGGCATCTAAGAGTGGAATGTTAATCGCACCTCGCTTAAACAACTCAATCATTTCATCCATCCTAGCGCTTTTCCTAGTAAAGTGGGGACATTTGGGGGCTCTAAGCATTGAGGAAAGGGTGCTCTCGGTATGTATGATGCAGGGATGGTTCATTCTCCCCAACTTTTTCCTTACCCAACCTCCGAACACTCAACTCAACAAGAGGCTCACTCTCACTCTCTTTGGCTTGGTCCCTACCTAGACTTTCCTCTTCTCTACCTTGGACTTTTACTTCCCTCTCAGGCCTAATTAGCTCTCGGCCGCTCCGAAGAGTCATCACGGCCTTAGCTTGTTCGAAAACCCTCTCTGTTGAGAAGAACCACTAGGGTTACCTATGACTTGACTAGGCAATTGGCCTTGTTCCCTCCTATTGACTCAGCTTGCTATTTGACCAACTGGGTCTCTAGCTTACTAATGGATTGGGAATGGGAATGTAGAAGTTGGGTATTCTGCTCTAAATCCTGGAACCTAGCATTCATGTCGGCTTTTTGTTCCTGCATGGTTTGGAGCATTTGAGCCATCATTGATTCTAGTGAACTAGACACTGGAGTAGGTCAACGAACGGGAGGTGAGAACCTAGGTTGGATGGGTGGTTGGATTGAAGGTTGCTCCCTATAATTGCCTTGCTGATTGGAAGGATTGTTCCTGTATGGCATACTATTAGGGACATTCTGAGATTGTTGTGGCTTCCATGAAAAATTAGGGTGGTTACGCCACCCAGATTGTATGTGTTCGAGCACGGACGCTCCGTCTCTCGGGAAGCCTTGTGCAACTTGCACTTGCTCCTCAAAACGGTCGTGTGTTCCTCAACCGGGATGGTCAAGAGTGGAGTGCATGGCAAAAACATCCCTGATTCGCCTTCCGAGATGATTGTGTAGAGGGTTGCCCTTGTATAGATACAACCGGTCAAATCGTGGGCCAACACCTCTAACTTAGAACTAATGTCATCTAACCGTGACACCTCATATACGCCACCCTTCTTGGATGGTCGCTTCGAGATAGGCATTCTAGACGCAAATGTGGTGCATTGAATTTTCACTTAAGGTCTCAAGAGTTGCCATAACTCATTCTCGCCCTTGTGCATAAATGTTCCTCCACAAGAGGCGTCTACCATATTCCTATGCCTCTCGGTTAGTCCGTCATAGAAACTACGAACTAATTGCCACCTAGGACCGCATGATGGGGACACTTCCTAAGCATTTCCTTCAAACGCTCCCCAACTCATAAAATTCCTCGCCATCAAGTTGAGCGAAACTAGTAATGGCTCGTCGTATGCTGTTGGTTTTACCAATGGGATAATACTTTTTTAGGAATCCTTGTTGCATTTGGGTCCAAGAGGTAATGGACCCTGCTACCAAAGAATTGAGCCACTGTTTGGCTCGATCCTTAAGTGAAAATGGGAACAAAATTAAGCGCACGACATCTTCATTCACATGTTGAAGTCTAACTGTGGAGCAAACCTCTAAAAATTCATCTAAGTGTTTGTATGGCTCCTCATTTAAATTCCCATAATAATTTGGTAACAATTGGATGACACTAGTTTTGATCTCATAGTGTTGTGTCTAGACATTGGGGATATGGATACATGAGGCTGAAGTGTAGGTGGTGGGTGCGAAATGTTGGCTAAGGGGCACATATGCGGGTTCATCCTGGTCAGCCATCCTACGTGCTTGTTTTCTATTCTTTTTACAAGTGCGTTCAATTTCAAGATTCAAAGGTAATAACTCTTCGTTAAAAAACCTTCTAGTTTGCATTCACTAACCAAACACACAAAAGGCTCAACAAGCAACGCAGCAAATGTCAAAGAAAATTAACTAAATGCAAAACCTAAGAAACAAATTTTACTAAGCACACAAAACAAAACTAAAACAAATCTAAAATCTAACGAAACTATACTCAATGAAATTTCCCACAACAAAATGTTTAATCAAAACTAAATTTATCAATGCAACCTAAAAGAATTTAATACTAAGGACAAAAAAATTAAATCCTAGGAATAAAAGAAAAATCAAAGGTTAAGAGAATTTCACAATCGGGACGTGCAGGATCTTCAATGCTCACGACACGCTGAAGCGTTTTCCCAATTGCAATTTTCCTGTAAAACAAAAACAAACACAAATGAAACTATTCCAATGAAAATAAAATAAAGCAAAGAAAAAATGAAATTTCGCAAACAACCTAAAAAGAAAATAATTAACTAAAAATGCAAAGAGACAAACTAAACGGGACACAAATATTAAACAATTCACCCAAACAAATAATCACAAGAAAGAAAATAACACAAACAAAACAACAAAACAACAAAGACTAAAATAAACCTAGAATAAAAACTAATAACTACCCAAACACACAAAGTCAAAAGCACGTTGCTCCCCGGCAACGGCGCCAAAATTTTGTTAGACCGATCGTCACAGTCTAAAAAATTAAACCTAAATACCGTAGTAGCGGTAAGCAGGATCGAATCCACAGGGAGCAAGACTAACAACCTAATGTATTTTAAGTAGCGGAAATGAAATTGACAATGGATTAATGAAACTAAATAGACTAAATGCAAATAATGAAATAGTGCAATTAAAACTAATAAAGACTTTATAATAGAAATGTTGCCGTTACGGTTTTGGTTCGACACGAGACCGACTCACACAATTCTTCTCTACCCTCTACGATCCCCTAAACCTACAAGGCAAGGTAAATCAATGAAATGGTTTCCCGACACTCTAGGTATAATCTATCCTGTCTCACCCGATCACTCAAGTTCGATTGGTTAAAGACTATCATTGAACGTCGATAAACGCTACCAGGCAATACCACTAGTTGGTACGCGATCAACAAATACAATCACAACACGTAATATCCAATCAACCAACTTCACAATAAACGCAACAATAGTAGAAATTAAATTAAATCCAAACACAACTCAATTACAATTGATGCGAAGTAATGTAAGCAATATTCATCATTTATTTATTCCAAACCAACGTTTATCATTCAAAGAAGTTCTATGAAAATATTAAATCACAATGGACAACAATATTCATCACAAGTTATGCCCAAATCATATTAAAGTATCGAAATCAATCATGAAACGAAAACAAATATAATCCAAGCACAATACTACCAAATGTCCTATAATCGGGCTCATCCAACTAGTCGAGAGCCGATGAGGAGAGTCGTAGAGTCAATCCCGATCTCGCCTATGCCGTAATGCATAACCGGGAGCTTAGCCGCCATGGTGGTGATGACGAGGCCGAAACGGTGGAAACGGAGCTGACCATGGCGGAGAGGAGGTAACCGACAGCCGATATGGTGCGAAAAGGGGCGAAACGACCAACGGACAGCCCGAATACGGGAACAGCCGCGTTCGCCGGAAAACGCCAATTTTTCCTTTTCCGCGGGTCTCCGAAAAACGGTGGCGAAATGGGATCCGAAGGTACCAATGGAAAGCTCTGGTGATGGGGAGTTCAGATCAGGTCCCGGGAGGTGAGAAGTCGCCGGAAATGAGCAGGATCTGGCCCTGGAAGATGAAGAGTCGCGGCGGCAAATCACGGATTCCCGACTTGCTCGGGCGGTGAAGCTGTTAAGTGTAGATCCTGGGCCGCCCCCAAGTGAGATCTACCCTTGGGGAGCTGAAACGTCATGGAAAATGGCCAAAACTGGCCTGGGAAGACGAAGAGTCGCGGTGGAAGACAAAGCCGCCGCGGCGTGGTGGTTCTCGGTGGTGGTTTGCCGGTGGTTTGCCGGCTTTGACGGCGGATGATGATCTAGGGTCGAGGAAGATGAAGCGCCGCGAGGTCGCCGAAATGGAAGATGAAGGGTCGCCGAAAAATGGAAGATGAACAGTCCCCCCTGGTTCACGCGATCTGCACTTTTTTTTATAGTGCATATTGCAAAATTTCAGTTTAGTCCCTGCACAATTGAAAAGTGACAAAATCAACCCCTTAAAACATGACATTTTACCCCCTAAACAGCATAAATGAGACAAAATTACCCTTAATCCATAAACCACAACCTAATATCAACTCATATATTTTCCAAAATCATTCCAAACACGTTAAATTCATAAGAAAAATATTAGGAAGCGATTTTCATGAATAAATTCATAAATTCTTTAATTGTCTCAATATACTTCAATTTAATCACAAATGGGATATTTTTATCACCAAAATAGAGTCACTTTCATGACTCTAACATGCTTGAAACAATAAACATCAAGTAACATGCAACTTGAAAAATGCAAACTTTAGAAAATGATTTAATGATTTTTCCACTCACCAAAATTTCCAGATTTCATCAAGACATGGTGCTAGAATCGAAACTGGACATGTAGCACTTTAAAGTCACCACCACACATGCAAGGCATTTAAGAAGATATCACACCAAAATTTGGATCAAACACTATAATAGAAATCAACACTTTACATAACAGAATTGAGTTTTTTAAAAGAGTTTTTGGTCGGGTCCACTCACTATTCTAACAACCGAAGCTCCCCGCACTCTCCTCCGCTCTTCTCTCACTCTACCATTTTTCACCCGCACTCCATTCCCCTCCCCTCTCTTCTCCGTTTTCTTCTTTTTCTTCATCGCGAAAATCAGCCCCTTTTCTTTTTTTTTTTTTTATATTTTTAATCTTTCTAAATTTATGCTTCGCCCTAAATTACAGTAATCCCGCTAAACCCCTACCACATCGCCTTTTCTTTTAAATAAACCTCCGCATTTTGCCCCTTGTTACATGCAAACCCATGCTTCCTTTTCTTGCAATTTCATTCCCAATAAAACTTTTAAAAACTAACAAATCCCCTTCCATAAAAAATAAAATCACACGTAATACGTAATATGTATTAGGATTAAAAACGGGGTTTCACAATTATGATGGACAGAATTTAGGATTATTAATTTCAAATTTCTACGCCAACAAAATGGCTAAAAATATGCATCAATAAAGTAAAATGAAATTTGCACTACTAGCAGAGAATTTTACCGGCCATTGATTTGAAATCAGTTAGAAGCATCGCTATCTCATTAAAGTCTATTCATTAAGCAATAGTAATAATAGCAAAAGAAAAAAATTAACTCACCATAAAATCCAGCAGCTAAGGATTTACGAAAAAACACCAGTACTTGTCATCTTCCCTATCTGTTACGTAAAACAAGGTTCAAGTAGTTTCCGCAAAATGGCAATAAATATTTAATCATCTCCTTTTGGCCATGCCGAGCCTCAATCAAAGGTATCCAAAGCACCTTGTTTCTAACTCAATTAAGTGTAGAAGTTCTTCTTTCATCGCATCATGTTGGTCGCTTGGACATTGCCAACAATAGCAAAGAACGGAGAGGACCGTGTTGCCCTCCGCGTTTCCACTACCGCTTGATCTCGTTGACATTTTAATCAATAGATACTCCACAATATGATGCGCCTTGCCTTTCCCAACAGCCACATGAAGAGTCGTGTCCAAGTGTATCGAGATCCCGCGTCCTAACGTATATTTGGGTCTTCACAGATTGTTTTTACATGTTCCAGTTCCCCCGAGTATAGCTTCATATAGTGGCGTAATCCGTGAAATCATCTGCAATAAAAACATACCGAAAACTTTTTATTATTATTTATTTACTTATGAAAATTTAATTTGATTTTCTACTACTTACTCGTATCTTGTTCTGACAAGGTAGTAGACCGTGATACGTAAAGGGCCGTCTCAGAAACCTCCACAAAATCAGATCCTACTCCAACAAATCCTCCACAAAATCGGCAATCTTCTTCACAACTAAATCAATCCACCACTAATCCAACTTCAAGAAAAATTGGTCAACCATTTTCAATCATCAATTTCACCCGTGACTTCAACAAAATCAAACCAGAAACTCACTGACACGACCCCTCCCGACCCCCCTTATCCCATAGGCTCCGGGCGCACCCATGAGACTCAGGAGATCGAGACATACCATGTGAGAAAACTATAAAACCTGTTTATAAATAAAATATCATAAAAATGTAACGTCATTTGCATATAAACAAATGCAATTGGAATTTTCACAAAATGAAATTTATGGTATCAGATTTTTCCATATCTTTAATAATCCAAACAAGAAATAAATACATGATGAAAGAAACATAAACTTTGCAAATGGCAAACAAAATACAACTATAGAATCTATGATGAAATGAAGTCGTGTGGCCCAACCTTGAGTGAAATTCACTCCTCTGCACGATCACCTTCTAGACCTGGTGGGGGGAAAGAAAAACATTTGAAAACGAGGGGTGAGCTAGAAATGCTCTGTGAGTGGGGAATGGGTTAGTATGTAATAGAACATTTCAATATACAATAAAAACACTCATGCTTATAAAATTTCATCTCCGTATACATATTTTATAATATAAGCCATCTTTCATAACACATGCTGAAATCTCTCATGGCAAGACTTCTTTCTGAACACTATTATGATAAACGAATAAATACTCATGTTTCTCTAAAAACATCATTTCTAAGAAACAAGCTTCATATGCGAATAACATTTACATTTATAAGTTCCCATTTTTAAATAAATGATATACATATCCAAACTATCTCTCAATCACATGTGAAAACTCTCACCCAACTAGTACCCTGGGGAAAATCTGTCATACCTGGTGGGCGTCCCACACGCAGGCAGAGCGAGGGACGTACCTGTCATACCCAGCAAGATCTATCATCGCGTGAGCAGAGCCACTGAAACTGTCATACCTGGCGGACCACTCAACGCGCAGGCAGAGCCAATAAAATCTGTCATACCCGGCAAGATCTATCATCGCACGGGCAGAGCCACTTCGCATACCTGGCGGACCACTTCAACGCCTGTGCAAAGCCAATAAAATCTGTCATACCTGGCGGAATCCTGCATCGCTCAGGCAGAGCCAAAATCTGTATCTCTGGGGGATGGGTGGTTTTAGCACCACAGCATACTCATGCATAGTCTCAAGTAACATGTAAGTCAATAGCATATTTCGTATGTGCTTATAAATCATAGATATATGACATAATATTCAAAAGTCACATATAAGGGTGAAACTACAATTTTCTAAACATGTTTCAGAAACTGACGGTTTAACCCAGATTGAGAATTATTACTAACCTCACAAACCGAGTCTTTTCTTTAACATTTTAACAGCCAAAATGCCTTAACTCCCAGCATTTTAAAACACCATGGAAATCAATTTTCTCAAAGACAGTCCAACTGGAAGCATACAAGTGTATTTAACCAACCAACTTTTAGTCCAACTACATAACTCAAGCACCTCTCAAAATGCAATCCAGCCGAGTGCATGCAACCTAAAATATCTAGCCACCATCTCAGTTTATTGAAACAGCCAAATGCATGCAAGTTTAATTAGCAAGCAATTCCCTTTAAAACTCGAAACAACCATTCTAGAATTTGTCCGAAAACATGCAAAGAAGAAATAAAACCAAGCAAGCTTCACATTTTGCTCAAACCTCACCAAAATATATAAAAATGGCATACTAGAAAATATCATACAAGCATAGATCTGAAATTTTTTAAGGAAAGTTTTTATTAAAACCACTCACCGTTTGAAACTCGACCCTTAAGCCGAAAAAATGACTGAAATCTTCTAATAATGCCCCCGCTTGCCTCCCTATGTACAAAATTCAATAAATCCTCCTTACATAAGTCCCCCATAAGGTAACGCCTCAATATTAAAATCATTGGACACTTCACACACCAAAAGATTAACATAACTTCTGCTTTAACAAAACTGTCTCATAATCGAACATCGGTCGCTCAGATTTTTTCTTAAAAATTCTATTTATCATTTTTAAGCCATAATTTTAACAGAGCGTTCTAGAGACACATAAGTTGTTCCCATAATTTTCTCAAGTCATTCCAGAATCAATAACTATTTAAAACACAATTTCCTTTCAACTCATTCAAATCTGTCCCCTGTTTCCAAAATTGAGGTACCGACTTAAAAAAATTCATAACAATTCAGCCCTTAATCCAAACCTCATGAAACTCTCCAGAATTAAACTAGACACACATAGGATTCACCAGAATTTAAAATCACTCAATTTGGATAAGAATAGATGCATCAAATCATTTTCCAAAAATACATGTTCTGCAGAAAACGAAAATTCCAGGATTCACAAGGCAACTTCAAAAATCCATATAAAATTCAATCCTTCGAATTTTTAAGTGAAATAAATTTCTAAACACTCCTCAAGAAGTCTACAACAACATATCCAAAATTTGGCTTCAAACAAAAACCCAAAACATGCAAACAATTTTCGGAGTTCCAGATGGTCAGATTTCTGTACAATAAACCCTTACATCAAAAATCATATCTTTAACCCATTTTTGTTTAAAAACAACCTCTATGTTCTACCCACACAAAATTATTAAAAATCAATCTCCCTATTTTAGTTTTGTTTTCATGAATTTATACCAAATCATAGACAAAACAATCCAAAGAGAGTTTTGAATCATAAATCACCAAAAAGAGGAAATATCAAGCTTTACTAACCTCCCATTTGCTCGATCTTCCTCCACTCTCCGATCACCGGAGTTTTGCTCGCCGACGGCCCCTTTTTCAGCCACCTCCGTCGGTCTCCTATCTCCTCTCTCCCTCTATTCTTGGTTTCATCTTTCTCTCCCTTCTTTTTCTTTTCTTTCTTTCCTTCCTTCCTTCCTTCCTTCTTCTTCTTCTTCTTCTCTCTTTCTTTCTTTCTTTCTTTCTCTTTTCTTTGCTTCTTCTTCCTCGTTTTTCTTTTCATTGAATGATCACTATTCATCAAAATATCTAAAAAATTTCAATTTAGTCCTCACTTATTTTGACTATCACCTTGTACTCCCCAAAACTTTCAAATTATTATACTTTACCCCAGAATCACAAAATAAAATTTAATAAAACTACATTAAAAAAAATACGGGGTATTACACTCACAAATCAAACCCTAACACAATTGAAAATTCCTTAAAACATCACAAATCAACCCATTGGAAGGGTTGTTGAGGCCATTTTCAATCATCAATTCCACCCTGAAGATCACTCTTCACGGCTTCACAACTTCGTAGCTTAGGTTTCTGGGAATCCCGAACCCTGGGATCCGGGCTGGCCGGTAAGATCTGGTTGCCAAACAAATGGCAACTAGAGGGTGTGATTCGGGAGGAGGAAAGAAAATAAAGGAAGAGAAAGAGATGAAGGAAAGAGGAGAAAAAAGACGGAGGAGGAAGAAGAGAATAAAAGAGAGAACGGATTTGAAACAGAAAGTAAGAAAGAAGAAATGTGTTTACCAATAAATTAAGGTTGCGTTTGCTTGGGTAAGTCATCTTATATTAGCTAATTACGTATTTACGTTTGATCTTATTTTTATTAATAAATTTTTAAGACAATAATACCTTTATAACACATTTAATTTGTATAAATATATCATTACAATTTTACCCTTGATTAGTTAAGTTTTTGGACATTAACACCCTTGTATTTATAATAAATTACAGCCCACCCAATACCATCGCACCACCCACCCATCGTCGGTCGTCGGCGCCGTAACGATGCAAGGTCAACCGGATTTGGGCAAGCTTGCGTTGTTATCACCTTTTCCGGCCATATCTTTGGCACGATCCGACCGTTTTCTGCAATCAGCAATCTAACAAAGGCACCGGAAGGCAAGAAATGGCCTTTGTGCTCTGTATGGCCATTTCCGGCCAGAGATCTAGCCATTAACGACCATCAATCTGGCCGTCAACAACCAAAAGGATAGCTAGCCGAAAATGGCCACATCGGTGCACGACAACCATTTTCGACCTTCCGTGCGCCTTTCCAAAGACAAATGCTAGTTGCTTGGCAGGTTGCTGGGCGGCAAGGTGGATGAGGGTGGTCGCTTAGGTGGGCTGCAATTTGTTTTGAATTCAAGGGTAATTTTGTCTAAAAAGTTAAATAATTGGGGTGAAATAGTAAAAACAACATTCATGTAAATAAATTTAAAAATAAGGGCATTATTGCCCTGAAATTTTATTAATAAGAGATAAAATTGTAATAAAAAAAAAAAAAAAAAAGATTACTTGGTAATCTTATAGTATCTAAAAAAATTGAGATAATCGTATTATCTCCAACATTATTAAAGATTACCGGAATCTTATATTACTTGACAATCAAACGAGATTATCAAGTAATATAAAATGACATAACCCAGTAATCCCACATTAACCCCCTACCGCATTTGCCACCCCTATGAGTTTTTCTTCCTTCCAATCAAAGAACATGGCAGACTCGCTACCGTCCAGTATTGCAACAAATATGTTAAATAGTTGTTATAACTTTATCGGGCTTCGCATTATATCAATTAACTGATACAGTTTAGTTTCAGTTCAATTAGTTAGTTGCTTACTTGAGTTAGTTACAACCTGAGTTAGTTAACTAGTTAGTTGAGTTAATTTATCTTAATGTAATATAAAGCATTTGTACAATAACGATACAAAGTGAACCAATAAAGCATTTTTTCCCCAAATTTCCCTCTGTTCACCAGGACTGAAACTCTTCAACATGGTATCAGAGCTTTAATTTTCTGCAATCTAACTTGAAAATCAGCTGAATCAAGCTTCCAATTTGATATTTGCTAAGCTCGATAGAGCTTAAAATTTCTCAGTTTCTTCATTCTAACTTGATTTGCTAAGAATTCAATGTTGATAATGACATCCTCCACTAAAGAATCAGTTGTTCCTTCGATCGATTCAAACTCTCCTCTCTATGTTCATCCTTCTGATACACCAGGTACTGTTCTTGTTTCTGAACAGCTTGTAGGAACAGAAAACTATGGATTATGGAGTAGAGCTATGACTGTTTCTCTATGTGCAAAGAATAAATTAGGTTTCGTTAATGGAACATGCACAAAATCATCAATTCATACTCGCTAGTGCCACAATGGGAAAGATGCAATTTAGTGTTGTCCTCGGATCTGTAAGAAATGAAATAAAATAAAATGTGAGAGAAATTGGGTATATCTTGTGTTATAATATATTGTAACATGTCAAATTAAATTAATAAGTTTGTACATGTATTATTATTTATGTTTATACTAATTTTAATTAATAAGTTTGTATATAACACCCTTGACTTAAGGATTATATGGAAGTTATTATTATTATTTGTTAATTGGGATATTCAGGCCATTTGTGCGCATTTCAAATAATCTCTAGGATCCATTAAATATCTTACAAGCCAAAAAAATTTGTAAATCACAGTGTGGAAGGTGAAGTTATTGCTATGTTGAGTAAATGACATGTACCCACCCAAGGTTTGGTAATCATAGGGCATTTTATTAAAACACCATTTTAACTTAAAATTTAATTAAAAGGCTATATAGTTTGTAAATTTTAACTAAATGGCCTTGTTTTTTATAAGCTTAATTAAACATGATTAGGGGGTTAATTAGGATTAATGAATCATTGTGTAATCTTTTAAAAATTATAATAAGTCTCCAAAGAGTCGAAAATCTTGCAAACAAACCCAAACACCTTCTTCTTCTTCCTCTCGCCACATTAACGCATTCCTCCGCCATTAACATCTTCTCCAACACATATCCTCCTCCTCCTCCTCCTGAAATTTCGTGCAGGTATGTGTATCTTCCATTTCGATTTACAAAGATTTAATGATGGATTGGGTTTGGGTTATGATTTTGATTTAGTTGTTTAGGTTGTTGGGTTGTGTTTGATGTAATGGAAGTTGAAAGGAGTGCAATTTATTGAAAATTTTCTTGCATTGTGGGTAGCTGGGGGTGGTAGCACCGATTGTAGGTGGAGATGACTGAAAACGTGTTCTGGATATGATGGATCGCTTAAGCTATCTGGTGTATCGCTTAAGCGATTTGGTACGCCCGTAATGCAGCGTATAGATCGCTTAAACGATCGTATATGGCATAAGATCGCTTGCCGATCGTTAAAAGTTTGGCGTATAGCAGCAGATCGCTTAAGCGATCAGTAAATGGCATAATATCGCTTAAGCGATCATGCTTATTTACATTGGATCGCTTAAGCGATCATGCTTATCTACACTGGATTGCTTAAGCGATCTAGTAAACGATATACGAGATCGCTTAAGCGATACACCAGATCTAACGACTGTGCAAATGCTTTTTAAAATATTTCAACCCTTAGTACATCAGTTGAGAATATTTTTTTTTCTTGTATTATAGGTAGTTGGCTATTATTAAACATGGGTCAAGTTGCTTTGGGTGTTGCATATTTTGGTGAGTGGGTGGAGGAAGAAAGTAGGTGGAAGTGGATTGGGAAGAGCAAAGAAGTTATACCAATTGCTGTGGGCACAGAGGTTAGTTTTGATGAGTTGATTGATGAAATAATTAGAAGAGGTGATTTGAGTTGCTCATGTAGTGATATAGTTGTGAAGTATGTTTTAAGTAGAGTTCCTGAACATTATAAGGTACCTCCTGCTATATTAAATTCGGATGAAAGTGTGAAGTTATATATGATTGATGTAGCCGATAATGGTTCAAGACCGATTTTAAGGGTTTCTTTTGTAGGAAAACCGTTGGAAGTTGGTTCAAAGGAAGGGGATAACGAGGAAGTTGGCAGAGATTTGCCTTGTTTTAATTTGAACTACAAGGGCATTGATTTGTTAGTTGAAAAATCAAGAGTAGACGGTGGATTGGGTGGTGAGGAGGACACTGTAGAAGAGATTGGTCATGGGCGGCAAAATGAAAATGTTAAGGAGGAGGACCCCTGATAAGAGCGTAATTTATATATTTATATTCCTTCCATATTATGTTTTTTTGTTATGCTTTATGCCTAGTTGAGTTGATTAGAGTTTATTTTGTAAGTTTGGCATAATTGGATAAACTTTATGAAATAATTGAGAAAAGATTAGGAAATTCCAGATTTTTTGTTATTCTGACCAATGCTGCGTTTTTCAAGTTTTTCATCGAGTTAGATTTCTCGATTGCAAAAGTGTTCTTCAGGAAACATAAAGTAGACGAAAAGTTTTCCAAGAAGGTATTATAGGCGAGAATCCGAGTTCGTTTGGGACATCATTAGTTGTTTCAAAACCGGACCTGGAATCCTATTCGCGAAAGGATTTCCTGGCTGAGTATTGAGTCTTTGAATGGGCCTAACTGGAGCTTCAGATATTGAAAGCAGGTGATTCAAAAGCCCATATTCATCTACATATCCAGAACTACAACTTTTATGAAGTGACCAAGCCCAGAAAGGTCTTTTTACTTTGTGAGAATCCTGGTGCAAACTGGATTACGAAATCTGTTTTCCATATCTGATAAGGATTGACAGTTTTGGAAATCTATCATTTAGGAAAGGTTTAGGAAGGTAATTTCCATTTTTCCTGGGGCAGAATTGAGTAAAAAAAGGACATCATTTATTTATGAGTTGTTAGGCTAAACAGAAAAGAGAAGGGCAGTAGGTTTTTTCTTAGTTTTCACTTTCTACGTCAAGATGTGCGGCTGATCTTGCTTCTTCAGTTCAAGGGGATTTTGAAGCCTAAATTCATGTTATTGGTGTAACTTAACTTCAATAACATTGTTCTTAATCTCATTCTTATTGGAATTGTTTATGTTATTCTGTTTTAATTGTTTATGATTTTTGTTTGGGTGATTTAGTAATGGCCTGCTAAATTGTTTAATCAGAATTTTATCTGTTAGAATTAAGAATTGTGATACGTAATTATCCTCTTTTTATTCAATGAGTAACACATGATGATAGATGATTACGGACAAGTTTTCAGTCTATTGTCTTGAATAACATAACCTAAGTTAAATAATCCGAACTTGCGTGATCAAGCTTGGATTGATCTATTTTCCTAATTCTTAAGGCTGCCATTGAATTAAACTTAGAGAGCTTATTCTAGGTTGTTCAAAGGTTAGGATCTAATTGAAGAGCTTGTTTCAGTAGTGACAGTTAAGGGAAAATTCGTGTAGCAGAGCTTGTTGTTTCCTAGGGTCAATAATTCCATAATAATGAGATAGAATAATGTCATTATTAGTTAATATACAATGCATGTTTAGGTGGATCTTGAACCGAGAATTGATTGTTTTTAATCTGATATTTTCTACCATTTGAGATTTATTTGTTTCACTTTTGATTGCATTGTCTACAACCCCTTTCTTTATTTTGTTGTCATGTTTATCGTTTAAGATTTTATTTTATTTTTCTGTTGTTTTCGTTGTGGTTATTGGTTAGAACGTAGGATTTAATCGAATCATTCACTGTGGGATCGACCTTTGCTCACCCTATATGCAATTTAGTAGTTAGGTTAGTAAGGTTATTAATTTGGAGCATTCGGCAGGCTACCAACCCCCTACATGTTCCCGCAGATGTAAAGATTCCTTTAAATAAAAATTATGCAAAAGGTGTGGTTTATGAGGAAAAGAACACTATGGTCATTTATGCAGGTTCAGAAGGGGCAATTGTAGGTAGTAATGAATTAGCTCATGTTTTTACGGATGGATCGGAGTTGCGCATAGGGTATTTATTTGACAACAAAGAGGAAGTGGTGAGGAAGCTAAAACTTGTTGCGATGAGAGGTAATTTTGAGTTCATCACCAAAAAGTCAAATTCATTGGTTGTGACGGTTGCATGTTGTGACCAAAGTGCAAGTGGCGGGTTTATTGTAGAAGGTTGGCGGAGTCCGAAAAATTTATTCTTAGCACATATACCCGTGCGCACACATATGGTTTGGGACATATTTCAGGTGAGCATCGACTAGAGGTGGAAAAGTGACCCGCCCGGCCTGGCTCGCAGCGGGTTACTTTGTTTGGCGGGCCGGGCCTAGCCTCCCGCCCGCCAAAGGCAAAGGCTGGGTTAGGCCCGCCATTTTCTTCAAAATGGTTGGCCCGCCTGCCACTCCTCGCACTCAACCCGCTTGGGTTAGGTGGCGGGCTAGGCCGGGTTAGCCCGATTTTCCTTTTTTTTTTTTGTTTTTTTATTTAACTTTTCAAATAAATAATTATAAATATAATTGTTTTTAATTAACTTTTCAAATATCAATAATTCAATTCAATTTTTTTTGTTTGTTAACATTTCAAATATTAATTCAATTTTGATACAATAAAATTATAATATAAGAAAAATTATTCATTTATCAAAAAATAAAATAAGAAATTATAACAATTATTGCCTCGTTAAAAACCTCACCAAGAAAAACCCAATGGGAGAAAAACTTGGTAAAGAAAAAAGAGTGCAATAATTGACAATTAATTTACAAATTACATTTTACAAAACAACTAATTTGGGGGGTGGTTCACTAGGACCTCCCTCATCGTATCATCTATATTACAAAATTGAAACGATTCTACTAAAGTATTGTCGATAACCTCGTATTGATCTTGATGGTGCAATCGTTCCCAATCTCGAAGACATGTGAGGACTTCAATCATTTTTGGAGCAAGTTTAGTCCTCCTTTCATTTAAAATCCTTCCACTTGCACTAAATGTTTGTTCGGATGAGACGTTGAGACAGGAACAGCGAAAACATCCAAGGCAAGTCTTGATAATACCGGAAAAATACATTTTCTAGCTCTCCAATACTCTAAGATATCAAAGTGACCTGTTGAAAACATTTCGGGGGTTGCCAAATATTGTTGAAGTTCATTACTCTGCAACTCCATGGAGGACAAGATATTAGTTGTTGTTGTTGTTGTTGTTGTTGTTGGTGGTGGTGGTGCTTCTGAAGAGGAGGCTGCCGCCGTGCTTCGATTCGGGTCCTCTTCGCCTATTCAAGCATTCCAAGAGTATAAGTCTTCATTTGTCGCTTCTTCGCTACAACTTCTCGGATATTTCGCTTCTTGCGATCAAGGGTTCCCATACCTGTTTTCATATTGGAAATATACTTAAAAGACTATTTTTTACCTCTCCTATTTGATTGACAAATGATTCGGTTTGTAAATTTTCACTTAAATTGTCAAAACCATTTTTCTAAACGTGCTAATTTAATTCTAGGATCAAATATAAAGACCTAAACAATAAAGAAAAGGAATGGGTTCCCAATATTTCGAAAAAAATTTTCCATTGCCTTTATTGGTGCATTTAAAATTTCATTGTCTCTGCTTTTTTGTAAATAACTCGGAAATTTTTATAATTGGATGTATTAACAATGGACTAGTAGGATAATACACACCAGAAAGTTGTAAAGTAGATTGGTAAAAACATTTGAGAAAAGAATGAAATACTTTAGCTATCTTCCAATCATTTTCAACCAAATAATGAGGACCTCTATTATTTGCTACAAAATAACTAATTATATTAGCATAAGGTAAACATGAATCAAGCATTAAATAAGTACTATTCCATCTAACAGCATATCTAATGCAAAAGTTCTAGGAGACATATTTGATTTTATACAAGCTTCTTGAAATTCAGCATTTCTTTTATTACCACCAGTAATCCAAGCTAAAGATTCCCTAATTCTATCAATATTTTTTTTAATTGTTTTCATACCACTTTTCACCATTAAATTAATAACATGACATGCACAACGTTGGTGAAAAAAACTTCAAATTGTTATATAAAGGATAATTAGTTTGAAAAAAATCTATAGCTTTACTATTAGAACTTGCATTATCTAAAGTTAAACTTATCACTTTATCAATAATATCATAATCTTCTAAAACTTCAACAATTTTTATTATAGATTTCTAAACCACTATGATCCACATCCATTAATCTAAATCCTAATAAAGATTTATTTAATTTAAATTCATTATCAAAATAATGACTAGTAACACAAATATAATCTTGTTTAGCCTCTACCACTCCAAATATCGGCGCTAGAGCCACACTAATATGACAAGTATGAAATTTATTTTTTAATTCTAATTTCATTTTTTTAAACAATTTTATTAAATCATTTCTAGTTGCGCTTTAGAATAACTTTTAAATCCTGGAAAAATGAATTTTGAACAAATCTTTCAAAATATTTATCTTCACCATATTAATAGGTTGATCACCATAAGAATATATAAAGCTAACTGCTCCCTATATACATCAAAATTATAATGCCAAGTAGTACCCATATTAGTTATTTGAGTTTGATTACTTTCTCTATTTCCATGTTGATTAATATGTTTATTAGCATGCCTTTTTAAAGTACTAGTACCATTACCGAATCACCTTTTATAAACATTTGCACAATATTTGCATCTTGCTTTCTTGACTTGAACGCCATTTTCTGCCTCGTAAAACTTGTCGAAATGCGCCCAAACGTCGATGTGTGTCTCGCTTTCGCTGCGAGTTGATGATCCCGCCTCAGCTTGAGATGAAGTTAGACAAGGACGACGATTACGAGGACGACTTCTAGAACCACCGGGAGCTGTTGGAATCGACGACATATTTTGAGGTGAATCGAATTCTGAGACTGGGATTGGGACAGCGGGACTATTTGAATCTCCTGCATTCATAGTAAAATCAGCGGGACTAGGACTAGGATAGTAGTTTTCTTCATCATTGAAATTGAGGGGAGAGAAATATCTATCCATTGTAGTTGAAAAAAAAATTGATGTAGAAGAAATAAAAATTAAAGAAAGAGAATTGGAATATGGAAATTGGAATTTGGAAAATTGGAAATATGAATTGAAAATTGCAAAAACTAATAAAAATTAAAATAAGAGCAAATTGATAACAAAAAGATTAAGAGAATAAATGAATAATTGAGAGAATAGAGATTAGAGAATATGAGAGAATGAGAGAATTTGAGTTGTGAGAAAAATATGAGAGTTTAGGGCCAATTTATAGAAAAAAATGGGGAAAGGAAATGACGAAAAAGACCCCTCCAATGGCTATATTTTAAGGGTAAAAGTGTAATTTAAAAAACTAAATTAATTTTTTATTTTTTAAAAAAAAAATTTTTGCCCAACCCGCCCACAACCCGCCGGGTTGCGGTCCTCCTGCAGAGAGGACAAAATAGCAACCCGCGGGCCGCTGGGTTGCCATTTTGCAACTCGGCCCGCCCGGGGGTTGCTGGCGGGCCATTAAGGCGGGCCGGGCTCAACCCTCTTTTTATCGGGCCGGGTTAGGGTTGACCCGCCTAACCCGGCCCATTTTTTCCACCTCTAGCATCGACAAGCCTCCGCTGATGTTATTGGACAATTTGTCAAAAGTCAGTTTGTTGAAGGGAAAGGTCCATCTCCTAAAGACATTCAGAGACTTGTACGCATAGAGTTGGGATGTGTTGTTAGTTACTGGAAATGCTGGAAAGGGAGACAACGTACACAAGATTTTGTGAGGGGCACGCCAGAGCACGGGTACGCAATATTAGAAGCGTACTGTTATATGTTTGAGTTGACAAACTAAGGTAGCAAGACGGGTTTGAAGTGGGACAAGAATATGATATTTAAATTTTTTTTTTTGTTGCTTACGGTTCTGCTATAAGGGGTTTTGTAAACATAAGAAAGGTGTCGGTTGTTGATGATTGCTTTTTGACGGGAAAGCATGGAGGTACATTGTTGGTGGCCACTGCACAAGACAGCGAGAATCACACATATCCTATTGCATGGTGTGTGGTTGACTTTGGGAATGAAAAATCAGGGACTTGGTTTTTTCAGCAATTACGTACGATAGTGCCTGACAGTGACGAGTTGTGCATAATATCCGATAGACACAACTCTATAAAGAAGGGGATTGCCACTATTTACCCTCAAGCACATCACAGATTCTGTATGAGACACCTTGGTGAGAACATAAAACAAAAGTTTAAGTGTGCTGGCCTCTTTCAAACATACTACATGGCAGCAAAAACTTATCGGGTTGATGAGTTTGAGGAGCACTTCTAGCAAATCTGAATCAAGAATGATAGAGTTGCTAAGTATCTTGACCATGATGGTTGTTTCGAGCGATGGAGTATAGCTTACTTTCCTGGAAGAAGGTTTGATGTCATGACCATGAACATAGCCGAGTCCATAAATTCGATGTTGTTAATAGAAAGAGAGTTTCTAATAGTTGCACTTTTTGATGCAATCCAAAGGACATTGTCACGGTGGTTCCATGAGCGTCGTACGGAGTCAAATAATTTTCCTACAACCCTTGTTTCGTCGGCTGAAAAATTATTGCGAGAATGTCTGGAACTCTCAAATGCACTGTTTGCCTATCCTTTCAATGCTCAAGAGTTCACTGTGCGCGGCGATGGTCCGAATGCCCTAGTTAACCTTGTTAGAAAAACTTGCATCTGTAAAGTGCTTGACATTCAATGTTTACCTTGTCCTCATGCACTATCATCACTAAAACACCAACGGAAGCCGGATTTTGGTTCAAGAATTTACATGGAACTTTGCTCCCCTCTCTATATGGCAAATCACTACATGCTAGCTTATTCGAAAAACGATATATCCAAAGGCCTCCGAAGAGCAAAGGGTAGTGCTAGAGTTGGCTGACATTATCATTCATCCGCCATTCAAAAAGATAGCAAGGGGGAGAAAAAAAGTTAAGCGTATTCCATCGGCCTTTGAGGTTCCCCGGAAGATGAATAAGTGCTCAATTTGCAAGCAACTTGGCCACAAGAGAAACAGTTGCCAGAAGTAATCACATGCTGATCTAGAAAATTAGGTTCGAAAAAGGATGAAATTCAGGGAGTTGCCAAGGCCAACCATTGATGAGTTATTGTTTTCTATTATTGATGTTTTAAATTTTATTGTAACCTTTAATAAATCATTCTTCATATTTAATATTCTTGTTACATGGCCTAAATATTTGTTGGTGATTTTAGTTCGGAATTAGGTTGTCAAATTGAGGAGAAAGTATGAAATTAATACATGTTGGTAATTTTAGTTTGTCAAAATTCAGGAGAAAAGCTAGAAAAGTATATATTGCCCATGATCGCTTAAGCGACAAAGGGTTTTTCAAACAGGATCGCTTAAGCAATATCATAGATTGCTTAAGCGATCATGCATCTGGGCAGATATTGATTCTGCCCATCACATGATCGCTTACTCGACCAAGTGAAAAAGACAAGAACCGCTTAAGCGATATCACGGATCGCTTAAGCGATCATGCATTGGACAGATTTGATTCTGCCAATCACATGATCGCTTAATCGACCAAGTGAAAAAGAAACCAATCGCTTAAGCAATATCTACGATCGCTTAAGTGACCCCGTGTAAACGAAGTTCCTTTGACTATTAAACAGATTTTTTGTGCAAATGGTTTTGCACAGTTACAACTCCGTACATAAAATTGTTAGTTGTTGGCAATAAAGTATTCTTTATTGAACGAATTGTACGGACCTGTAACTGTATAAAACTATCTGCACAAACAATCCGTTGATTAGTCTTTCAAACTTCGTTTACTCCTTAAAATAATAACTCTTTTAAAATCAGACCAAGAAGAATCTCAAAAGAGTTTAGGCTCCGTTTGGTACGCGATTGGGAATGCTATTATTAGTATTCCTAATAAAGTTAAACAGTAAAATGTCATTATTCTCCAACTATTATTCTAAATTTTTCAATTATTTATTAATTTAACTAAACACCCCTAAGTATTTTTTTCAGAAATTGCAAAAACACCCCAACAACCCACATTTACTAGATTCCGACAACCACTATTGGAAGCTGGCCAGAATCTGGTATAATAGCGCACTACCAGAATGCCGTGGTAGAGGCGCCGATCTAGCCTTTCTCGGCCAGATCCACGGTGGATCTGCTCAGAAAATGCTAGATCTATAGCCAAACAATGGCCAGATCTTTGGCCATAGCCAGTCGTCAAGATATGGTCGTCGTTGACCATCAACGATGGTTGTATCTTTGGCCATCGTTGACGACCAAATGCAACTAGATCTAGCCATAAATCTATCCTTTTTCGGCTAGATCCACCATGGATCTAGCCGTAAAAGGCCATATCGGTGCACGATTGTATCGGTGCACGACTGGCAAGATCCAGCCGGTCATGCACCGATACGATGACTCCGGCCACCCTCCGGCGGTGGTGGCTGACTGTCTGTATTTAATGGTGGGTTGGGGGTGTTTTTGTTAACTTTTAAAATTTTATTATAGGGGTGTTTAGTAAATAACCAAATATAGGGGGTATTTTTGTTAATTTTTAAATCCTATATCATAATACCCACCCAATTTAAATTTTTTCAAAAGATTATTCTAAAAACTACCCAATAATGAACCAAACGGAGCCTTAATATTTATCAATGCTCTAAACATTTCACCATCTTCTTGTTTATCCATATCACAACTATGAAGCCATTTTATTGCTCGAACTCTTAACATATAGGGTTTACGATTCGTTCAGTGGATCATAACCGTTATTATATTTATATTAAACATATAGTTCTTTTACGTCAGCATGAAACATAAAAGGTGTAGAATGTTTACGTCTATGCTAAACATATAGGGTTTACGATTCGTTGAGTGGAACATTAGGCGATTTCAGATCGCATAAACAATCATGTCCTAGGCAGATCAGTTAATAAATATTTTGGGAATATTTTAAAATATTCCCAAAATATTTGTTTGTTTAAAATATTTTAGATCGCGTAAGCAATCATGTCCTAGGCGGATAGGGCATCGATATGGCCTTTTCCGGCCAGATCGACCACGGATGTGGCTGGAAAAGGCCGATTACTGCCAGATCTGGCCATCAATGGACGAAAAAGTCCACATATGGCCGAATGTTTAGCATAGACGTAAACATTCTACACTTTATATGTTTCATACACCCCTACCTATCCACTCAATGCTGCATCTAGCTCCGCTGGACGGAAAAGTCCACTGAACGAACTGTAAACCCTATATGTTTAGCATAGACGTAAACATTCTATACCTTATATGTTTCATACTGACGTAAAAGAACAAAATGTTTAATATAAATATAATAACGGTCATGGTCCACTGAATGAATCGTAAACCCTATATGTTTAGTATAGCGTTAATCACTTAATTGATGCTCTGAAATACAATAAATAATATCCGAATACATAGGATCACTTAAGTGATTCTTTGCTTTTACTCTAGTCGCTTAAGAGATCCGTCTGTATCGCTTAAGTTTTCTTTGCTTTTACTCTGGTCGCTTAAGCGATCCGTTTGTATCCCTTAAGTGATTCTTTGCTTTTACTCCTGGTCGCTTAAGCGATCGGTAATCACTTAAGCGATCTAGTCCACGGAAGATGCCCAGATCTATGATCGCTTAAGCGATTTTTGTAAAAGACTCTTGGTCGCTTAAGCGATTTGAGATCGCTTAAGCAATCTTATCCGAGGCAGAATGAATCTGCCCAGATCTATGATCGCTTAAGCGATCCATTTATATCGCTTAAGCAATTTTTGTAAAAGACTCTTGGTCGCTTAAGCGATCTTAAATCGCCTAAGCAATCTTGTCCGAGGCAGAATGAACATCTACCTAGATCTATGATCACTTAAGCGATCTTATGTATCGCTTAAGCAATTCTTCCTAAAAAAGTCTTTGTCGCTTAAGCAATTCGGGATCGCTTAAACGATATTTTCCCAGCGTAATGAATATCGCTCAGATAATCAGCAGCGATCGTATGTATCGCTTAAGCAATGCTTCGTAACAGACTCTTGATCGCTTAAGCGATCTGATCGCTTAAGCAATCATTTATGGAAAAGTCTTGGTCGTTTAAAAGATCTATGTGGTCGGTCATATACGTAATTGTTTGGTACTATGCCTGTCTTTAAGTTAATTAATTTCGAAATGACTGTGATTAAGAAACATTTGTACATCACTCATTTCCCTCCCAAATCCAAAAAGGATTTGTATCGCAAAATTAAGTAATTTATATCAATGTAATTCATCACAAATCAAAATATAAGAGACATCAATGTAATTGAAAGTTTAAACTTAAAATCATCCATAATGGTGCCGAAACACAGTAATTCCTAAGACATTTAACTGTAGTTGTGATTGTAATAAAATGTCCTCCACCCAAACAATTGCAAAGAAGAACCCAATTCCATGTATCATTTTTCGTCTCATTTCCTTTCCATACATTCTCATTTCCCTCCTGTGACCTGCTAACTAGCTCTTGAGAAGTTTTCGAATTTTGTTTGCCAGGAACCTATCTCAGATCATTGTTTGATACCATGCCTTCCCAGCAGCCTTTATTGCAGATGCCTCATCCTGCCAACCAACCTTTGAGAAGTTTTCGAATTCTGTTTGCCAACAACCTATCTGGGATCATTGTTTGGTACCATGCCTTCCCAAAAGCATTTATTGTGGATGCCTCCTCTTGCCAACCAGCCTTTGAGAAGTTTCCTCTAATTGTTTGCTAGGAACCTGCAAAATTATCCTGCACACACCTGCAGACACGTCAGCTTTTGTAAATAAAAAAAAAACACGTAAAAAAGTTACAGAGTGGGTAGGTGAGAAGTTCACTCACTCCGTCTCTTTCGGTAAAGCTCCATATAAGCATAACACCCTGTAGCATCAGTACCACAACCCAAGTATCAACATCAACATCACATAAACTACAAAATTCAAAGTCCAACTTTCATACCTTTTGATTGGGTTTTGGTCACTCAAAACGGATCCATCTGCCCATGGAAGTAGTCCACAGCCTAGTGCTCCCGACAGTCTCTTATTGTTTCGTCATTCAAGCTGTCCATCGGGTGTTGGTCATGTTGAACTGAATAAATTTCAAGGCATATGCCCCACATTCAGCACTACAATAGGAAGAAGATATTAGCATTAGAATAAACTTATAGAAAAATTGTATTATGTAAGTTAGTTTTATATTAAATTTACCTTGATTTATTTATTGGGACGGTAGAGCGCTTAAGTGGCCACTTTCTGGTTAGTACTTGATCGCCCAAGTGCCTAAATATCCCGCTATCACGCAACAGCCGCGGGAACAACCTAGATAGTGGCTCCAACTTGACCTCCAACTACTTGTCTCGATAAATAGTTGGGTTGCAGTCGAAGATCTTCAGCAGCCCTTCCTTTAGATGTGCGACAACTACTATCCAGTGCATTTTTCTGACGAGGATGATGCAGTAGACTCTTTTAACAAAGGCCTAACCATGGCCGTATTTGGGCCTTTCCCCCTGTACATACTACATAATCCTATCATCAAACTGAAAATCATCGTGGGGATGCGGCTAACTGCCTGGGCCAATCTTTTTCGCTTCACTTCTTTTGCTGCACCTCTAGCAACAACATTTTTAATTAAAGTGCGATATGTCGAAATAAGCGTTTGGCCAAACACCACATCAGTGATGGCACAGTCGTGGTACAATAGATCACCATCACTAGTCTGTCGTAGCCTCATCAGTGCCAATATCTCATCGATGTGTTGCATCAAATAAAAACAACAAGATAAGTATGGAAAACATAGGCAAAAATAAGGAAAATTAAGCGAAAATAACTCACCGAGTCCTCAAGCCGTGTGCCCATCATCAACAACTTTTCAAACCATTCCCGTGGATAATCCCATGTCTTACACTTTATAGGATTACTTCCTGATTCATTGTAATAGGCATAGAAGAGTTTTTTCTATTCCTCTATTGGCCTATACAAATCGACATTTGAGTCCATTTTCGCATGCCCACTTCCTTCCCCTTCCTCCATTTTTACATCCCCGCTTCCTTCGCCTCCCACCTTGCCCTCCTCCATTATCACTGCCCTACTTCCTCCACCAACCTCCCTAACCTCCTCCATTTATGGTTCTTCCTCCATTTGTTTCTTAATTTTCCTCTTCTTTGCCTGTGTCACTATCATGTAAGACGATTTGACAAACTTGCTCTTTCAGCTCTCTTTTTTGCCCAGTTTGTGCTTCAACCACCTTTAATTCTCTACCAACTTCCTCCTCCACTGTACCTATTTTCTCTGCCAGCTTATCCACTTTCTCCTCCAACCTTTTCATATGCTCTTCCATCTAGTCAAACCTGTCATAAACGGCTGTTGTAAAACTCCGAAACAGGCCATTTATGAGGTCAACCACCTCATTCTCCTGATGTCGTTGTCTTGGTAAAGTGGTACTTGTTGTACCGGTTTACTAAGGCATACAAACCTCTTCCTTCCTCTTCTCCTCCTCCTCGGGCCTCCCGCCGATTGGAGCTTTATCATCCTTGGCATCAACCATGTTGTCAATCAGTGGCCCTGCAACTGCCGTCTCATGCGTGACCCCTTATAGGTCCCGCATTAGGTGGTCTATCCTTTCATCCCTTTCATCCTCCAGTGCACTGAAAGATGTGACATAGTCCTCTTCCGCTTCATCCCCAGTAGCGGTGAGAAAGGGACGGACGATTCCCTGCAATAAGAAACAAAATCAATCAAATTGAAGCGACATTTTAAAGCAACTGCATATTCAAAAGCTTAATCCGTTTTAATCTTACCCCAGCCGCTTCAATGTCAATGTCTATTTGGTCGTAATCCCAATAGGTACACTTCTCGACATGCCACCGCAACATCCTAGGAATTTGCTGTTGCACATCCGAACTCTTTCCCCTTCCCCCCGCCTTAGCAAAGACAGGGAAGACCTCATAAATCCAGGCCTACATTGTACAAAAACAATCTGTATCATAATTCAAACACATATATTACAAAAAGCTATTAATTTTTACTTGCATTGCCTATGGGAAGCCAAACAAATTATACGTGCTTGGTTTATCCTTCCCGACACATTGGGACTGCTTTAATGCCATGTCTAGTTTTTTCAGGCTCTTGATGGTTCGCTCAAATGATATCCGTCCCCACGAATAAGAATTAAAGAACTCCAAGTCGCTTGCAAACAATAACCAATCATTCTCAACAGCTTTTGTTGAGTCACCAGCCAATAAGATCGAATGTAAAAACAATACCAAGCATACTTTTATCTTCTCTCCATCATTAAACCGAACTGTTTCTAGCCTCTCCTCTAAACCATGTAATAGACTTTGCCCCCTGCAAAACCTTGTTACGAAACCTTATGGCTATCGGACTCTTCCTTATTGCATCTGCTTTGGCTTACTGGCAATTTCCCATATCCTAAGCCCGTCACCAAGACATATTCCATCATCCCAAAATGTAGTGGCTTTCCGCCCACCACAAACCACATTTCTTTATTTTTATTGCATTTTACTAAATGCAGCAACATGTAATGCACTCCTTACCCCCAAAATGTCTTTTTTCAATTTGTTTTGATTCTTAAAACCGATCAAACAAGTGTCTTCAAAATCTCTTGCACTTCCAGCTAAAATCTCCTTTATTCAGTCAAAAACATCCCAACTCGACCTGACCGTCACCCTTGCAGGGAAGTAGGGTACATTATCGCGTACAAGCTCCAACACAATCTGCACAATCGATATAAACAAGATGTCAGCAACAAAAATAAACCAAAACAATTAATAAACAAAATATCAACAACAAAAAATTACCTCTGTGGTCGCTTAACCGATTTCAGATCGCTTAAGAGATCTTGACTCTGCCTATGCAAGATCTCTTAAGCGATCTGAAATCGCTTAAGCGACTAAGAGTAAACTGAAAGAATCACTTAAGCGATACAAAAGATCGCTTAAGTGATCTTATATCTAGATTTTGCCTCGAGAGGTCGCAAGCGTCCTGAAATCACTTAAGCGATCACTTAAGCAATCAAGAGTAAACTGAGTCAATCGCTTAAGCGACCATGAGTAATACTCCCAAAACAAATGATTAATTGCTTAAGCGATACAAATGATCGCTTAAATGATAGTGCAGAGCAATACTCCTAAAACAAATACGTACCCTTTCTTCGCCGGCCTCCTCGTCACCTGCATTCTCGCCGACCTCCTCTTCGTCGCCTAAATCCTCGGAAGACTCCTCCTGGCCTATATTCTCGTCGAACTCCTCTTTCTCGCCTAACTCCTCCTCTTTAGAACCGTTTTGTGATTCTTCTCTTTGTTGTTGTCTTGCCATTAGCTCCTCTACCCTGTGGACCATCTTCACCTCGGATGATCCACGCGATGTCATTGAAGCTTGCACCACCAGAATCTAGGATTCGAAGTGGCATTGGGTTTTCCTCCTCATTGTCAGTGTCAGCCATGGATTTGGATTGAATTTGGTGTTAAAATTTGCAGTTTCGATCGAAAAATGTGGATCACCGAAATCTCATTCCGTTTAGGGTTCAAGAAATCGATTTTAGCGTTCAAGAAATCAATTGGAAATCATGATGTATCGCCAAAAATCATGACTGTATTTCGTTTAGGGTTCAAGAAATTGATTTTAGGATTGAATATGGTTTGGAAATTTGTAGGTTCGATCGAAAATTGCACAGTCTCCATTAGATTCAAGAAATCGCTTTTAGGGTTTAAGAAATCGATCGAAAATCACGACTGTATTGCCGGAAATCGCGACTGTATTCCATTTAGGGTTTAAGAAATTGATTTTAGGGTTGAATATGGGTGGAAATTTGCAAGTTTGATTGGAAATCTCACAGTCTCCATTAGGTTCAAGAAATCACTTTTTGCCCTAATGAGTTTTGATTAAGCGAGGTGAATAGTTGGGGCTCATTTTAAAATTTGAAATTTTAAAAACTTTCATTATTTATGATTTGTCCCAAATATGTTTTAATTTTTTTCATTTTAACCTATTTTACGTGTTTAACTCTTCCTAACTATGCCACGTCAGCTTCTCTAAATTAAAAAAAAAAATGAAAAACGTTTTGAAGGGCATTTTGTTAAATGCAAACTTGGGATGGCCGGGTAGCTAAATTTCCTCAAATCTGCAAGTTTCCAAGGTTTGGTAAATCTGCAAGTTTCCACCGTTGTTTCATAAATTCTTGATTTTCATCATTAAATTAACACTGGTAATGAATTTTGACATCTAACATAGTTGCAAACAATGCTATTACTATACTGCCTTTACTTTTGATTACACCGCCACCTAGCCACCATCACCCTATCCAACCACCACCATCACCACCCACCACAACCTTTCAACACCATCATGACCAAAACCCCAAATTCACCACCACCATTCCACCTATTCACCACCATTGCAATCCCTCTAAACCCCAAAGTCAGCGCCGTTGCCACCAAACAGCCACCACCAAATCACTCACAAATTCAACCACAAACGTAGCCACAAACCCACCTAAAAAACCTCCACAAACTCAGCTACAAACCCACTTACAAACCCATCAAAAAACAACCCCAAACTGAGCCCACCACCATTCCACCCATCCACCACCATCGCAATCCCTCTAAACCCCAAAGTCGACCCCGCCGCCACCAAACAACCCCTGCCAAATTAGTCATAAATTCAATAACAACCCACCACCCACTCACAAATCTAGCAAATGAACGACGATCGCAAATAGGAAACGAAAACCTCTGCGAGCTGAGATGGTTACCGAAGTGTCAAGGGTGAAGAGAGAAGATTGACGGTGGACGTAGCACAAACATAGCAAACTTAGGCGCGTGTCGTGATGGAGAGATATAGTCGCAAAAAGTGGAAATTACAGTTGTTGGTGTACTGCTAGTGGGGGTTTTGAAGAGGATGGTGAGGGGAAGATGATGATGGAGTCAGGTGGTTTAATCAACACCAGATTTTGGTGCAAAATCCGACTGAATTCCGGCTAAAAAACCTCCACAAACTCAGCTACAAACCCACCTACAAACCCATCCAAAAACAACCACAAACCGAGCCCACCACCATTCCACCCATCCACCACCATTGCAATCCCTCTAAACCCCAAAGTCGACCCCACTGCCACCAAACAACCACCACCAAATTACTCACAAATTCAACAACAACCCACCACCCACTCACAAATCTAGAAAATGAACGATGATCGCGAGTAAGAAACGAAAACCTGTGTGACCTGAGATGGTTACTGGTGTGTCAAGGGTGAAGAAAGAAGATTGATGTTGGCGGTGGATAGTGGACGGTGGACGTAGCACAAACACAGCAAACTTAGGCGCGTGTCGTGATGGGGAGATATAGTTGAGAAAAGTGGAAATGACAGTTGTTGGTGTACTGCTGGTGGGGGTTTTGAAGAGAATGGTGAGGGGAAAATGATGATGGAGTCAGGTGGTTTAATCAACACTAGATTTTGGTGCAAAATCCGACTGAAATCCGGCTAAAATCTGCGAGAGAAAGGAAGGAGTAAAAGGAGGGAGAGAGAGTGGTGGGACGGTTGTGTGCTGACCATTCTACCTTTTAACAATTAAATTAAACGATTGTCTATTAATTTAAAGATGAGAATCTAGAATTTATGAAACCATGGGTAGACACTGTAGATTCGCCAAACCTTAGGTGGGTAAATGGCGGTTACGCTTGCTATGCCTGATAAGATAGTTAAATTCTTTACATATATGTAAATTCTGGGGATATGATAATCCACAAGGCAAGTGACCCGTCCGCTGGAGCTGATAAGGTAAGTTGTCTTCTTTCAGTAAACAGGCCGTTGACAAAAAGTCAACTAATACATAATCAAAAAATCAAATCATCAGTTCTCACTTCTCAGCTAATTCATTTATCCCGATCTTTCCTTCCTCTCAAAGAACATGGCAGAATCATTTCCGTCCACCATTGCAGCAAACATTTTGACGAAGATGGATTTTCTTGCTTTCGCAGAAATACGCTTGTTTTCGAGGGTTCGAAAAGAAATAACGAAGGCCAAGCAAATCTTGTGCGATGTCAAAGACGCAGTATTGAACGCTGAGGCACAACAGGCACAAAACTGCAAGCTGCAGATTGGGCTTGAAAAGCTTTCAGAACTGTTGTATGACGCTGAGGATGTGTTGGATGAATTGAAGTGGGAAGTACTGGCGAAATAGGTAAGCAAACTCAGTGTTATCATATATTATGGAAAAATCAAGGATATTAGGAAAAAATTAGATGAAAAAGCAGCTGCTATTAGGTCTATAGATGATGAGAATAAGCAAGAGGTTAGGCGTGTTTATTCAGGAGAGATGGGGATGAACAATTCCTTTGTGGGTACTTCCAAAGTTTTTGGGAGAGACGAAGATAATGAAAAAATTGTACGCTTTTTGACGGAACCAATCAGAGAAGATGAAAGGGTATCTGTAATTCCTATAGTTGGAACTGCTGGTATGGGAAAAACCACTCTTGCAACTCTGGTGTATTGCGACAAAAGGGTAGACGAAACCTTTGATTTAAAAATGTGGGTATGTGTACCTGGAAACTTTGATATAATTAGATTGATGAAAGAAACTTATACTTCTGCAAACGGGTCAAAATCCTTCTGAATTATCCGTCCACAAATTAGAAGACCGTTTGCTAGAGGCATTGGTTGGTAAGAAATATTTGCTCATCTTGGATAATGTGCTGAATGAAAATAAAAAGAAATGGGTCAAATTCAAAAAATTATTGACGCAGGAAGCCAACAGGAGTAAATTTGTAGTTACTACTCGTAGTGACCAAGTTGCATCAATAACGGGCATGGTTCCAGTTTGTAAACTAGGCGCCCTTCACGATGGAGAAGAGGAAAGAAATCTAGACCTCGATGAAATTGCTGACAAATTTGCGACAAAATGTCGTGGCATTCCCAAATCACTAAGAATTTTAGGAACCCTACTTTATGGAAACATAAATAAGCATGATTAGTTGCCAATCATACATCATGACATATGGAAGTCAGTACAAGAGGGAAATAGCATCCTACCAGCGTTGAAATTGAGTTATGCTCATTTGCCATCGCATTTGCAAAGATGTTTGGCATATTGTTCCTTATTTCTGAAGGACTACTATTATAATAGTGATTATCTAGTCCAGCATTGGATAGTGCATGGTTTTGTTGCAACTTACCATGAAAATGAAAAGTTGGAAAATGTTGGATTGCAATATTTGAAGGAATTGATTTTTAGGTGTTTCTTTCATGATATTAAAGTTCATGGTCATTATTTTACATTTAAAATGTATAACTTCGTTCATGATCTTGTCAAGGAAGTGGCACAAAGAGAGTGCAAGGTGATAGATCTCAGAATCCATTGTCGTTCCATAAATGCTCGACATTTGTCATTTATTGGTTGCGAAAATTGTATTCCAAATGTTTCATTCATTTCGAACAAGTTGCGGACCATCAATATGCAAAGTATCCAAGTTGAGCAAGTTTCTGAATCCTTTGTTAACACGTGGATATCAAATTTTAAGTACGGCAGGTTGTTGTGCTTGAGTGGTCTACAATTTGAAGTGCTACCAGATTCTGTCGGTGCATTGAAACATTTGACATGTCTTGACTTATCTTGGAATTTAATTCTGAAGAAACTCTATGTAGGTATTTGTAAACTTTGGAGTTTGCAGATCTTAAGACTTCTTGGTTGTTCAAGGCTTAAGAATTTTCCTAATAATATGGGAAAAATGATCGGCCTCAGATATTTGGAAATGTCTATAACAGATAGGCATCTACCACAAATTGGAGCTGAATGTTTCAATTTCCTACGATATCTGCACTTGTATAACTGTCACCATCTGGAAAGTTTTTCTGAAGTGCTGCAAAGTCTCACCAGCCTCCCAACTTTGATTTTGAAAGGCTGTGATAGCTTGAACTCATTGCTAGATGATATACAACATCTTAAGAGGTTGGAGAAGTTAGTGATATACAGTTGTCCGACAGTTAATCTGCAGATGGGCTTGCAAGGGAAAAACTTCTGTCTGAACCTTAAAGTTTTCATAATTTATGATTTAGAAGAACTAGAAGACTTACCCCAAATGATTCTTAAAGGATCTGCTAACACTTTAGAGTATCTGCGGATTGACTCATGTCCTAAGCTCACAGAATTACCAGCGTGGCTTGTAAATCTCACAGCACTTCAAAAACTTGAGATTGTAAGCTGCCAAGGACTGTCATCTCTGCCAGATGGGATACTGAACCTCTTCAACCTTAGCGAATTGATGATACAAAATTGTCCCACCCTGAGTGAAAGCTTGATCAAATGACAGACTGGAATAATGAATGATCAGGTATGTGTAAAAGTCTCTCTCATTACCTTTGATATAAGTTTGGTTAAATACCCTAGCTTATAATGTTGTTAGAATACCCTTCAATATTGGTAATTGCTTTGAGAGAAATTAATTTATTTCTAACTTCATGCTGCCTTCTATGCAAAATTTTAAGTTAAAAATTTTCTTAGTCATAGGTTTTACCTAATAGTTCATAACTTTACCAATCCAAGGATAAAATTAATTAAACCAATAGCCGTATCATTGGTATACGCTACAAACCATAGTATATTTTAATAATTTTTTGGATTCATGTTTTGTTGTTGTAGGTTCGATGTGTAACTTTGTGTTGTTCAACTGTTGCAGATTTCTTAGAGATTTGTCAAAGTCGTCAACAAGTGAAAAAGGTTTCAATTCTGATTCCTGCTTTTTTTTTACTTGATTGATGTCAATCATGTTTCTACTGAATAATGTTTTAGAATGTTTCCCAAGTAAAGTTTGTTTCTATTTGTTCATCCATTTGGTATATCCAGAATGCAGTTCTTTTTAGTTAGATTGCAACTTCCTATCCGTGAATACAGCAAGCTGAATTTATTTCTTGGACATCTATTTGGTAGGGCTCATTCGAGTATGTATTGAATGAAATAGGATTAAATTTTTGGTGCATTACAAAGAGACTAGCTTGTTTGATCCCAGAATTACCTCACCAATCAAAAACCAATTATGATAATGAAACCATAAGACTACTAGATCTGCAAAATTTATAACTTACAGTTACAACAGCTTGTGGTAAAGATTATCAAGAGACAAAATCATCAGCTCGCTTCCTCATTTATCAGATCTCATATTGGAATTTTGAGAAAGAAAAATGGGAAAAATTATGTCCAAGATCTTCAAGCTTTCTGCATTTTGTTAGCAAGATATCTAGTATCTTTGATACCACCTACAGCAAGTAGACCAGAGACCGCTTGTCTTGCACTTGAAATCAGTCTGCATGCATTTAGCTGCCTCTTCTCTTGAACCAACTATAACTTCATTTATAGCTCGATCGGCAAAAGGTATATTACTTAATCATTCAAGCAGCTATTATCAACTATATAATGTCTGATGAAAAAATTTCGATCACATGCTCTATTGAAGAATATTTGATGCACAATAAGTTTAAATTTGTACACTGCCTCAGAAAATAATATTTCGTATTAATCTGTGCATACCAGCGAAAGTTCATACCATATTCATTTATTATCTTTTTCTCTCCAAGCTTCATGCCCATTTGACTTCTAATTGCTGGTGGCCTAGTGACTAGCAAGCCACAAGCCTGATTCAAGCGACGGAAACATGTAATAACTCAGGGCTTCAAAGCATAAGATGACAAGAACAAAGCTGTTCAAACAACAGTTTACTTAATAAAACAAATTTTTAGAACTTTTTCATGAAAAAGAATTTACTTTCACCAGAACAATTATATTGTGTATAAACAATGGAACATTGAACCGACAATGGAGAAATCATAAATTCCAAAAATTAAAAACCAAGTTAGATCCATAACAGAACCCTTCTCAAGAATTGATTATAAGTAACATAAGTAAATAGAGGTTAACCTAAATTTTACATATATATGTCATATTTGGTATGAGGCCAATACATAATCAAGTATTTGGGTACTAATAAAGGTCGAATTTTACAAACCTGTGATATATTTGCTTGGTGACTTCCAGATGATGTGACTCTCAAGAAGTCTTTGGCTAAATATTCTTGAAGAAATGGCTTACAAATTGAGCGGAAAAAATCAAACTGCCCTTGCACAATCTTCTTTACCTGAGGTAAATTTTATACATGAAAACCAGAATCTTTCTTAGAACAAAAAAAAAATGCTTATTCTTTTCTGTATAGCTCTTATTATTAACGTAAATTTAATATATAGATGGAGCAAAACAGAGGGAGGAAGACAGGGACTCTGTAGCAAAAGTTGGTATTCTTACACCCATCAACGAATTATTTGTATGACTTTTTAATGATCACCATTTATTATTGCATACCTCCAATGAAAGGCAAATTTCTCACTCATCGGATTTGACCATCTCCATAAAGACAAACAATTTTTTTTTTTTTTTTTTTTTTTTTTTTTTTTTGGTGTTTTAATAAAACTTCAGTTTTAACCACCACTCCAGAAAAATTCACAACATGAAAACGTCAACCATGAACTATGCACATTTGAAAGCCCCAAATCAATTTTCTCAATATTTTTATTTGGGTGTGATCATTATTCTCTGCAACAAGCACACGCAAGTCTCTGGTCTACTTGCTGTAGGCTACATATTTTGGCAAAGAGATCTTCCTGCACA
Organism: Pistacia integerrima; assembly: GCA_026225825.1. Lineage (NCBI taxonomy): Eukaryota > Viridiplantae > Streptophyta > Magnoliopsida > Sapindales > Anacardiaceae > Pistacia > Pistacia integerrima. The sequence continues at coordinate 36,482,921 of CM047747.1, read as the reverse complement.
ATCAAAGACCTAATCATAACTCCAGCAACTATAAAATGAATGAAAAGTGACATGGAAGAGCGGGGCAGCAGACAATGCAGCCCTCAAATTAACAGAGTTTGTATTTGCAGTATCCAGATTATCCACAAGTATGTGTAGCTGCAAGAGCAACATTTGAACTCCCTAAGATTGGTATATGAGTAACATATTATATATGAGATGACAACCTCAATTTTTCCATCTCAGGTAATAATTAAGCAGTAAAAGCAGAGCAAAGAAAGTAGAAGGCAGCTATGAAAAACACCGTTCAGGAGAAGAGGAATTAAGGATAATCAGCTAAAAATAAAATATTCTCCTGCCATTGATGTAATCACATATCAAATGAAATCTAAGGAACCTATTGTTGATGCTTGATTTTGACACTAACGACTCGACATATGAAATGCTGAGACTGACTCAGAAGACACACGTGAATAAGGGGATAATGGATTGAATAAAGGATGAAGGACAATGTTTAAAGTGGTTCGGATGCTTAAGCAAGTGAATCCTACGTCCATTAATATTATATTAATGTATAAGATCAAGTTACTTTTGGCGAGCTGATTTATAGTTTAGAGAATACAAGAATACAAGAGAGCAATTCTAGAGTGAAATTAGCTAATCCCACAAACGAGAGCAGCCCTCTATTTATAGTGGGATGAATTAAGGCAATGATTACTGAATCCGTAAAAAGGGGGCAGATACCGTGCAAATCCTTTTTTGTGTCTCATTGTTCACCTGCTCGAGTGATTTCCTCGGTTTGTGCAGGGATTGGACACGTGGACCATCTCCAGCATTTCATCAATCTGGCGCGCGCCATGCTGATAGGACCATCTTGCTCGTCGGTATGCGCGTAGCTGCATGTCGAATGGCCTCTTGGACTTACCTAAGCTCTGACCGTTTACGCTGACAAGGCTCTCTGTCAGCTCTACTTTTTCAGACATAACACTATGAACCACACTTGTTTGTCAATCTGTACATTTTTGTAACATTACAATCGGCAGCTAGGCAGCCTACAATATCTAAGCTACTAACAATGATTGGTGGTTTATAATGACTAGTTGGCATGACGTCTAGCAATTTATCCATGTAGATGTTATTGTAGTCCTGTTCCTACATAATCAGATAAAGATAAAACAAGCAGATTATTAAAAGAAAAAAAATTGTTGATCCGTGGGTTGAATCACGCTGGGTACGAGCACTAAATAAGCGAGGAAAGCAGAGGTTGGCTTGTGGGCACTTGAACAATTTTCACTCTGGGTGACACAACCCGTCCCGAATTTCCTCGTCCCGTAGGATCCGGGCGCTCCCACAAGACTCGGATACCCGAGACGTGCCATGTAGAAAAACTGCGAAACCTGTTTAAAGACATACATCATCTTTCGTTTTACAAAAGAAAATAGTTAGGGAAACTTTTGGTATCAGGTTTTCCACTTATACTACACATTCCAAAATATGAAACAAAAGGAAATACATCATGGAAAACATGAGTTCTTGAAACGAAAGTCCAGATTTACAATGCGACATAAATATAAGACCCACATAAAAGATGTCAACGCGTGGCACAACCCTGAGCGGAGGCTCACTGCCCGGCACGATCTCCGGAAGGTCCTGGTGGGGGGAAAAACATTTAAAAAGGGGTGAGCTAAAAATACTCAGTGAGTGGGGAAAAAGGGGAGGTTTATAAAAGTTCTTAAAAAAAAGAATAATGCTAACATACAACAATTTTCAAGCAAATCATGGCAACAATGTAACTTTATGAATATGCAATAGAACAACCACCCCGTTCTCGCATACAATATACAATTTATTTCTAATCATCCTGCACTCAGTGGGACCGTACTCGACTTACTTCCTTTAAGCGTATCGGATTACGTATAAAACCTCAACATTTATTATTAAAACTCTCACCACAACTAGTACCCTGGGGAAATCTCATATACTCGGTGGGCGTCCCACACGCAGTAGAGCGAGGGACGTACTGTCATACCCAAGGCAAGGTCTATCATCGCGCGGTGCAGCCTCAAAACTGTATACCTGGCGGACCTACTCAACGCCCTGCAGAGCCAATAAAATGCTCATACGCATGCGCAGCAAAATCAAACTGTCATACCCATGGCGGAATCTCGTATCGCTTGGGCAGAGCCAAAAATCTGTATCTCTGGGGGATGGGTACTTCGTAGGGTGGTTTTAGCACCATAACAATCTCATGCATAATCTCAGTAACATATAAGTCAATAACACATTACCTATGCGCTTATAAATCATGCATATACGACATAATATTCAAAAATCACATATAGGGCTGAAAATGTAAACTGTAAAACATGTTTCAACAGAACACCAAATGCACCTTTATACACCTATATGTGTATATATATATAAAAAAAAAAAAAAAAAAAAGAGTTAATTATATGATAAAGTCTCATTCTAAATAAATATATATATTCCATTCAACAATTTAATAAGCCAACACCAACATTTCCCGTTACCAAACTCTGCATAATATGATTTTCTCCACCCTTCAACATAAGCCGAAACCCAACTCTCTCTATAGTGCCACCACACCCCAAATCAAGCAGCCATCAACATCAAATTTCATGGGACAGACATATACATATATTTAAATAACATGCAGCATGAAAGCTTATTAGTTTGGAACAAGATCTAATTCATTATCACCCAAAACTTTGCTCAGCCGAAACATGCAAGATAAGTTTTAGCAAATAAAACACTTAACTCAAGATTTTGCACCCAAAACATTATAATAGAAATAGATAACTTGACATGCAAACCGGAATTAAGTTTTTTTTATAAAAACACTTTTTGGTTAAACCACTCACTCTTCTATCCTATAATTGGCTGCCTGTTACAGTGCTTATATTTCGATCTCCACCGTTCAGAATGTAGAGCTGTGTTTCATGAACAACATAACCGAAAATCAGCACGATCGGACGGCGAATGAGCTCCAGATCACGATTTGATGATGTACTGTTCACAGACTTAAAACTAATAAACTCTCCCTTTCTCTTTGTTCTTCTCTTCTTCTCTCACTCTATCTCTCGGCCAAACCACTCTTTCTTCTCTTCTCTCCCTTTTTTTTCTTTTCTTTTCTTTTCTTTCTCTCCTTTCTCTCCTCTCTTCTTTCTTTCTTCTCCTCTCGTTTTCTTCTTCTTCCTTTGGGCGAACTGCCCAGTTCTTTCCTTTAAATAAAAACAGTTTTTCTAAAATTATTTCTGCCCCCCATTTTTCTCTAATTTTCAGTTTAACCCAGCCACATAAGCTTTCCCTAGCAAAAATGTCCAAATTTTTCCCTCTTGATACATACAAACCCATCCGGATTTATTTCTTCGATTTCACCCCCTTAACACAGCTTTAAAAACTGACAGAAATACCCCTATCTTACCACAATACCAAAAAATCAAATTAATTAAAAAAAAAAAAGAATTAATTAACTTAAATACAATTCATGATCTAACTAAAATCAGGAATGGGGTTTTACACTGGGTTTAACACATTTACTTATGTCTAAAACCTTTTAAAGCTCTCAATTCGAAAAACAATAAAATAGACAAGATCTTCAGCCAGCTTGGAAGAAATGTCGATTGCATAATACAGTTAAAAGAAGAAACATAGGAGAAAAAAAGGGAAAAATCAGGAAGGCACACCGGTTTCTGTAGACGACCACTCAAATAACATCTTTCCCAGTTCATTATGTCCTGTACCAAGTCATGCATTCGAACAACCCCATATTTCAACATCTGCCCATAATTGATCCATGCAAAAACTTATTATCCATCATAGAACCGGAGGTGCATTTCATGCTTAAATACTGAACACTCAAGTTGTAATCTAAACCGAGAAACCCAACCAATCTTCAGTTTCAGCTAATTAGAATGAAATTTCAACAGCTCGCGTGCTGAAGCGAAGAGCTTACCTGAAGGCCGTGACCTGCGTGGCGGCACTACTAAGAGCAGCTCCCGGCTCCTATGGCTGCCACAAGAAATTTGCTTGGTCATTTCGTAAGTCTTTGGGAGTTTGATAGCGAGTTTTCTTCTTAATTTTTTTATCTGTGTTTGACGGAGGTTTTTTGAGTATCCATGGTAAGATGATTTTTGTGATGGTTTAAGGTTGGTTTGAAGGTGGTTTTTGCAGTGGATGGGCAGGGATTTTGTGGTGATCATTGGTGGTTTACGGTGGTTTTCATAAAATATCCAATTTTACTACATTATACATAAGTAATTATATATAATACATAATTAAATAGTTTTCCCATAAATTCTCTTAAATTTATCCACTGTATATCAATTTATAACTTCATTTCCACATTTTACTTGTATTCTTGTTCCAACTGAATTAAACCACACATGGAATTAATGTAATTACATAACAATATTTTGGCAACTTCTGAAATTATAATTTTTTTTTTTTTTTAAATCGGGGTACCTGAACCAGTTTACACGCATATCAACTAATCATCTGGGACCCTAGAACTACTAGTTAGGTAAAAGTTTTAGTGTCTATCCCTATTTAACAGTTGATGAGAGACTCAAACTCAGGATATCTTGAGTAATACATCCAAGAATTTCTATCAAACTACTTAATGATCAAGTTTAATATTTCATACCGTATTCCCTATCCTATTCCCAAAATACATGTTTCTTTAATTATTTGGGAAATACTACTTTATTTTTTAATTACTTTTAGACCCTTTAAGTTTATTAATTTAATTAAACACCCCTAGAAAAAAAGTTTAAAAATTAACAAAAACACTCCCACCCACCCATAGTTGCCAGATTCTTGCAACCACCGGAATCTATCACAACGGCGTATAAATGACAAGAACTGGCCAGTAATTTGCCGATCTGGCCTTTTCTGATCAGATCCATAATAGATCTAGATGGAAAAGGCCATGTCGACGCACGACCGGCCAGATCCGACTGGTCTGTATCATAATAACATTTTCTAGCCAGATTCTGGTGGTGGTGGCCGGAATCTTGCACTGTGGGTGGGTGGGGGTGTTTTTGTCATTTTACAAAAATTTTATATATTCGGGTGTTTGGCTAAATTAGCAAACCTAAGGGGTTTTTTTGTTAATTTTTAAACTTTACTTTGTAATACTCACACTATTCAACTAGTTAGTAGACATTCTTTCTTTTCAAAATAGCAGTAGAAAGCAATATTACAATAACTTACTGAAATTGATGTACGTAATATTTTTATATTAGGTCTTGAGAAAAATTCCAATAAAAAATAATAATTTTTTTTTCTTCTAGTTATTAGATTTAATATAGGGTGCGTTTGACAGGATATTTTTATCTATATTTTGAAATAGATTTTGAGGATAGCGTTTGTTTCGTTATTTAGACAATAGAATCTTCAAAATCTTATCCTGCAACTTTTTTTACAGCTTTTAATGCATGGACAGTAAAGAGTGAAGAAACCCAGATGCTTTACTAAAATTTTCTCTAAGTTTGCGACCTTGAAATTGTATAATTTTCATAATATTTATTTTGTTAGATGAAAAGAAACCCGAGAAAGTTTAATATCAAATGAATCTACATAATCTTAAAACCCAACATTGCATTATAGGACCCATCTATTATCAATACGCAATCACTACCTATCCTAATTTAGTTCAACTTCATTAAAAATGTATTTAAATTATTAAAAAATGATTATAAGGGTTGATAATTAGTACTTTTGTCCTATATGTATTAATGTGATGTTTTTAAACAGTTAGATTAGTACTTGAAATTAATATGGGTTTTTGTTTTTTAATATTTATGGGTGACAAAATTACCAAGAAAATGTTTAATGTTATTAAAATGTAAATTGATAAATTATATATATAATAATACCTTATTTTAACAAAATGCAACAAAATATTATATTAATAAATCATTTATAAAAAAATATATCAATCAAATATTCAACACAAATATCAAGATCAAAATAAAATACTCTACCAAACATATATTTTGCAAATCTTATTCTCGTAATCATAACCCTACTCAACTATCCAATATTATTCCCAAAATTCTATAAAAAATAATGAACCAAACGCACCCATAAATATTTTAAATAAGACTCTTGCCACTTAGTGATAAGCCTTTATTTGATATAAAGTTTTATAAATCACATCTAAAATAAAACTTTCATAAATTAAAAGAAATTATACTACTCCCGTTTATATCGATAAAACTATTTTTAGTACTACAAATAACGACATGAGACAAGCCGACTTGACTTCTTGTAGATATGACATGAAGTAATTAAGGATAATTGACCAAAGAATCGTGCTAGTTAAGACTAAAGTTAATCCAAAGAAAGAAGTCTCAATCCATCAAAATCCAAAAATTAGATACGTATAGATTATGTCAAATTTTTGTGTTACAATAGTTTTATAAGTTAAGACTAAAGTTAATCCAAAGAAAGAAGTCTCAAACCATCAAAATCCAAAAATTAGATACGTATAGATTATGTCAAATTTTTGTGTTACGATAGTTTTATACAAGTAAATGTAAGAATAAAGTAAAATTAAATAGAAGGGATGAGTAATACAATTACCTCATTATTAACACTATGTTAATCCAAGGAAAGACTAATCATTAAGTATTACTAATAAATAATGGTTGGTGAAGAGCAAGTTTGCGTTTAACTAAACACGTGATTAGCCAATTACAATTAAAAGTATTTTTTACATCAAATTTTTTTTCTTTCTTTTTTTATAATCCATAAATTCAACTGCAGTATATAGAACCTTATTATCTTTGAGAAGTAGAAAATAATGAGCTTTGATTATATAGATGTACATGATAGGATTTAAACCTTAGACTTTGTGAGAGCAAACCGTGAATCTGACTGTTTGGCTAACCTTTTATAGGTGTTGTATGCCTGAAAAAGTAGAGCTGACGCAAGGTCTAATCAACATGAAAATCCCACCAAATCTCTGCAACAAATCGCGTAAATCAATCTAGGAAGTGGGCTATGGGACATAAAAAAGGATTTGTCCAGATAATCCCACCAAATCATTGATTTAGTAATCATTAACTTAATCTATCCCACTATAAATTGAGAGTTCTTCTCTCATTTTAGAGATTACCTAATCTCTCTTAAAAAAATAGCATATACGCTCTTCTCTCTCTCTCTCTTGTAATCACTTGTAAAGTCAGCTCGTTGACCGCGACCTGTTCGCCATCATTAATACAACATCAGTGGACGTAGGACTTACTTCCTTAAAGCATCCGAATCACTTTAAATATTGTTCTTCATCTCTTTTTACTCTCATTCCCTTATCAACATGTGTCTTTTAGGCTAACTCAGCATTTCACTGTGCATTTGGTTGGTGTACAAATCACGCATCAACAAGGTGAAATTTAAGTTTCTATTAATATATATGTTTTCTATATAAAACAATACCAATTTCATTTTTAAAGAAAGACTTGTGAATGTTACATTAATAGGCATGTCGATATATGTACAAATTGAGCATATAAATTCTTGTCCACAAAATAACTGAACATAACTCAATTCTTGTAATATCATTTATCTACATTAATTTAATTGCTTTTTTACATGTGCTCGTCAATTCTTTTGCACCACATCAATTTGTATATAAAAATTTATATATCAACGGCCTAAATAATTCAAAATTTTAAAAGATTCCATACTTAGCCTGTATTATATTGCCTTATAATCAATCTTTATTTCCATGTGGTTCTATTATTGATATCTGTCAATCCATGTGGTAGATACACAGAATGCGTTTTCTGTCAGATTCAACATTCTCTCTATTGATTTGCTCTCCTATACATTAAGATTTAAGATAATTCAGAATCAGAACTAGATCGTGATAATAACAGTTTCATGTATTTCAGCCCATGTGAAGATGGCAATACAGCAATGTCAGTAGAATTCAAAATAATAGAGCAAATCTTTTCTTATCTAGTCACACTCTCTAAAGAGACTAATTTCAATATGTTTTATCACTTATCATCACTTAGTAGAGGACTCGTGTGCCTTGCTTGCGGAAAATGCCTGGGCGATATGTCGAAATGAACAGTTCCCATAAGAGGGGAAACTGCGAAACAGCGCACATGAACACAGGTACTAAGGCTGAGCCCACTACTAAACCAAATAACCAATTTGCCTTTTGGTCACAAAACACCAGAAAAACAATGGCACAAAACGCTACCATCAGGGTAATAAGAGAGACGAACAACATAAAAAGACCCCATATTAACCTTTTGGGTAGGGAATAACGAAAATCATATTCTGCATACCGTGCCGTAAGGATGGACAAAAACATTATGATGGCAGCAGTTGATGAGGATAAAGAGAGTGCATCTGAAATGCTAAAGATCTTGAAGGCTGCCTCTCTGTAAAAATTTGGTACGCCGTTATCAGCGTAATCACCAGGTATAGTGATTGCTGCTGCAAATACTATAGTGGCAATCAGTGCCGCAGCTATTGAGCATGAGTTTGCTGTAACTTTCATCCATTTCTCACCGTCTTCAACGAGTTTCTTGTGTTGTTCAGTAAATATCATTGCAGGAGTTTCTTGTTTAGAATTTTTATCCTCTTTGTAATTAGGCTTCACAATTTTCTCTACTTCCTGTAGAAAAAATATTAATAATAAAATAACTAAAAAAATATGACACATTGAACTTCTAATAACAGTTTCCTTTTTAGACTAATCGCTATAGGTTAAGAAGTTTTAGCATACATATGGATATGGGATGCATTTGGCTTGGGGGTAAAGACTGAAGTACATTAACATGCATATATAATGTTTATAACAAAAGTCATAGTACCTCGAACCACTGTAACTCACGCTGCATCTGCAAGGCTGCACCAGGGATGTGACGGAGCTGATATTTGGGAGCCAATTTTCCAGCTAAGTGCAAGATATTATTTCCGTCAACATCTTGGGACATCAACAACAAATGTTTGTGACCGCTCATCTGAAATATGAGATTGAATACCTTCTCTTGACGCTTCAAGACTGCCAAGTGGAATACACTATGATTCTTTTCATTTGTAAACCAGATTGCATCTGGAAATGTTTTTATAATCTCTTCCACCACTTCGCAAAGCCCCAATTCTGCCGCTACAAGGAGCGGTGGTTTTAGTAACCGGATAGCTCTTTTATAGTCTGGCTTACTACTTTTAATTTCCCCACACAAGTATTTGACAAGTTGAAGTGCTTTGTGATGCATCAATCGTGTATCTCGTATTTCCTTCCTATAACTTGGAACTGCAACTTAAACACACATTAATATGTATATATAGCTAGCGAGAAATATATTGTAAATCAGAAGAAGAAAACATGCTAGAGTTTCATACTTAAAAGTTCAGATTCCTTCCAGTGTCATGCATAAAAAGAAGAGAAAGAGAGCAGCCCCTCGAGAGCTGGATTGTTTTAACAAAAAATTTGAAATTTTCTTAGCTCTTAATTTTTTATAAAAGATTGATGGTTTTTAATTTTCTTGAATTTCAACGTGTTATCGTTTCATAATTAATTATATCTCTATCAAATATCTTCATCTCCAGAGTAGGAATAATACTGGAAGAATAAAAATAACTTTTACTAACGCATGAAAAGGTAAGAGAAATTTAGAACCCAGAAAATAGGGATAAAAAAAAAGTAATAGGGATACATGTGAGATGATGGACGCGATAGAAGATTTATTAGTGTGTAAGAAATGTATGCTCACCTTTAGAGAAGTACAAGTAGTGCCAAACCTTTAGCTCTTTTCGTCTTCCACTTGAAAATGCCGATGGCTTTGCTGCTATTCTACTCAGAGGGGAGTCGCCACCATATAACTCCATTGTAGCAAAACTTTTATATTTTTCGAGCACGTCTAGTGCCAAGTCTGAGACACAATTATGATGGACAGGAATTTAGGATTATTAATTTCAAATTTCTACGTCAACAAAATGGCTAAAAATATGCATCAATAAAGTAAAATGAAATTTGCACTACTAGCAGAGAATTTTACTGGCCATGGATTTGAAATCTGTTTAGAAGTATCAGCTATCTCATTAAAGTCTATTCATTAAGCAGTAGTAATAATAGCAAAAGAAAAAATTAACTCACCATAAAATCCAGCAGTTATAAGCAGATTTACGAAAAAAACACCAGACTTGTCATCTTCCCAATCTGTTACAGAAGCAAGCTTCAAGTAGCTTCCGCAAAATGGCAATAAATATTTAATCATCTCCTTTTGGCCATGCTGAGCAGCCTCAATCAAAGGTATCCAGCCAGATTTGTTTCTAACTCCAACTAAGTGTACAAGTTCTTCTTTCATCAGTATCATGTTGGCTCCTTGGACATTGCCAACAATAGCAGCAACGGAGAGGACTGTGTTGCCCTCCGCGTTTTCCACTACCAGTTGATCTCTTGACATTTTAATCAATAGATACTCCACAATATGATGCGCCTTGCCTGTCCCAACAGCCACATGAAGAGCTGTGTCCAAGTGTATCGAGATCCTGGCGTCTAACGCATGTTTATTTGGGTCTTCACAGATTGTTTTTACATGTTCCAGGTTCCCCTGGAGTATAGCTTCATATAGTGGCTGGTATTCCGTGAAATCATCTGCAATAAAAACATACCGAAAACTTTTTATTATTATTTATTTACTTATGAAAATTTAATTTGATTTTCTACTACTTACTCGTATCTTCTTCTGACAAGGTATCTTCTTCTGACAAGGTAGTAGACCGTGATACAGAAAGGGCCATCTGTAAACCTCCACAAAATCAGATCCTACTCCAACAAATCCTCCACAAAATCGGCAATCTTCTTCACAACTAAATCAATCCACCACTAATCCAACTTCAAGAAAAATTGGTCAACCATTTTCAATCATCAATTTCACCCGTGACTTCAACAAAATCAAACTAGAAACTCACAAATCAAACCCTAACACAATTGAAAATTCCTTAAAACATCACAAATCAACCCATTGGAAGGGTTGTTGAGGCCATTTTCAATCATCAATTCCACCCGTAACATCACTCTTCACGGCTTCACAACTTCAGTAGCCTCAGTCTTCAGTCGGAACCCTGGCGATCTGGCTGGCTGGCAAGATCTGGTTGCCAAACAGCGGCAACTAGAGGGTGTGATTGGGGAGGAGGAAAGAAAATAAAGGAAGAGAAGAGATGAAGGAAAGAGGAGAAAGAGAGGGAGGAGGAAGAGAACAGAAAAAGAGAGAAAAAGGAATTGAAACAGAGAAGTAGAAGAAAGAAGAAATGTGTTCACGAATAAATTAAGGTTGCGTTTGGTTGGGGTAATTCATCTTATATTACCTAATTACGTTTGATTGTCATCTGTTATTTAGGTTTACAAGTATTACAATTTTATTTTTTATTAATAAATTTTCAAGATAATAATACCTCTATAACACATTTAATTTGCATAAATCTATCATTATAATTTTATCCTTGATTAGTTAAGTTTTTGGATATTAACACCCTTGTATTTATAATAAATTACAGCCCACCCAATACCATCACACCACCCACTCATCGTCGGTTGTCGGCGCCGTAATGATGCAAAGCCAACCGGATTTGGGCAGCTTGCTTTGTTATCGCCTTTTTCGGCCATATCTTTGGCACGATCTGGCCGTTTTCGGCAATCGGCAATCGGTAATCTAACGGCTCACGGAAGGCAAGAAACGGCCTTCGTGCGTGCATCAGGCCATTGGCGACCATCAACCTAGCCGTCCAATGGCCAAAGGTGCCACGGAAGGTCAAAAATTTCAAAAATGCGTCGCACCGATTTGGCCATTTTCGGCCAGAGACAGCCATTTTTGACCTTCCATGCACCTTTCCGAAGACAGCGGCTAGCCGCGGCGATGGTTGCCAGCGGTAGGTGGGTGGGGGTGGTCACTTAGGTGGGCTGCTTTTTGTTTTGAATTCGAGGGTAATTTTGTCCAAAAAGTTAAATAATTGGGGTGAAATAGTAAAAACAACATTGATGTAAATAAATTTAAAAATGAGGGCATTATTGTCCTGAAATTTTATTAATAAGAGATAAAACTGTAACCAAAAAAAAGAAAAAAAGATTACTTGGTAATCTTATAATATCTAAGAGAGTTCAGATAATCGTATTACCTCCAATATTATTAAAGATTACCGGAATCTTATATTACTTGACAATCAAACGGGATTATCAAGTAATATAAGATGATATAACCCAGTAATCCCATATTAACCCCCTACCAGACGGCCCCTATGAGTTTTTCTTCCTTCTAGTCAAAGAACATGGCAGACTCGCTACCGTCCAGTATTGCAACAAATATGTTAAATAGTTGCTATAACTTTATCGATTCGATTCTTGTATCAATTAAGCGTCTGATTTAATTTCGATTCGATTAGTTAGTTGGTTACTTGAGTTAGTTACAACCTGAGTTAGTTAACTAGTTAGTTGAGTTAATTTATCTTAATGTAATAGAAAGCATTTGTATAGTAACGATACAAAGTGAACCAATAAAGCAATTTTTCCCCAAATTTCCCTCTATTCACCGAGACTAAAACTCTTCAACATGGTATCAGAGCTTCAATTTTCCGCAATCTAACTTGAAAATCAGCTGAATCAAGCTTCCAATTTGATCTTTTCTAAGCTCGTCAGAGCTTAAAATTTCTCAGTTTCTTCATTCTAGCTTGATTTGCTAAGAATTCAATGTTGATAATGACATCCTCCACTGAAGAATTAGTTGTTCCTTCGATCGATTCAAACTCTCCTCTCTATGTTCATCCTTCTGATACACCAGGCACTGTTCTTGTTTCTGAACAGCATGTAGGAACATAAAACTATGGATTATGGAGTAGAGCTATGTCTGTTTCTCTATGTGCAAAGAATAAATTAGGTTTCGTTAATGGAACATGCACAAAATCATCAATTCATACTCAGTTAGTGCCACAATGGGAAAGATGCAATTCCTTAGTGTTGCCCTGGATCTGTAAGAAATAAAATAAAATAAAATGTGAGAGAAATCGGGTATATCTTGTGTTATAATATATTATAACACGTCAAATTAAATTAATAAGTTTGTACATGTATTATTATTTATGTTTATACTAATTTTAATTAATAAGTTTGTATATAACACCCTTGACTTAAGGATTATATGGAAGTTATTATTATTATTATTATTATTATTATTATTATTATTTGTTAATTGGGATATTCAGGCCATTTGTGTGCATTTAAAATAATCTCTAGGATCCATTAAATATTTTACAAGCCCAAAAAATTACGTAAATCACAGTGTGGAAGGGGAAGTTATTGCTATGTTGAGTAAATGACATGTACCCACCCAAGGTTTGGTAAATCTCTAGGGGCATTTCATTAAAACACCATTTTAACTTAAAATTTAATTAAAAGGCTATAGAGTTCGTAAATTTTAACTAAATGGCTTTGTTTTTTATTAAGCTTAATTAAACATTATTAGGGGGTTAATTAGGATTAATGAATAATTGTGCAATCTTTTAAAAATTATAATAAGTCTCCAAAGAGTCGAAAATCTTGCAAACAAACCCAAACACCTTCTTCTTCTTCCTCCCGCCACATTAGCGCATTCCTCCGCCATTAACATCTTCTCCAACACATATCCTCTTCCTCCTCCTCCTCCTCCTCCTCCTCCTTCTCCTGCCGAAATTTCGTGCAGGTATGTGTATCTCCCCTTTCGATTTACAAAGATTTAATGATGGATTGGGTTTGGGTTATGATTTTGATTCAGTTGTTTAGGTTGTTGGGTTGTGTTTGATGTAATGGAAGTTGAAAGGAGTGGAATTTGTTGAAAATTTTCTTGCATTGTGGATAGTTGGGGGTGGTAGCACCAAAGAGCAAAGAAGTTATACCAATTGTTGTGAGCACAGAGGTTAGTTTTGATGAGTTGGTTGATGAAATAATTAGAAGAGGTGATTTGAGTTGCTCACGTAGTGATATGGTTGTGAAGTGTGTTTTATGCAGAGTTCCTGAACGTTATAAGTTACCTCCTGCTATATTAAAGTCGGATGAAAGTGTGAAGTTATATATGATTGATGTGGCCGATAATGGTTCAAGGCCGATTTTAAGAGTTTCTTTTGTAGGAAAACCGTTGGAAGTTGTTCAAAGGAAGGGGATAACGAGGAAGTTGGCGGAGATTTGCCTGGTTTTAATTTAAACTACGAGGGCATTGATTTGTTAGTTGAAAAATCAAGAGTAGACGATGAACTGGGTGGTGAGGAGGACACTATAGAAGAGGTTGGTCATGGGCGGCAAAATGAAAATGTTGAGAAGGAGGACCCCTGATAAGAGTGTAATTTATATATTTATATTCCTTCCATATTATGTTTTTTTGTTATGCTTTATGCCTAGTTGAGTTGATTAGAGTTTATTTTGTAAGTTTGGGATATTTGGATAGACTTTATGAAATAATTGAGAAAAGATTAGGAAATTCCAGATTTTTTGTTATTCTGACCAGTGCTGCATTTTTTAAGTTTTTCATGGAGTCAGATTTCTCGATTGCAAAAGTGTTCTTCAGAAAACATAAAGTAGACGAAAAGCTTTCCAGGAAGGTATTATGGGCGAGAATCCGAGTTTGTTTGGGACATCATTAGTTATTGCAAAACCGAACCTGTAATCTTATTCGCGAAAGGATTTCCTGGCTGAGTATTGAGTCTTCGAATGGGCCTAACTGGAGCTTCATAAAGTAGGTGATTCAAAAGCCCAAATTCATTTACACATCCAGAACTACAACTTTTATGAAGTGACCAAGCCTAGAAAGGTCTTTTTACTTTGTGAGAATCCTGGTGCAAACTAGATTACGAAATCTATTTTCCATATCTGATAAGGATTGACAGTTTTGGAAGTCTATCATTTAGGAAAGGTTTAGGAAAGTGATTTCTGTTTTTCCTGGGCCAGAATTGATTTAAAAAAGACATTATTTATTTATGAGTTGTTAGGTTAAACAAAAAGGAGAAGGGCAGTAAGTTTTTTCTTAGTTTTTACTTTCTACGTCAAGATGTGCGGCTGATCTTTCTTCTTCAGTTCAAGGGGATTTTGAAGCCTAAATTCATGTCATTGGTGTAACTTAACTTCGGTAACATTGTTCTTAATCTCATTCCTATTGGAATTTTTTATGTTATTCTGTTTTAATTGTTTATGATTTTTGTTTGGGTGATTTAGTAATGGCCTGCTAAATTGTTTAATCAAAATTTTATCTGTTAGAATTAGGAATTGTGATACGTAATTATCCTCTTTCTATTCAATGAATAACACATGATGATAGATGATTATGGACAAGTTTTCAGTCTATTGTCTTGAATAACATAACCTAAGTTAAATAATCCGATCTTACGTGATTGTTGCTTGGATTGATCTATTTTCATAATTCTTAAGGCTGCCATTGAATTAAGCTTAGAAAGCTTATTCTAGGTTGTTCAAAGGTTAGGATCTAATTGAAGAGCTTGTTTCAGTAGTGACAATTAAGGGAAAATTCGGGTAACAGAGCTTGTTGTTTCCTAGGGTCAATAATTCCATAATAATGAGATAGAATAATGTTACGGTTAGTTCATATACAATGCATGTTTAGGTGGATCTTGAACCGAGAATTGATTGTTTTTAATCTGATATTTTCTACCATTTGAGATTTATTTGTTTCACTTTTGATTGCATTGTCTACAACCCCTTTCTTTAGTTTGTTGTCATGTTTACCGTTTAGGATTTTATTTTATTTTTCTGTTGTTTTCATTGTGGTTATTGGTTAGAACATAGGATTTAATCAAATCATTCCCTATGGGATCTACCTTTGCTCACCTTATATGCAATTTAGTAGTTAGGTTAGTAAGGTTATTAATTTGGAGCATTCGGCACGCTACCAACCCCTTACATGTTCCCGTAGATATAGAGATTGCTTTAAATAA
Organism: Pistacia integerrima; assembly: GCA_026225825.1. Lineage (NCBI taxonomy): Eukaryota > Viridiplantae > Streptophyta > Magnoliopsida > Sapindales > Anacardiaceae > Pistacia > Pistacia integerrima. Next base: position 36,466,985 of record CM047747.1, on the reverse strand, counting down.
AAATTATGCAGAAGGTGTAGTTTGTGAGGAAGAGAACACTATGGTCATTTATGCAGGTTCAGAAGGGGCAATTGCAGGTAGTAGTGAATCAGCTCATGTTTTTACGGATGGATCGAAGTTGCGCATAGGGTATTTATTTGACAACAAAGAGGAAGTGGTGAGGAAGCTAAAACTTATTGTGATGAGAGGTAATTTTGAGTTCATCACCAAAAATTCAAATTCATTAGTTGTGATTGTTGCATGTCGTGACCGAAAGTGTAAGTGGCGGGTTTATTGTAGAAGGTTGGCAGAGTCCGAAAAATTTATTCTTAGCACATATACCCGTGAGCACACATGTGGTTTGGGACATATTTCAGGTGAGCATCAACAAGCCTCTGCTGATGTTATTGGACAATTTGTCAAAAGTTAGTTCATTGAAGGGGAAGGTCCATCTCCTAAAGACATTCAGAGACTTGTGCGCACAGAGTTGGGATGTGTTGTTAGTTACTAGAAATGCTGGAAAGGGAGACAACGTGCACAAGATTTTGTGAGGGGCACGCCAGAGCATAGGTACACAGTATTAGAAGTGTACCGTTATATGCTTGAGTTGACAAACCAAGGTAGCAAGACGGCTTTGAAGTGGGAAGAATATGATGTTTAAATATTTTTTTGTTGCTTACGGTTCTGCTATAAGGGGTTTTGTAAACATGAGAAAGGTGTTGGTTGTTGATGGTTGCTTTTTGATGGGAAAGTATGGAGGTACATTGTTAGTGGCCACTGCATAAGACAGCGAGAATCACACATATCCTATTGCATGGTGTGTGGTTGACTCTGAGAATGACAAGTCGTGGACTTGGTTTTTTTAATAATTACGTACGATAGTGCCTGACAGTGACGAGTTGTGCATAATATCCGATAGGCACAACTCTATAAAGAAGGGGATTGCCACTATTTACCCTCAAGCACATCACAGATTCTGTATGAGGCACCTTGGTAAGAACATAAAACAAAAGTTTAAGTGTGCTGGCCTCCTTCAAACATACTACATGGCAGCAAAAGCTTATCGGGTTGATGAGTTCGAGGAGCACTTCTAGCAAATCTGAATCAAGGATGATAGAGTTGCTAAGTATCTTGAGCATGATGTTGGTTTCGAGCGATGGAGTATAGCTTACTTTTATAAAAGAAGGTTTGATGTCATGACCATGAACATAGCTGAGTCCATAAATTCGATGTTGTTAATAGAAAGAGAGTTTCCAATAATTGCACTTTTTGATGCAATCCAGAGGACATTGTCACGATGGTTCCATGAGCGTTGTACGGAGTCAGATAATTTTACTAACAGAGTCAGATAATTTTACTACAACCCTTGTTCCGTCGGCTAAAAAATTATTGTGAGAATGTATGGAACTATCAAATGCACTGTTTGCCTATCCTCTTAATGCTCAAGAGTTCATTGTGCGCGGCTATGGTCTGGATGCCCTAGTTAACCTTGTTAGAAAAACTTGCATCTGTAAAGTGCTTGACATTCAATGTTTACCTTGTCCTCATGCACTATCATCATTGAAACACCAACGGAAGCTGGATTTTGGTTCAAGAATTTACATGGAACTTTGCTCCCCTCTCTATATGGCAAATCACTACATGCTAGCTTACTCAGAAACGATATATCCAGTGCCTCTAGAAGAGTAGTGGGTTGTGCCGTCAGAGTTGGCTGACATTATCATTCATCTGCCATTCAAGAAGACAGCAAGGGGGAGAAAAAGAGTTAAGCGTATTCCATCAGCCTCTGAGGCTCCCTGGAAGACGAATAAGTGCTCAATTTGCAAGCAACCTGGCTATAAAAGAAGCTATTGCCAAAAGTAATCACATGCAGATCCAGAAAATTAGGTTCAAAGAAGGATGAAATTCAGGGAGTTGCCAAGGCCAACCGTTGATGAGTTATTGTTTTCAATTATTGATGTTTTAAATTTTATTGTAACCTTTAATAAATCATTCTTCATATTTAGTATTCTTGTTACATGGCCTAAATATTTGTTGGTGATTTTAGTTTGGAATTAGGTTGTCAAATTGAGGAGAAAGTATGGAATTAATACGTGTTGGTAATTTTAGTTTGTCAAAATTTAGGAGAAAAGCTGGAAAAGTATATATTACCCATGATCGCTTAAGCGACTAAGTGTATCGCTTAAGCGACAAATGGTTTTTCAAACAAGATCACTTAAGCAATATCACGGATTGCTTAAGCAATCGTGATCTGCCCATCACATGATTGCTTAAGCGATCTACGATCGCTTACTCGACCAAGTGAAAAAGACAAGAATCGCTTAAGCGATATCAGGGATCGCTTAAGCGATCATGCACTAGACATATTTGATTCTGCCAATCACACGATCGCTTAATCGACCAAGTGAAAAAGAAACCAATCGCTTAAGCAATATCTACGATCGCTTAAGTGACCCTGTGTAAATGAAGTTCCTTTGACTATTAAACAGATTTTTTGTGCAAATGATTTTGCACAGTTACAACTCTGTACATAAAATTGTTAGTTGTTGGCAATAAAGTATTCTTTATTGAACGAATCATACGGACTTGTAACTGTACAAAACTATCTGCACAAACAATCCGTTGATTGGTCTTTCAAACTTCGTTTACTCCTTAAAATAATAACTCTTTTAAAATCAGACCGAGAAGAATCTCAAAAGAGTTTAGGCTCCGTTTGGTACGCGATTGGGAATGCTATTATTAGTATTCCAAATAAAGTTAAACAGTAAAATGTCATTATTCTCCAAATATTATTCTACATTTTTCAATTCTTTTTAAACCCTTCTAAATTTATTAATTTAACTAAACACCCCTAAGTATTTTTTTAGAAATTGTAAAAACACCCCTGCAACCCACATTTACCAGATGACAACCACTATCGAAAGCTGGCTGGAATCTGGTATAATAGTGCACTACCAGCTGAATCTGGCTGGTAGTGCGCCGATCTAGCCATTTTCGACTAGATCCACGGTGATCTGGCCGGAAAAGGCCAGATCTGCAGTCAAACAATGGCCAGATCTTTGGTTGTAGCTAGTCGTCAACGACAGCAGTATCTTTGCCTGTCGCTGATGACCAAATGAAGCCAGATCTAGCTGTTAATGGCCGGATGTTGTCATAGATATGGCCTTTTCCAACTAGATCCACCATGGATCGGGTCGAAAAAGGCCATATCGGTGCATGACCAGCAAGATCCAGCTGGTCATGCACCGATATGATGACTCCGGCCACCCTCCGACGGTGGGGGCCGGCTATCTGTATTTAATGGTGGGTTGGGGGTGTTTTTGTTAACTTTTAAAATTTTATTATAGGGGTGTTTAGTAAATAACCAAATATAGGGGATATTTTTATTAATTTCCAAATCCTACATTGTAATACCCACCCAATTTAACTTTTTTCAAAAGATTATTCTAAAAACTACCCAATAATGAACCAAACGGTGCCTTAATATTTATCAATGCTCTAAACATTTCACCATCTTCTTGTTTATCCATATCACAACTGTGATGCCATTTTATTGCCCAAACTCTTAACATATAGGGTTTACGATTCGTTCAGTGGACCATGACCATTATTATATTTATATTAAACATATAATTCTTTTACGTCAGTATGAAACATAAAAGGTGTAGAATGTTTATGTCTATGCTAAACATATAGGGTTTACGATTTGTTGAGTGGAACATTACGTGATTTTAGATCACGTAAGCAATCATGTCTTAGGCAGAATCGCTTAAGCAAATATTTTGGGAATATTTTAAAATATTCCCAAAATATTTGTTTGTTTAAAATATTTGAAATCGCGTAAGCAATCATGTCCTAGGCGGATAGGGCGTCGATATGGCCTTTTCCGGCCAGATCGACCACGGATGTGGCCGAAAAAGACTAGATCACTGCTAGATCTGGCCATCGATGGACGAAAAAGTCCACATCTGGCCGAATGTTTAGCATAAACGTAAACATTCTACACTTTATATGTTTCATACACCCTTACCTACCCACAATGCCAGATCTAGCCGTCAACGGACGGAAAAGTCCACTAAACGAACTGTAAACCCTATATGTTTAGCATAGCGTAAACATTCTACACCTTATATGTTTCATACGGACGTAAAAGAACAAAATGTTTAATATAAATTTAATAACGGTCATGGTCCACTGAACGAATCGTAAACCCTATATGTTTAGCATAGTGTTAATTGCTTAATCGATGCTCTGAAATATAATAAATAATATCCGAATACATAGGATCGCTTAAGCGATTCTTTGCTTTTACTCTAGTCGCTTAAGAGATATGTCTGTATCACTTAAGTTTTCTTTGCTTTTACTCTAGTCGCTTAAGCGATCCGTCTGTATACCTTAAGCGATTCTTTACTTTTACTCCTGGTCGCTTAAGCGATTGGTAATCACTTAAGCGATCTAGTCCGCGGCGAATACCCAGATCTATGATCGCTTAAGCGATTTTTGTAAAAGACTCTTGGTCGCTTAAGCGATCTTGTCCGAGGCAGAATGAATCTGCCCAGATCTATGATCGCTTAAGTGATCCATTTGTATCGCTTAAACGATTTTCGTAAAAGACTCTTGGTCGCCTAAGTGATCTCAAATCGCTTAAGCAATCTTGTCTGAGGCAGAATGAACATCTGCCTAGATCTATGATCACTTAATCTATCTTATGTATCGCTTAAGTGATTCTTCCTAAAAGAGTCTTTGTCACTTAAGCGATTCGGGATCGCTTAAGCGATATTTTCCCAGGCAGAATGAACATCGGCCCAGATGGGTAATCGCTTAAGCAATCGTATGTATCGCTTAAGCAATGCTTCGTAATAGACTCTTGGTCGCTTAAGCGATTTGAGATCGCTTAAGCAATCATTTATGGAAAAGTCTTGGCCGTTTAAGAAATATATGTAGTCGGTCATATACGTAATTGTTTGGTACCATGCCTGCCTTTAAGTTAATTAATTTCGAAATGACTGTGATTAAGAAACATTTGTACATCACTCATTTCCCTCCCAAATCCAAAAAGGATTTGTATCTCAAAATTAAGTAATTTATATCAATGTAATTCATCACAAATCAAAATATAAGAGAAATCAATGTAATTGAAAGTTTAAACTTAAAATCATCCATAATAGTGCCCAAACATAGTAATTCCTAAGACATTTAACTGTAGTTGTGACTGCAATAAAATGTCCTCCACCCAAACAATTGCAAAGAAGAACCCAATTCCAAGTATCATTTTTCATCTCATTTCCCTTCCATACATTCTCATTGCCCTCCTGTGACCTGCCAACTAGCTTTTGAGAAGTTTTTGAATTTTGTTTGCCAGGAACTTGTCTCAGATCATTGTTTGGTACCATGCCTTCCCAGCAACCTTTGTTGCAGATGCCTCCTCCTGTAAACCAACCTTTGAGAAGTTTTCAAATTCTGTTTGCCAGCAACCTGTCTGAGATCATTGTTTGGCACCATGCCTTCCTAGTAGCCTTTATTGTGGATGTCTCCTCTTGCCAACCAGCCTTTGAGAAGTTTCCTCTCATTGTTTGTCAGGAACCTGCAAAATTATCTGACACACACCTGCCGACACGTCAGCTTTTGTAAATTAAAAAAAACATGTAAAAAAGTTACAGAGTGGGTAGGTGAGAAGTTCACTCAGTCCATCTCTTTCGGTAAAGCTCCATATAAGCATGACACCTGCAGCATCATCATCACAACCTAAGTGTCAACATCAACATCACATAAACTACAAAATTCAAAGTCCAACTTTCATACCTTTTGATTGGGTTCTGGCCACTCAAAACGGATCCATCTGCCCATGGAAGTAGTCCACAGCCTAGCACTCCCGACAGTCTCTCATTGTTTCGTCATTCAAGCCGTCCATCAGGGTGTTGGTCATGTCAAACTAAATAAATTTCAGGGCATATGCCCCACATTCAACACTCTAATAGGAAGAAGACATTAGCATTAGAATAAACTTATAGAACAATTGTATTATGTAAGTTAGTTTTATACAAAACTTACCTTGACTCATTTATTGGGATGGTAGAGCGCTTAAGTGGCCACTTTCTGGTTAGTACTTGATCACCCAAGTGCCCAAACATCCCGCTATCACACACCAGCCGCGGGAACAACCTGGACAGTGGCTCCAACTCGACCTCTAACTACTTGTCTCGACAAATAGTTGGGTTGCAATCGAGGATCTTCAACAACCCCTCCTTTAGATGCGCGACGACTGCTATCTAGTGCATCTTTCTGACAAGGATGATGTAGTAGACTCTTTTAACAAAGGCCCAACTGTGGCCATATTTGGGCCTTTCCCCCTGTACATATTGCATAATACTATCATCAAACTAAAAATCATCAGGGATGCAGTCCAACTGTTCTGGGGCCAATCTTTTTTGCTTCGCTCCTTTTGCTGCACCTCTAGCAACGACATTTTTAATTAAAGTGCGATATGTCGAAACAAGCATTTGGCCAAACGCCACATCAGTGATGGCACAGTCGGGGTATAATAGATCACTATCACTAGTCTGTCGTAGCCTCATCAGTGCCAATATCTCATCGATGTGCTGCATAAAATAAAAACAACAAGATAAGTATGGAAAACATAGGCAAAAATAAGTAAAATTAAGCGAAAATAACTCATCGAGTCCTCAAGCCACGTGCCCATCGTCAACAACTTTTCAAACCATTCCTGGGGATAATCCTCTGTCTTACACTTTATATGGGCATTACTTCCTGGTTCATTGTAATAGGCGTAGAAGAGTTTTTCTATTCCTCTATTGGCCTATACAAATTGACATTTGAGTCCATTTCCGCATGCTCACTTCCTCCCACTTCCTTCATTTTTACATCCCCGCTTCCTTCGCCTCCCACCTCGCCCTCCTCCATTATCACTGCCCCACTTCCTCCACCAACCTCCCCAACCTCCTCCATTTCTGGTTCTTCCTCCATTTGTTTCTTAATTTTCCTCTTCTTTGCCTGTGTTACTATCATGTAAGGTGATTTGACAAACTTGCTCTTTTGGCTCTCTCTTTTTTGCCCAGTTTGCGCTTCAACCACCTTTAATTCTCCACCAACTTCCTCCTCCACTGTACCTACTTTCTTTGTCAGCTTATCCATTTTCTCCTCCAACCTTTTCATGCGCTCTTCCATTTGGTCAAACTTGTCATAAACGGCTATTGTAAAACTCTGAAACAAGCCGTTTATGAGGTCAACCACCTCATTCTCCCGATGCCGATGTCTTGGTAAAGCGGTACTTGTTGTACTAGTTTGTTGAGGCATACGAACCTCTTCCTCCCTCTTCTCCTCCTCCTCCTTGGGCTTCTTGCCGATTGGAGCTTCATCGTCCTCAGCATCAACCACGTTGTCAATCAGTGGTCCTGCATTTGCCATCACATACGTGACCCCTTGTAGGTGCCGCATTAGGCTGTCTATCTATTCATCCCTTTCATCCTCTAGTGCACTGAAAGATGTGACATAGTCCTCTTCCGCTTCATCCTCAGTAGTGGTGAGAAAGGGACGGATGACTCCCTGCAATAAGAAACAAAATCAATCAGATTGGAGTGACATTTTAAAGCGACTGCATATTCAAAAGCTTAATCCTTTAATCTTACCCTAGCCGCTTCAATCTCAATGTCTATTTGGTCGTAATCCCAATGGGTACACTTCTCGACATGCCATCGCAACATCCTAGGAATTTGCTATCGCACATCCAAACTCTTCCACCCCCGCCTTAGCGAAGAAAGGGATGGCCTCATACATCCAAGCCTACATTATACAAAAACAGTCTATATCATAATTCAAACACATATATTACAAAAAGCTATTAATATTTACCTGCATTGCCCATGGGAAGCCAAACAAATTATACGTGCTTAGTTTATCATTCCCGACGCATTGGGACTGCTTTAACGCCATGTTTGGTTTTTTCAGGCTCTTGATGGTTCGCTCAAATGATATCCGTCCCCATGAATAAGAATTAAAGAACTCCAAGTCGCTTGCAAACAACAACCAATCATTCTCAACAGCTTTTGTTGAGTCACCAGCCAATAAGATCGAATGTAAAAACAATACCAAGCACACTTTTATCTTCTCTCCATCATTAAACCGAACTGTTTCTAGCCTCTCCTCTAAACCGTGTCCTGTAATAGACTTTGCCCCCTGCAAAACCTTGTTACAAAACCTTATGGCTCTCAGACTCTTCCTTATTGCGTATGCCTCTAGCTTATCTGGCAATTTCCCACATCCTAAGCCCGTCACCAAGGCATATTCCACCATCCCAAAACGTAGTGGCTTTCTGCCCACCATGAACCACATTTCTTTATTTTTATTGCATTTTACTGAATGCAGCAAAATGTAATGTACTCCCTACCCCCAGAACGTCTTTTTCCAATTTGTTCCGATTCTTAAAAACCGACTGAAACATGCGTCTTCGAAATCTCTTGCACTTCCAGCTAAAATCTCCTTTATTCTGTCAAAAACATCCCACCTCGACCTGACCGTCACCCATGCAGGGAAGTAGGGTACATTATTGCTTACAAGCTCCAACACAATCTGTACAATCGATATAAACAACATGTCAGCAACAAAAATAAACCAAAACAACTAATAAACAAAATATCAACAACAAAAAATTACCTTGTGGTTGCGATTTCGGATCGCTTAAGAGATCTTGACTTTGTCTCGTGCAAGATCTCTTAAGCAATCTGAAATCGCTTAAGTGACTAAGAGTAAACTGAAAGAATTGCTTAAGTGATGCAAAAGATCGCTTAAGCGATCTTATATCTAGATTCTACCTCGTACAGGATCGTTTAAGCGATCTGAAATCACTTAAGCGACCAAGAGTAAATTGAATCAATCGCTTAAGCGACCATGAGTAATACTCCCAAAACAAATGATTAATCGCTTAAGAGATTAATCGCTTAAGCGATACAAATGATCACTTAAGCGATAGTGCAGAGCAATACTCCCAAAACAAATATGTACCCTTTCTTCATCAGCCTCTTCGTCGCCTGCATTCTCGCCGGCCTCCTTCTCATCACCTAAATCCTCGGAAGACTCCTCCTGGCCTGTATTCTTGTTGGACTCCTCCTCCTCGCCTGACTCCTCTTTTTCAGAACCATTTTGAGATTCTTCTCTCTGTTGTTGTGCTGCCGTCGGCTCCCGTGCCTGTGGACCACCTTCACTGATTGGATGATCAATCGCAGTAGCCATTGAACTGCTTGCGCCATCGGAATCTAGGATTCGAAGTGGCTTTGGGTTTTCCTCCTCATTGTTAGTGTCAGCCATGGTTTTGGATTGAATTTGGTGTCAAAATTTATAGTTTCGATCGAAAATGTGGGCTGTATCATCGGAAATCGCAAAGAAATCGATTTTAGGGTTCAAGAAATCGATTGGAAATCGCGATGTATCACCGAAAATCGCGACTGTATTCCATTTAGGATTCAAGAAATTGATTTTAGGATTGAATATGGTGTGAAAATTTGCAGGTTCGATCGAAAATTGCACAGTCTCCATTAGGTTTAAGAAATCGATCGGAAATCGTGACTGTATCATCAGAAATCGTGACTGTATTCTGTTTAGGGTTTAAGAAATTGATTTTAGGATTGAATATGGGTGGAAATTTGCAGGTTTGATTGGAAATCGCACAATCTCCATTAGGTTCAAGAAATTGCTTTTTGCCCTAATGAGTTTTGATTAAGCGAGGTGAATAGTTGGGGCTCATTTTAAAATTTGAAATTTTAAAAACTTTCATTATTTATGATTTGTCCCAAATATGTTTTAATCTTTTCATTTTAACCCATTTTACGTGTTTAGCTCTTCCTAAATATGCCACGTCAGCTTCTTTAAATTAAAAAAAAATGAAAAACATTTTGAAGGCCATTTTGTTAAATGCAAACTTGGGATGGCCGGGCAGCTAAATTTCCTCACATTTGCAAGTTTCCAAGGTTTGGTAAATATACAAGTTTCCATCATGGTTTCATAAATTCTTGATTTTCATCATTAAATTAACACTGGTAATGAATTTTGACATCTAACACAGTTGCAAACAATGCTATTACCATACTGCCTTTACTTTTGATTACATCGCCACCCAGCCACCATCACCATCCAACCACCACCATCACCACCCATCACCCACCACCACCTTTTAACACCATCATGACCAAAACCCCAAATTCACCACCACCATTCCACCCATTCACCACCATCGCAATCCCTCTAAACCCCAAAGTCGGCCACGTTGCCACCAAACAGCCACCACCAAATCACTCACAAATTTAGCCACAAACCCACCTAAAAAACCTCCACAAACTCAACTACAAATCTACCCAAAAACAACCACAAACTGAGCCCACCACCATTCCACCCATCCACCACCATCACAATCCCTCTAAACCCCAAAGTCGACCCCGCCGCCACCAAACAACCACCACCAAATCAATCACAAATTCAACAACAACCCGCCACCCACTCACAAATCTAGAAAATGAAGGACGATCACAAGTAGGAAATGAAAACCAACCTGAGATGGTTACCGGTGTGTCAAGGGTGAAGAGAGAAGATTGATGTTGGCGGTGGATAGTGGACGGTGGACGTAGCACAAACACAGGAAACTTAGGCGCATGTCGCGATGGAGAGATATAGTCGTGAAAAGTGGAAATGACAGCTATTGGCGTACTGCTGGTGGGAGTTTTGAAGAGGATGGTGAGGGGAAGATGATGATGGAGTCAGGTGGTTTAATCAACACCAGATTTTGGTGCAAAATCTGACTGAAATCCGACTAAAATCTGCGAGAGAAAGGAAGGAGTAAAAAGAGGGAGAGAGAGGGGTGGGACGGTTGTGTGCTGACCATTTTACCTTTTAACAATTAGATTAAATGATTGCCTATTAATTTAATGATGGGAATCTAGAATTTATGAAACTATGGGTGGACACTGTAGATTTGCCAAACCTTAGAAGGGTAAATGTCGGTTACCCTTGCTATGCCTGATAAGATAGTTAAATTCTTTACATATATGTAAATTCTGGGGATATGATAATCCACAAGGCAAGTGACCCGACCGTTGGAGCTGATAAGGTAAGTTGTCTTCTTTCAGTAAACAGGCTGTTGACAAAAAGTCAACTAATACATAATCAAAAAATCAAATCATCAGTTCTCACTTCTGAGCTAATTCATTTATCTCGATCTTTCCTTCCTCTCAAAGAACATGGCAGAATCATTTCCATCCACCATTGCAGCAAACATTTTGACGAAGATGGATTTTCTTGCTTTCGCAGAAATACACTTGTCGTCGAGGGTTCAAAAAGAAATAACGAAGGCCAAACAAATCTTATGCAATGTCAAAGACGCAGTATTGAACGCTGAGGCACAACAGGCACAAAACTGCTAGCTGCAGATTGGGCTTGAAAAGCTTTCAGAACTGTTGTATGACGCTGAGGATGTGTTGGATGAATTGAAGTGTGAAGTACTGGCGAAAGAGGTAAGCAAACTCAGTGCTATCATATATTATGGAAAAATCAAGGATATTAGGAAAAAATTAGATGAAAAAGCAGCTGCTATTAGGTCTATAGATGATGAGAATAAGCAAGAGGTTAGGCGTGTTTATTCAAGAGAGATGGGGATGACCAATTCCTTTGTGGATACTTCCAAAGTTTTTGGGAGAGACGAAGATAATGAAAAAATTGTACGCTTTTTGATGGAACCAAACAGAGAAGATGAAAGGGTATCTATAATTCCTATAGTTGGAACTGCTGGTATGGGAAAAACCACTCTTGTAACTCTGGTGTATTGCGACAAAAGGGTAGACGAAACCTTTGATTTAAAAATGTGGGTACGTGTACCTGGAAACTTTGATATAATTAGATTGATGAAAGAAACTTATACTTCTGCAAACGGGTCAAAATCCTGCTGAATTATCCGTCCATGAATTAGAAGACCGTTTGCTAGAGGTATTGGTTGGTAAGAAATATTTGCTCGTCTTGGATAATGTGCTGAATGAAAATAAAAAGAAATGGGTCAAATTCAAAAAATTATTGACGCAGGAAGCCAATGGGAGTAAAATTGTAGTTACTACTCGTAGTGACCAAGTTGCATCAATAACGGGCACGGTTCCAATTTGTAAACTAGGCACCCTTCACAATGGAGAAGAGGAAAGAAATCTAGACCTTGATGAAATTGCAGACAAATTTGTGCAAAATGTCGTGGCATTCCCATATCACTAAGAATTTTAGGAACCGTACCTTATGGAAACATAAATAAGCATGATTGGTTGCTAATCATAGATCACGGCATATGGAAGTCAGTACAAGAAGGAAATAGCATCCTACCAGCGTTGAAATTGAGTTATGCTCATTTGCCATCTCATTTGCAAAGACGTTTGGCATATTGTTCCTTATTTTTGAAGGACTACTATTATAATAGTGATTATCTAGTCCAGCATTGGATAGTGCATGGTTTTGTTGCAACTTACAATGAAAATACAGAGTTGGAAAATGTTGGATTGCAATATTTGAAGGAATTGATTTTTAGGTGTTTCTTTCATGATATTAAAGTTCATGGTCATTATTTTACATTTAAAATGTATAACTTCGTTCATGATCTTGTCAAGGAAGTGGCACAAAGAGAGTGCAAGGTGATAGATCTCAGAATCCATTATCGTTCCATAAATGCTCGACATTTGTCATTTATTGGTTGCGAAAATTGTATTCCAAATGTTTCATTCATTTCGAACAAGTTGTGGACCATCAATATGCAAAGTATCCAATTTGAGCAGGTTTCTGAATCCTTTGTTAACACATGGACATCAAATTTTAAGTACAGCAGGTTGTTGTGCTTGAGTGTTCTACAATTTGAAGTGCTACCAGTTTCTGTCAGTGCATTGAAACATTTGACATGTCTTGACTTATCTTGGAATTTAATTCTGAAGAAACTCTATGCAGGTATTTGTAAACTTTGGAGTTTGCAGATCTTAAGACTTCTTGGTTGTTCAAGGCTTAAGAATTTTCCTAATAATATGGGAAAAATGATCGGCCTCAGATATTTGGAAATGTCTACAACAGATAGGCATCTACCACAAATTGGAGCTGAATGTTTCAGTTCCCTACGATATCTGCACTTGTATAACTGTCACCATCTGGAAAGTTTTTCTGAAGTGGTGCAAAGTCTCACCAGCCTCCGAACTTTGATTTTGAAAGGCTGTGATAGCTTGAACTCATTGCTAGATGATATACAACATCTTAAGAGGTTGGAGAAATTAGTTATACACAGTTGTCCAACAGTTACTCTGCAGATGGGCTTGCAAGGGAAAGATTTCCGTCTGAACCTTAAAGTTTTCATAATTTATAATTTAGAAGGACTAGAAGACTTACCCCAAATGATTCTTGAAGGATCTGCGAACACTTTAGAGTATCTGCGGATTGACTCATGTCCTAAGCTCACAGAATTACCAGCATGGCTTGTAAATCTCACAGCACTTCAAAAACTTGAGATTGTAAGCTGCCAAGGACTGTCATCTCTGCCAGATGGGATACTGAACCTCTTCAACCTTAGCGAATTGACGATACAAAATTGTCCCACCCTGAGTGAAAGCTTAATGAAATGACAGACTGGAATAATGAATGATCAGGTATGTGAAAAAGTCTCTCTCATTACCTTTGATATAAGTTTGGTAAATTGTTTAAATACCCTAGCTTATAATGTTGTTAGAATACCCTTCAATATTGGTAATTGCTTTGAGAGAAATTAATTTATTTCTAACTTCATGCTACCTTGTATGCAAAATTTTAAGTTAAAAATTTTCTTAGTCATAGGTTTTACCTAATAGTTCATAACTTTACCAATCCAAGGATAAAATTAATTAAACCAATAGCCGTATTATTGGTATACACTACAAACCATAGTATATTTTAATAATTTTTTGGATTCATGTTTTGTTGTTATAGGTTCGATGTGTAACTTTGTGTTGTTCAATTGTTGCAGATTTCTTAGAGATTTGTCAAAGTCGTCCACAAGTGAAAAAGGTTTCAATTTTGATTCCTGCCTTTTTCTGACTTGATTGGTGTCAATCATGTTTCTACTGAATAATGTTTTAGAATGTTTCCCAATTAAAGTTTGTTTCTATTTGTTCATCCATTTGGTATATCCAGAATGCAGTTCTTTTTAGTTAGATTGCAACTTCCTATCCGTGAATATAGCAAGCTGAATTTATTTCTTGGACATCTATTTGGTAGGGCTCATTCGAGTATGTATTGAAAGAAATAGGATTAAATTTTTGGTGCATTACAAAAAGACTAGCTTGTTTGATCCCAGAATTACCTCACCAATCAAAAACCAATTATGATAATGAAACCATAAGACTACTTGATCTGCAAAATTTATAACTTATAGTTGCAACAGCTTGTGGTAAAGATAATCAAGAGACAAAATCATCAGCTTTGTTAATCTGGGGGCAAGAAACATGAAAATGAAAAATTCTTTATTGATTAATGAGAAGTCTGTTACATTGCTGTTTATATACAAAGAAATAATTCATAACTGTCAACTAACTACCTCTAACTACCTCAACTTACAGCTTAGCATAAAAGATTTCTAACTAACTAAGCTTCCTCCTATATACCAACTTGAATCTTAACACTCCCCCTCAAGTTGGCATCTTATGAATATCTTTCAAGCATAACTTGGACGGAAGCTTTTCATGTTGTAGCCTTCCCAACCCTTTCGTCATCACATCTGCCAATTGTGCTCCAGTTGGTATGTATTTTGTAATGATCAAACCACCTTGAATTTTCTCTCTTATAAAATGACAATCTATCTCTATGTGTTTTTGTTCTCTCATGATACATGGGGTTTGTTGCAATCTGCAATGCTAACTTATTATCACAGTAAAGTAACGCCGGAATTTTGGCTTCATCATCAAGCTCTTTAAGCAAGCCAGTTAACCAGACTAATTCTGCGACAGCTCCAAAGTCATGCTTCTATATTCGGCTTCTGCAGATGATCTTGCTATAGTATTTTGTTTCTTTGGTTTCCAAGACAGAAGAGAATCTCCCATCTTGATGCAGTATCCTGATACTGATTTTCTACTGACAACGCAAGAGGCCCAATCTGAGTCACAAAAGGCAATTAACTTTTTTGTACTTTTTGCGGACATAAACAACCCAAGTGCTGGTTCCTTTTTCACATATCTTATAACCCTCAATGCTGCTTCTAGATGTGATTGTTTAGGAGTCTGCATGTGCTGACTTAAAGTCTGGACAGCAAATGAAATGTCTGGCCTGGTCATGGTTAGATATAATAGCCTTCCCACCATCCTCCTGAACACACTAGGATCTGTCAACAATTCATCCTTTGCATCCGGTAGGAACTTTTGATCATCCTCATATGAAGTCAGTTTTAGATGTTGTTCAAGAGGAGTGTCAACAGGTTTTGTAGCAGATAACCCAGCCTCCGAAATAAGTTCCAATGCATATTTTCTCTGGTTCAAAACAATTCCTTCAGAGGACCTAGCAACTTCAATTCCAAGAAAGTATTTAAGGCGACCAAGGTCTTTGATTTTGAAGTTATCCTGCAGTATATACTTCAACTGGTCTATCATCTTAGTGCAGCTCCCTGTTATCAAAATGTCATCTACATAGACAAGCATAGTGACTATATTGCTTCCTTCTCGTTTGGTGAATAATGAGTAATCATATTTACTCTGTAAGTAGACATTTTTTATCAAGGCTTCAGTGAGTTTGTGATTCCATTGTCTACTTGCTTGCTTCAATCCATAGAAGGATTTGAGCAATCTGCAGACTGTGTGATTCTCCCCTTGAGTGCCAAATCCTTGAGGTAAAGACATGTAGACTTCTTCATGAAGATCCCCTTGCAAGAAGGCATTAAACACATCAAGTTGGAAGAGTGGCCAAGCATGAATGGAAGCTAACGCAAGGACTGATCTGACTGTGACCATCTTTGCCATTCGGGAGAATGTTTCTGTGTAGTCTATGCCAGCTTGTTGGTTGTAGCCCTTGGCCACAAGCCTGGCTTTGTATCTCTCTAAGGTACCATCAGAAGGGTATTTGACTTTGTACACCCATTTGCAGCCAATCGGCTGCTTTCCTGCTGGAAAAGGAACAACTGCCAGGTTTTATTAGCTTCTAATGTAGTGATCTCAGTTTGCATTGCATCAATCCATTTAGGATCCTGAGAAACTTCAGCAAATGAAACAGGTTCCTTGATCCAAGAGATGGAAGAAAGGAAACACTTGTAATATGGAGAAAGACGATCATAAGAGACAACAACTGAAATCGAGTAATGAGCTGAAGGGGTAATATAATCCTGCAACCAAATTGGAGGTTTGTGTGATCTAGCAGAATGTCTGATGTTTAAAGGAATATCAGGAGGAGATATTGGAGCTGAAGATGTTGGAGATGTGGAATTAATTGAAGGAATAGTAAGGGCAAGGTCAGTAGCAGGACCAGGACTAAAATTTTCATCTGGTAATGATAGATCAGGGGGGGCAGAATTGATAGGAGCAGGAAACGAGTCATCAAAAAATGTGGTATTGAAAGGATCACTTGGAAATAATGGAACATAAGAATGTTTCTGGAATTGACAAGGAAAAATGTCTTCAATAAATTTGACATCTCGTGACACGACCCGTCCCGACCCCCCTTATCCCATAGGCTCCGGGCGCACCCATGAGACTCAGGTGATCGAGACGTGCCATGTGAGAAAACTATAAAACCTGTTTATAAATAAAATATCATAAAAATGTAACGTCATTTGCATATAAACAAATGCAATTGAAATTTTCACAAAATGAAATTTATGGTATCAGATTTTTTCCATATCTTTAATAATCCAAACAAGAAATAAATACATGATGAAAGAAACATAAACTTTGCAGCGGCAAACAAAATACAACTATAGAATCTATGGTGAAATGAAGTCGTGTGGCCCAACCTTGAGTGAAATTCACTCCTCTGCACGATCACCTTCTAGACCTGGTGGGAGGAAAGAAAAACATTTGAAAACGAGGGGTGAGCTAGAAATGCTCAGTGAGTGGGGAATGGGTTAGTATGTAATAAAACATTTCAATATACAATAAAAACACTCATGCTTATAAAATTTCATTTCCGTATACACATTTTATAATATAAGCCATCTTTCATAACACATGCTGAAATCTCTCATGGCAAGACTTCTTTCTGAACACTATTATGATAAACGAATAAATACTCATGTTTCTCTAAAACATCATTTCTAAGAAACAGTTCATATACAAATAACATTTACATTTATAAGTTCCCATTTTCAAATAAATGATATACATATCCAAACTATCTCTCAATCACATGTGAAAACTCTCACCCAACTAGTACCTTGGGGAAAATCAGTCATACCTGGTGGGCGTCCCACACTCAGGAGCGAGGGACTTACGTGTCATACCCGGCAAGATTTATCATCGCACGGGCGATGCCAGCTATCACTCGGCGGACCACTCAACGCCTAGGCAGAGCCAATAAAATCTGTCATACCCTGGCGACACGACCACTCAGCGCCAGCGAGCCAATAAAATCTGTCATACACAGCTGGTCCACTCAGCCTGCCAGACAGAGCCAATAAAATCTGCCATACCCGGCAAGATCTATCACTCAGTACAGCAGCCAAAATGCCAAAATCTGATCTGCAGGGGGATGGGTACTTCGTAGGGTGGTTTTAGCACCACAGCATACTCATGCATAGTCTCAAGTAACATGTAAGTCAATAGCATATTTCGTATGTGCTTATAAATCATACATATATGACATAATATTCAAAAGTCACATACAAGGGTGAAACTACAATTTTCTAGACATGTTTCAGAAACTGACGGTTTAATCCAGATTGAGAATTATTACTAACCTCACAAATCTGAGTCTTTTCTTTAACATTTTAACAGCCAAAATGCCTTAACTCCCAGCATTTAAAAACACCATGGAAATCAATTTTCTCAAAGACAGTCCAACTAGAAGCATACAAGTGTATTTAACCAACCAACTTTTAGTCCAACTACATAACTCAAGCACCTCTCAAAATGCAATCCAATCGAGTGCATGCAACCCAAAATATCTAGCCACCATCTCAGTTTATTGAAACAGCCAAATGCATGCAAGTTTAATTAGCAAGCAATTCCCTTTAAAACTCAAAGCAACCATTCTAGAATTTGTCCGAAAACATGCAAAGAAGAAATAAACCAAGCAAGCTTCACATTTTGCTCAAACCTCACCAAAATATATAAAAATGGCATACTAGAAAATATCATACAAGCATAGATCTGAAATTTTTAAGGAAAGTTTTTATTAAAACCACTCACCGTTTGAAGCTCGACCCTTAAGCTGAAAAATGACTGAAATCTTCTAATAATGCCCCCGCTTGCCTCCCTATGTACAAAATTCAATAAATCCTCCTTACATAAGTCCCCATAAGGTAACGCCTCAATATTAAAATCATTGGACACTTCACACACCAAAAGATTAACATAACTTCTGCTTTAACAAAACTGTCTCATAATCGAACATCGGTCGCTCTCAGATTTTTCTTAAAAATTCTATTTATCATTTTTAAGCCATAATTTTAACAGAGCGTTCTAGAGACACATAAGTTGTTCCCATAATTTTCTCAAGTCATTCCAGAATCAATAACTATTTAAAACACAATTTCTTTTCAACTCATTCAAATCTGTCCCCTGTTTCCAAAATTGAGGTACTGACTTGAAAAAATTCATAACAATTCAGCCCTTAATCCAAACCTCATGAAACTCTCCAGAATTAAACTAGACACACATAGGATTCACCAGAATTTAAAATCACTCAATTTGGATTAGAATAGATGCATCAAATCATTTTCCAAAAATACATGTTCTGCAGAAAACGAAAATTCCAGGATTCACAAGGCAACTTCAAAAATCCATATAAAACTCAATCCTTCGAATTTTTAAGTGAAATAAATTTCTAAACACTCCTCAAGAAGTCTACAACAACATATCCAAAATTTGGCTTCAAACAAAAACCCAAAACATACAAACAATTTTCGGAGTTCCAGATGGTCAGATTTCTGTACAATAAACCCTTACATCAAAAATCATATCTTTAACCCATTTTTGTTTAGAAACAACCTCTATGTTCTACCCACACCAAATTATTAAAATCAATCTCCCTATTTTAGTTTTGTTTTCATGAATTTATACCAAATTATAGACAAAACAATCCAAAGAGAGTTCTGAATCGTAAATCACCAAAAAGAGGAAATATCAAGCTTTACTAACCTCCCATTTGCTCGATCTTCCTCCACTCTCCGGTCACCGGAGTTTTGCTCGCCGGCGGCCCTTTTGCAGCCACCTCCGTCGGTCTCCTATCTCCTCTCTCCCTCTATTCTTGGTTTCATCTTTCTCTCCCATCTTTTTCTTTTCTTTCTTTCCTTCTTCCTCTCCTTCTCTTCTTCTTCTTTCTCTCTTCTCTCTTTTCTTTCTTCCCTTTTCTTTTCTCTCTTTTCTTTTCTTCTTCTTCCCCGTTTTTCTTTTCATTGAATGATCACTGTTCATCAAAATATCTGAAAAATTTGAATTTAGTCCTCACTTATTTCGACTATCACCTTGTACTCCCCAAAACTTTCAAATTATTACACTTTACCCCAGAATCACAAAATAAAATTTAATAAAACTCCATTAAAAAAAAAAAATACGGGGTATTACATCTCGGCTGACAAAGAAGCTGAAATCTTGTAAGTTCAGCAACTTGTATCCTTTTTGTGTAGAAGAATATCCCATAAAAACTAATGGGATGGCCTTTAAACCAAATTTATCTCTGGAGCTCAGATTAGATGCATATGCCAAGCATCCAAACACCTTGAAGTGATCAATAGAAGGAGGAGAAACAAAAAGAACTTGATGAGGTGAACTGCCCTGGAGCACATCAGTTGGAAGTCTATTGATGATATAGCAAGCTGTGAGTATGCATTCTCCCTAGTATTTGATTGAAATAGAGGCCTGAAATCTCAAGGCTCTAGCAACATTAAGTAAGTGCCTATGCTTCCTTTCTACTACCCCATTCTATTGGGGAGTATATACACAAGTTTTCTGGTGGATAATCCCAAGCAAAGTGAAGAGTGCTGAGCATTGAAAATTGAGAAACTCTAAGCCATTATCTATTCGAACAGTTTTGACAGAGGCTGAGAATTGAGTTTGGATGAGAGTAAGAAAACTCTTAATATGAAGTATGACTTCATTCTTGTTTGCCATGAGAAAAATCCAAGTAACCTGAGAATGATCATCAACTACCGTAAGGAAGTATTTGTGATGATTATGTGTAGGGGTATGATATGGTCCCCATACATCCATATGCAACAAATGAAAACATGCAGGAGCCCTTGTAGTGCTAATTGGAAAAGGCTTTCTCATATGTTTGGCAAGAGGACAAATATCACAATGGTACTAAGCATTATCAGAATTAAAACTTCTTATTCTAGAAAAATATTTCAGTTTCGCATATGGCATATGACCAAGACGTTTATGCCAAAGTTGGCTTACAGAAACTGAACATGAAACAGGTAATGTTTTATTCAAAGTAGAAATATTAGCCTTGTATGCATGAGAAGGCATGAAGAAGTAGAGACCCTCTGATTCTTTACCAATCCCCAGTATTTTCCCATTGGAAAGGCCCTGAAATATGCAGAAATCAGGATAAAAACTGACAAAGCAAGGTAAGTCTTTGGTGAGCTTTGAGATAGAAATCAAATTATACTTGAAATCTGGCACAAATAATACATTAGTCAATTTCTGATCTGGACCAATGTTACAAGATCTAGTATGTGTTACGGTTGAATGATGTCCATTGGGTAGTCTGACTGTGGAAGGAGAAGTTGTCCCCATCAATTTGTTCAAAGTGTTTAGAGAAGCTGTCATATGGTGACTAGCTCCTGTGTCTAATATCCAGCAAACTTCATGATCTAAGGATGAAAAGTAAGAGTGAATACCTGCCATATTGACATGTGCATCATTTGGAGGTAATGCGGGTTCCTTTTGGGGCAATTTCAGTATCTCTGCATACTGTTCTTTAGAAAAGATTGGAGGAGCTGCTGCTGGAGTATTATTTTGAATGGATGTGGAACTACTGTGATCAGGTAATTCAGTAGTGGTAGCGTTATTTGCTGAGGATTGGGCAGGATTCTTTCTTCTGGTGAACTTAAAATCAGCAGGATAGCCAATGATTATGTAGCAATTATCATTTTTGTGTCCCTTCATATGACAATGTTCACAGGTTATATTCCAATTCTTTTTAGGTTTAACTGATTGTTGGTTTGATGAAGAATAAAATACTGTCGGTTCAGATGAGGATTCTACAGCAACAACATTGGATAAACTTCTCTGGCTTTCTTTAGTGACGAACATAGAGTAGGCTTGGTTGATAGATGGTAAAGGTTGCATCATGAGGATTTGGCTTCTAGCATGTAAGTATGTTTCATTTAATCCTGTCAAGAATTAGAGTAACTTTTGATTCTGCATGTGATCTACGTAAACCTTTGACATAGAACACTCACAAGAAGGACGTTGGACAATAGACGAGTATTCATCCCATAACATTTTTAGTTTAGAGAAATAAGTGGAGATGGACGAAGTTCCTTGCACTAAAGTGACTATTTCTCTATGTAACTGGAAAACTCTAGATCCATTCACTTTATCAAACTTTTCTTTTAAATCTTTCCATACCAAATGTGCACTAGATGCATAAACAATGCCACTTAAAAGTTCTTTAGTAACAGAGTTCATGATCCAGGAGAGAACTATGGCATTACATCTATCCCATTGATTATGCAAGCTAATTGGAAAACTATTCTTTGTGCAAGTTCCATCAATAAATCCAATCTTATTTTTAGCTAACAATGCAATTCTCATAGATCTATTCCATAATGAGTAATTATCGACACCACTCAATTGAAAAGAGACAAGAACGACACCTAGAGTATCAGAAGGATGTAGGTAAAGCTGATGGCTGAAATCGATTGATGAACTTGATTGGTCATTTCCATTATTTGCGTAAGATCCGCATCTCTCTACTCTGTGCCGACAATTGCCATTTTGGAAGAATGAAGATGATAGCTTCTTGATCAGAGAAAATGAGATCAGATAATAAGCTAAATCCGGAGGAGAAGAGGTTGACAAAGTTGATGAAACAGATCTAGAAGAAAAAAAAACTGATGAAACTGATGAATCAGTAAAACAGTGAATTACTGATGAACAGAGTGAAGTTTTTTGTGAATTTTCAGAATTTTCAAACCCTGGAATTGGTGCTCTGATACCATGTTAATTTGGGGGCAAGAAACGTGAAAATGAAAAATTCTTTATTGATTAATGAGAAGTCTGTTACATTGCTGTTTAGATACAAAGAAATAATTCATAACTGTCAACTAACTACCTCAACTAACTTACAGCTCAGCATAACAGATTTCTATCTAACTAAGCTTCCTCCTATATACCAATTTGAATCTTAACAAGCTCACTTCCTCATTTATCAGATCTCATATTGGAATTTTGAGAAAGAAAAATGGGAAAAATTATGTCCAAGTTCTTCAAGCTTTCTGCATTTTGTTAGCAAGATATCTAGTAGCATTGATACCACCTACAGCAAGTAGGCCAGAGACTGCTTGTCTTGCACTTGAAATCAGTCTGCATGCATTTAGCTGCTCTTCTCTTGAACCAACTATAACTTCATTTATAGCTCGGTCGGCAAAAGGTATATTATGTAATCATTCAAGTAGTTATTATCAAGTATATAACGTCTGATGAAAAAATTTCGATGACATGCTTTATTGAAGAATATTTGATGCACAATAAGTTTTAATTTGTACACGCTAAAATAATATTTTGTATTAATCAGTGCATACCAGCTAAAGTTCATACCATATTCATTTATTATCTTTTTCTCTCCAAGCTTCATGCCCATTTGACTTCTAATTTCTGGTGGACTAGTGGCTAGCAAGCCATAAGCCTGATTCAAATGACAGAAACCTATAAGAACTCAGCGCTTCAAAGCATAAGATGCCAAGAACAAAGCTGTTCAAACAACAGTTTCCTTAATAAAACAAATTTTTAGAACTTTTTCATGAAAAAAATTTTACTTTCACCAGAACAATTATATTGTGTATAAACAATGGAAAATTGAACCGACAATGGAGAAATCATAAATTCCAAAAATTAAAAACCAAGTTAGATCCATAACAGAACCCTTCTCAAGAATTGATTATAAGTAACATAAGTAAATAGAGGTTAACTAATAAGTTGCATAATTTGAGTGTTTTTAGGGTTGTTTTGATGTTAGTTTAGTTAACTTCTCATTTGTTTCCTTTGTTTTTATGTTTGTTTTTGTTAAGTTTGAGATATGAATGGTTACCTATTGATTGGATAACTTTTGTGTTTTTTTAAGGCTTTGATTTAGATTGGAGTACTGGAATGAAATTGGGACTTAAAGCTTGATGAAGTTGAGATTACCTTTCAGTCTTGAAGGCCACGACCATGCCTTAGTAGTTCACCATGTCATGGTGATGGAACAAAGAGAAAACAAAGAGACCAGGAAGACAGGTGAAACATTTAAAGTTAATGGACATCGTTTGAAGCACTATGTTGGAAGATGTTTCGATCCAAACACCGCGTCTGTCCAGTTTTTTAAATGAAGAAAGTGGAGAAAGTCAAGCTAACGACTCTAAATTAGAACTATAAATTTTTTTTCTTTTCTCTCTCCTACAATTACTTTATTTTTGTTTGATTTTGTTTTTATTTGTGTTTGTTATCGTTGGAACAAGGAACAAGTTTGGGGGAAGCTTAAGTGATAGAAGAAGAAGACAATTTTGAGCAGAATAAAACATGGGCTACCCTGTGTTATTTTACACAGCTGTGGCCATGTTAAAAGATAAAGAGCTTGCAGATTCTAGTCTTCACCACGGGATACCCCGTGTCAGTGTACACAACTATGGCCATGTGAAAAAAAAAAAAAAAATTCTGTTCTTTTTCAGGGAAGTTTCTCTCTTTTATTTTCCATATTTTCTATTTTGGTTTTTGTTTTTCATGCATTGAGGACATTGCATTCTTTAAGTTTGGGGGAGTGAGCAGTTTGATTTGTGTTGCATTGTTGTTTGGTTTGTGTTGCATTGTCGATAGTCTGTTTCTTTTGTTTGGTGGGTTTGCTTTTAGGAAGTGCTTAGTTTATTTGTGTGTTTTTGGTTTGTATTTTGTATTTGTTGCATGGTGGTTATTATGCTTGTGCTTTTGATACAATCCCGAACGAAACTTTGTGATATCCCCAAAGAAAAAAAAAATATTTTGCTTTTTGTGATGAACTTTGTAATCATTTAGAGTAGTGGTAGTGTCAAGTCATTGAAAGGATTCAAACATGCTCATATCTTTAGGAATGCTGAAGAGTACGCAATTCTAGATGGTTGTGCAAATCTGGTTTATTACTTGAATTTGTTGTGTACTAGCTAAGCTTGTCTTCAGTCCCTACAAAAAAAAAAAAAAAATTGTATATACAGTCTTGAAATAAATTAACTATGCTTATTTGTTTGTTTTCGAATGAACTACTCTGCTGTTTCGAGCTGCTTAGTAACCAGGAGTATTCATGAGCCCCATGTTTACTTTTGCGTCAAACCATGGCTTGAAGTATGAGTATGCAAAGTACTTTACGTGTTGTGACATTGTTGAGTAACCAGGGGCACTCATCACAAATGTGTGCATTCGCGTAAAAAGATGATGTGACAATCTGAGGAAGCAATTGAAAAAAAAAAAAAGAGAGAGAGAAAATAAGTAGGGGGTTGAGTATAAAGTCTTGGTGAGGCATGATCAAGTTGAGGAAATATTAGAGTTATACAATTAGCTGGGTTGTATGTTTGGTAGCATGAATATTATTTAAAGTATGTTTGCTTTCTTTTCCTTGATTTTGGGAATGCTACGAATCCTTGATGATTGTTGAGTTTATTTTTCTAATATTTTCTTTACTCGGGGACAAGCAAAGGATTAAGTTTGGGGGAGTTGATAAGTTATATAATTTGAGTGTTTTTAGGGTTGTTTTGATGTTAGTTTAGTTAACTTCTTATTTGTTTCCTTTGTTTTTATGTTTGTTTTTGTTAAGTTTGAGATATGAATGGTTACCTATTGATTTGGATAACTTTTGTTTTTTTTAAGGCTTTGATTTAGATTGGAGTACTGGAATGAAATTGGGACTTAAAGCTTGATGAAGTTGAGATTACCCTTCACTCTTGAAGGCCACGACCATGCCTTGGTAGTTCACCATGGCCATGGTGATGGAACAAAGAGAAAACAAAGAGACCAGGAAGAACCACGGCCTAGGCTGTGGTGACTTAAATTTGGCCAGGGCCAGGGTTGTGGCGGAAACTATTAGGGCGTTTTTATCAGTTTTTCTTTCCTTTTTCACTTAGGACTCTCTTGGGTATTTAAGTATAATTGAGATCAGTTGTCAAGGGATGAATTTTGCATATTTTTTAGAGGAGAAAACGCATTCTTGGGGCTTGAATCAGATTTAAGAGTTTGATTTTTATTTATTTTCAAGTCTGATTATGTTTTCTTTCTTCTCTATTTATTTCTTTTTTCTTAGGATGGAGTAAATCTCTTTTGTTAGGGGAGGATGGTACCCTAATTATGTTTTGAACAATTTTTATTCTTAATACCAAATTTATGTTTATGAATTTGTGCAAGAGTTTAGGTTTAATGCTTTATAAATGTTGGATTGATTCAATTACCTTGATGATGTTTCGAATAGAGAAGTTAGGGTTTATTGCTTAATTCATATTCATAATTGTTCTATGGAAATAACATTGCACAACATATTAAGACTAGAAGTAATCGAATAGAGATTCTAGGATTAATTTGTGGTTCATCTAATTCATAACTGAATAGGGCGAATTAGTCGTAAGGGATTGATGAATCTATGCTTCTTAATTTCAGAGTAACCGAATAGGGATTTGTATTAAATTGAATATTATGCCTAAATAAGGATAACTGACCTTAGAAGAATCCTATCAATTGATAGCACAAATAGGTATTAAGAGTGGTTGTCAAGCATAATTAGGGGGAAATCTGTACCCTAACTTCATTAATATTACAAAGTTCATTATTTATTTGTTTAATTTGGTTATTTTTAATCCGTTACTTTTACACTCTAACATTTCGTTTTCTCAAATAAAGTGTAAGTAGTTTTAGGTAATTACAAATATTCGCTTTGATCTCTATGGGACGATACTCAAACTCATCACTTTATTACTTGAACACGACTAGTGCACTTGCTAAGGTTGATTTAGTCACATCATTAACCTAAATCATAACTCCAGCAACTATAAAATGAATGAAAAGTGACATGGAAGAGGGGGTAGCAATGCGGGGAAACCCTTTCAAATTAAGCAGTTTGTATTTGCTATATCCAGATTATCCACAAGTATGTGTACCTGCAAGAGCAACATTTGAACTCCCTGAGATTGGTATATGAGTAACATATTATATATGAGATGACAACATCAATTTTACATCTCAGGTCATAATTAAGCAGTAAAAGCAGAGCAAAGAAAGTAGAAGACAAATTATGAAAAAACACCCGTCAGGAGAAGAGGAATTAAGGGTAATCAGCTAAAAATAAAATATTCTCCTACCATTGATGTGATCACACATCAAATGAAATCTAAGCAACCTATTGTTGATACTTGATTTTGACACGAACGACTCGCACGTGTGAAATATTGAACTGACTCAAAAGACATACGTGAATAAGGGGATAATGGATTGAATAAAGGATGAAGGACAGTATTTAAAGTGGTTCGAATGCTTAAGGAAGTGAACCCTACGTCTACTGATATTATATTTATGTATAAGATCAGGTTGCTTCCGGCGAGCTGATTTATAGTTTAGAGAGTACAAGAATACAAGAGAGCAATTCCAGAGTGAAATTAGCTAATCCCACAAACGGGAGAGCAATCCTCTATTTATAGTGGGATGAATTAAGACAATGATTACTGAATCCGTAAAAAGGGGGCAGATACCGTGCAAATCCTTCTCTGCGTCTCATTGCTCACCTGCTCTAGTGATTTCCTCGGTTTGTGCAAGGATTGGACATGTGGACCATCTCCATCCTTTAGTCAATCTGGTGTGCACCCATGACACTGACAAGAGCATGCCACCCACGTTAACATGCGACGTGGCTGTATCTGAATGGCTACTAGACTTACCTAAGCTATGACTGCTAGACTTACCTAAGCTCTGACTGCTTACACTGACAGGGTTCTACGTCAACCTTACTTTTTCAGAGATAACACCTATGAACCGCACTTGTTTGTCAATCTGTACATTTTTGTAACATTACACTTGGCAGCTAGGCAGCCTACAATATCTAATTCTAAGCTACTAACAATGATTGGTGGTTTATAATGACTAGTTGGCATGACGTCTAGCAATTTATCCATGCAGATGTTATTGTAGTCTTGTTCCTACAAAATCAGATAAAGATAAAACAAGCAGATTATTATTAAAAGAAAAAAAATTGTTAATCCAGGGTTAAATCTGCTAGGTATCGCGAACTAAATAACCGAGGAAAGACAGATTACCGTGGCACGCCAATTTTCACTCTGGGGTTTAACACATTTACTTATGTCTAAAACCTTTTAAAGCTCTCAATTCAAAACCAATAAAATAGACAAGATCTTCAAACCCAACCTTGGAAGAAATGTCGATTGCATAATACAGCTTAAAAGAAGAAACATAGGAGAAAAAAAGGGAAAAATCAGGGGAAGGCTCACCGGGTTTACGTAGACGACCACTCAAATAACATCTTTCCGCTTCATTATGTCCTGTACAAGTCATGAATTCAACA
Source organism: Pistacia integerrima (assembly GCA_026225825.1). Taxonomy (NCBI): domain Eukaryota; kingdom Viridiplantae; phylum Streptophyta; class Magnoliopsida; order Sapindales; family Anacardiaceae; genus Pistacia; species Pistacia integerrima. Next base: position 36,439,085 of record CM047747.1, on the reverse strand, counting down.
ACCCCATATTTCAACATCTCATTTATAATTGATCCATGCAAAAAAATACAAGAAAACTTATCATCCATCATAGAACCGAGCCGCATTTCATGTTTAACTACCGAACACTCAAGTTGTAATCTAAAACCGAGAAACCCAACCAATCTTCGTTTCCAGCTAATTAGAATGAAATTTCAACACTCCCGTGGCCGGGCGAAGAGCTTACCCTCGGAGGTCGTGACCTACGTGGCGGCACTACAAAGAGCAGCTCCGGCTCCAATGGCTGCCACAAGAAATTTGCTTGGTCATTTCGTTAGTCTTTGGGAGTTTGATTGTGAGTTTTCTTCTTAACTTTTTTATCTGTGTTTGATGGAGGTTTTGTGAGTATCTATGGTAAGATGATTTTTGTGATGGTTTAAGGTTGGTTTGAAGGTGGTTTTTGCAGTGGATGGGCAGGGATTTTGTGGTGATTTATGGTGATTATTGGTGGTTTACGGTGGTTTTCATAAAATATCCAATTTTACTACATTATGCATAAGTAATTATATATAATACATAATTAAATAGTTTTCCCATAAATTCTCTTAAATTTATTTACTGTATATCAACTTATAACTTCTTTTCCACATTTTACTTGTATTCTTGTTCTAACTTAATTAAACCACACATGGAATTAATGTAATTACATAACAATATTTTGGCAACTTCTGAAATTATGATTTTTTCTTTTTTTTGTTAAATGGGGTACCTGGACGGCTGGACCAGTTTACATGCATATAAACTAATCCTCTGGGATCTTGGAACTACTAGTTAGGTAAAACCTTTAGTGTCTATCCCTATTTAATAGCTAATGAGAGACTCAAACTCAGGATATCTTGAGTAATACATCCAAGAATTTCTACAAACTACTTGATGATCAAGTTTAATATTTCATATTGTTTGTAAACTGATTAATGAAGTTGTTAAAGCTGTTAATTCAGTTTAAGAAGTTTGTTAAAAAGTTGTTAAGTCGGTTTCTTTGCCATGTGAGTTTTGTAGTCAGTTTACGTTCAATTTTCATTCTCAGTAATAGTTTTGTATTCTATTTATGTTTTTACGTCTTTTGCTCTGTTTTTACTATAAGTATCATGTTACTATACTTCTCTTTTGATGAGTTAAAAATACAGAAGAATTTCAGATCTCTTTTTCCTTTGTTCTTCCCTGTTTTCTTCGTACCTCTCACATGGTATCAGAGCCATAGACAAACGTCATAAATGGTTCATCTCTCAATTCTCTCTCAATCAAAATACCTCAGCTCACAAGTTGACTTCTGAAACTAAAAGTTCTTCAGTATCTCCAGCCATGGCGTCTTCAACCCTACCTGTTATCTCTCCCAAACTTACCAGAGATAATTATAGATTCTGGAAATCACAGATTCTATTTGCAGCAGGTTCTCATGATCTGGAGGAACATCTCACCGGTTTGATTTCATGTCCAGCCCCCTTTATCAAGATCCAAAGTGAAAGTTCTGATGGAGTTACAGAAAAGAAACCTAATCCAGCTTATGTCCAGTGGAAAAAGACAGATAAATCACTAGTAAGTTGGCTTCTTGGATCCATATCTGAATCAATGTTTTCTGTTGTGTCAAAGGGTCAATTTTCTGCCGAAATGTGGATTGTTTTAGAAAAAGAGTTCCTTACTGAATCTAGATGTAAAACCTTACATATCAAGAACTTACTACAAAATACAAGGAAAGATAATCTAAGTATTCATGATTACTTCATGAGAATGAAATGATTTGCTGAAGTTTTATCTTCCAGTGGTATAACAGTCATTGAAGAAGAATTGTTAAACTACATTCTTGATGGCCTAACTTCTGAATATGACGTTGTAGTAGTAAATATCACCACTAGACTTGAGTCTAGACTTGATCCACTTTCTGGCCAGGAAGCACAGATAATTCTACAAAAGTATGAGTTGAGGTTAGAAAAAGCTAATCTAGTGATGAACTCAATGGTTAACACTGAATTCCAAGGTGGGTCTGTTAATCTTGCCAATCTTACAACTGGTGAGAATCACAAAAAATATCATAGTGAAAATCACGCCTTCAATGGTCAACAGTCTCGGTTTACACCTATGCCACCTCTTGGCTTTGCATCCCACAATTCAAGTACTCCTCAAGTTGCTCATGGATCTAGTCACTTTGTTCCTGGATCTAACCATCTTGTTAACTCAGTTCCACAGCACCAGCTTTACTCACCACAGTTTGGTGGCAGAGGAAGAGGGCGTGGATTTGGTAGAGGCAAATTTATATGCCAAGTATGTGGAAAAATTGACACTTGGCTCTCAATTGTTATCATAGGTTTGACACAAATTATACAGGAGATATCAATCCACTGATCAAACAAAATTTTGTTCCTAATTACCCCAGACCACCTGCTGTTTATCAAGGTTCACCATACTCCCCTCAGAGCACATCTCAGCATACCTATAATCCAAACATATCAGCTGGTGTCCACCCATTCTACACTAATTCTACAGCTCATAATGCAACATCAGCTCACTTTCCCGTAGGATCATCTGGCCAGATTCAAACAAATGATGAATCCTCCACAACTATACCACATACCTCCTCCAATCAAGCATTTTTTACTCAAACACAGTCACCAAACTATACCAACTCTGTTGCCAATTATGTTGCTGCACCATCCACTGTCCAAGATATCTCCTGGTACATGGACTCAGGAGCTACAGATCATGTAACAACTGATCTCTCTCAGCTCTCTGTCAATTCTAATTACACTAGAAATGAGCAGCTCCAGGTTGGAAATGGTGAGCTTCTACCTATATCTCATACTGGTTTCACTTATTTACCATGTCAATCTAAGTCTTTTTATCTTAAGCATGTCTTGTGTGTCCCTAACATCACCAAAAATCAGTTAAGTATATCCAGATTTACTAAAGATAATGGTGTTATAGTTGAATTCTTTGCTGACCATTGTGTTGTTAAGGACAAACAATCCAAGGTAGTTCTTCTTCAAGGAAGACTTAAGGATGGCCTTTATCAACTTCAAACCGCAGCCACTTCAAAATTCCCTTTGCCGGATGTTTCTACAAAACCTATAGCCACAACCTTCAACTCCTCGGAACGAACAACTGCACCGATCGGTCTGTCCAAACCCAGCCTTACCTTCTTCTTCTAATTTCAGATTTTTGTGAACCAACTTTAAGTTCTAATAATGAGTCTTTAGAGTCTCTTGCAAATGTATCCTCTTGTGTAAATGCTATTAGTGATAATAATACACACACATTTCAATTACTTGCTACTGCCAAAACCAATGGAATGTTGTGGCACAAACGTTTAGGTCACCCCAATACAAATGTTCTTTCCAAAATTCTGCATATTTTAAAACTAAACAATATTGTTTCACACACCTTTGATTTATGCACTGCATGTCAATTTGGTAAACTTCACCAATCAGTTTTTCCTATAACCAATTCAAGATCCTCTCAACCCCTAGAACTGATTCATTCAGACCTTTGGGGACCTTCTCCCATTCCCTCACTTGAAGGTTTTCGTTATTACATTCAATTACTAGATGACTATAGCCAATTCACTTGGATTTTCCCACTGAAAAACAAATCAGAAACTCAACATATCTTCAAACAGTTTCATATTCTAGCAGAAAAACAATTTAACTTCACCATAAAATGTGTCCAAACAGATTGGGGAGGGGAATATAAGAGTTTAGTTCCATATTTTCTTGATCATGGGATTGTTTTTAGGCATCCATGTCCTTATACCCACCAACAAAATGGAAGGGTTGAAAGAAAACATAGACAATTAGTAGAATAAGGTCTAACTCTTCTTGCTCAAGCTAACATGCCTTTAAAATTTTGGTGGCTTTCTTTCCGAACCGCTGCTTACCTTACAAATAGGCTGCCCACGTCTGTACTATCTGGTTTGTCTCCATTTCAGATTTTGTTTAAACAGATTCCAGATTATAAGTGTATTAAAGTCTTTGGTTGTGCAGTCTATCCTTACCTTAGACCTTATAACTCACACAAGTTTGATTTTTACACCACCACATGCACGTTTGTAGGATATAGCATGCATCACAAATGATACAAATGCATGGATTCTAAAGGCAAGATTTATATATGTCAAAGTGCTAAATTTGATGAAAACCATTTCCCTTTTGCAACTACCAAAACTGTTGCATTCTGTCCTAAAACAAATCAATCTCCACAGTTTCTCTATTGTGATACAAGCTCATTTAGAGTCATGCCTTCCTTGACCACTGCACCCGTGTCTTCTTTTTCTTCACCACCTTTTCCTACAATTGGTCAGCAAAGGTCATCTATAGCTCCACTATCAAAGTCTAGTCCACTTTCCAAATTTGTTAATACTTCAGCTCCACCGTCTTTCTTAGTACAATCTCCCTCACATAAAACACTAACTGCTGATCCTTTAGAAGAATCTTCCTCATATTCCCCTAGTACATTACCAAATTCACCTTTTATAAAGTCTTCTCCACAATCTGTACATACGTCAGTTCTTGAACCTACTGAACACTTTGTCCAGCCTCTTACAAACTCTCCCACTACATTACCAGACAACTCTACTAGTTCTCCTGAATCCATTCATCTTGTTGTAGATCTTCCCTTTCCTAAACACCAGTCCACTCATGCCACCATTGGTACCACAGTCCATAATTCCCATTCATTAAATACTCACCCCATGGTTACTCGGTCTAAAGCTAAAATTCCTATATCCATGTCAGTTTCTTCTAGTTCGCACCTAGATACAAGTGAACCAAAGAGTGTAGCTGAAGCTCTATCTCATCCATCCTGGAAAGCTGCCATGGAAAGTGAGTTCAAAGCCTTAATATCCAACCATACATGGGAACTTGTTCCAGCTGAATCACACATGAACATAGTTGGATGTAAATGGGTTTTTCGAGTAAAACAAAATTCTGATGGGTCTATTCAAAGGTTCAAAGCTAGACTTGTTGCAAAAGGTTTTCAACAAAACCCCGGGATTGATTATCTTGAAACCTTCAGCCCCGTTATAAAGTCTTCTACCATTCGAGTTGTTCTAAGCTTGGCTATCACATATGGCTGGGATATCCAGCAAGTTGATGTAAATAACGCTTTCCTCAATGGAGAGCTTAGTGAGACAGTTTTTATGACTCAGCCACAAGGTTTCATTGATGATAAAAAGCCTCTTCATGTGTGTAAATTGGTAAAGGCACTCTATGGACTTAAGCAGGCCCCTCGGGCATGGTTTCAGAAGCTCAAAAATGCCTTCTTGCAGTGGGGTTTTCTCTGTTCAGTAGCTGATCCTAGTCTGTTTATTTACAGACACAACAATCAGGTTATATATGTTGTTGTATATGTTGATGACATATTATTGACAGGAAGTGATGATAAGTTAGTTCAAGATATTGTGCACAAACTGAATCTTGAGTTTGCCTTAAAAACCTTGGGCTCTCTTAAGTATTTTTTAGGATTTGAAGTTCAAAGAACAGATTCAGCAGTACATATGAGTCAAGATAAATATGCACGGGATTTACTGCTTAAAACTGGAATGTCAGACTCCAAACCGTGCTCCACTCCAATGGCATTAGGAAACAAATTAACATTTGAGGATAGTGAGCCATTTGACAACCCATCTCTACCGAGTACCATTGGTGCACTACAATATCTCATACTATCCCGGCTGAGATTGCATTTTCTGTCAACAAATTAAGTCAATTTCTAAAAGCTCCCACTCAACTTCATTGGCAAGCTTGCAAAAGACTTCTTCGATATATTAAAGGCACTTCAAATTTTGGTGTCAAGTTCACCAAAATACAAAGATTTCATCTTGAATGCTTCACTGATCCTGACTGGGCAGAAGTATTCAGGACAGACGATCAACCAGCGGTTGTTGCCTATTCCTTGGATCTAACTTGCTGCAATGGAGCTCCAGGAAACAAAAAGTAGTGGCACTATCTTCTACTGAAGCTGAATATAAAGCTCTTGCTCAAGGTGCAACAGAAATAGCCTGGTTTCATAATTTATTCACTGAAATGGGTCTGCATCTTCCTGAAGTTCCTGTTATATGGTGTGATAATCAGAGTGCTAACTCACTTGCATCTAATCCAGTTTTCCATGCTCGAACCAAGCATATTGAGTTAGATATGCACTGCATCAGAGAACAAATTGCAGCCAAAAAGCTAAAAGTCTGCTATGTCCCTACAGAGCACCAAACCGTAGACATTTTTACCAAATCCTTGTTCACTACGAGATTTGAAGCTCTCAGATATAAACTTACGGTTGTTTCCTCTCTTCCACAGGAAACCTCAGATTCTAAAGTCATCTCTCTTGACCAAGAAATCTGAGTTATCAACTCTCTCTGTTTCAGAATTGACTCTGTTAACTCTGTAAGATAATACTGGTGTTTTTTTTTTTCCGTTAGATCAGTCTAATATGGGAGCTTCATCAGTTTACTAAAAGAGCTGCTAGATCAGTTTAATGAGAGTGCTATTGCTAATCAAGTTAGTATGGTGAATCTGTAAGATAATGCTAGTGCTGCATCAGCCTGGTTTAATACTGAAGCTTCATCGATCAGTTTACTAAAAGAACTGCTGCATCAGGTTAATGAGAGTGTTGCTACTAACATGGTTCAGAATTAGACGTTAGTATGCATGATAAAAAGGATGGCTTGGTTTACAGAAGGATGTTAGTAAAACACTGAATGGTAGTTAAGATAGTTTAGTTTAAGGGAGGATGTTAGTAAACTGATTAATGAAGTTGTTAAAGCTGTTAATTCAGTTTAAGAAGTTTGTTAAAAAGTTGTTAAGTCAGTTTTACATCTGTAATAGTTTTATAGTCTGTTTACGTTCTATTTTACGTCTCTTAACAGTTTTGTATTCTATTTCTATTTTACGTCTTTTGCTCTGTTTTTACTATAAGTATCATGTTACTGTACTTCTCTTTTGATGAGTTAAAAATACAGAAGAATTTCAGATCTCTTTTTTCTTTGTTCTTCCCTGTTTTCTTAGAACCTCTCACACATATCCTGTTCCGTATTCTATTCCCAAAATAATTGTTTGTTTAATTATTTGGGAAATACTATTTTATTTTTTTAATTACTTTTATACCCTTTAAGTTTATTAATTTAATTAATCACCCCTGGAAAAAAGTTTAAAAATTAATAAAAACACCCCCACCCACCCATAGTTGCCAGATTCCGGCAACCACCTGAATCTATCATAACGGTGTAGAAACGACCGGAGCTAGCCGATAATTCGCCGATCTGACCTTTTCCGATCAAATCCACAATGAATCTAGTTGGAAAATGCCATATCGACGCATGACCGGCCAAATTCGACCTGTCTATGTTGTAACGCCATTTTCTAGCCAGATTCCTGTGGTGGTGACCAGAATCTGGCATTGTGAGTGGGTAGGGGTATTTTTATCATTTTACAAAATTTTTATATATTAGGGTGTTTAGCTAAGTTAGCAAACCTAATGGTTTTTTTTTGTTAATTTTTAAATTTTACCTCATAATACTCACTCTATTCAACTAGTAAGTAGACATTCGTTCTTTTCAAAATAGCAGTAGAAAGCAGTATTACAATAACTTACTGAAATTGGTATACGTAAGATTTTTATATTAGGTGCTGAGAAAAATTCCAATAAAAAATAATAATTTTTTTTTCTTCTAGTTATTAGATTTAATATAAATGTTTTAAATAAGACTCTTGCCACTTAGTGATAAACCCTTATTTGATATAAAGTTCTATAAATCACATCTAAAATAAAACTTTCATAAATTAAAAGAAATTATACTACTCCTATTTATATCGATAAAACTATTTTTAGTACTACAAATAACGACCTGAGACAAGCCGACTTGACTTCTTGTGGATGTGACCTGAAGTAATTAAGGATAATTGACCAAAGAATCGTGCTACTTAAGACTAAAGTTAATCCAAAGAAAGAAGTCTCAATCCATCAAATCCAAAAATTAAATACGTATAGATTATGTCAAATTTTTGTGTTAGTGTTACAATAGTTTTATACAAGTAAATATAAGAATAAAGTAAAATTAAATAGAGGGGATGAGTAATACAATTACCTTATTATTAACACTATATTAATCCAAGGAAAGACTAAACATTAAGTCTTACTAATAAATAATGGTAGCGGAAGAGCAAGTTTGCTTTTAACTAAACACATGGTTATCAAATTATAATTAAAAGTATTTTTTTTACATCAATTTTTTTTTTTTTCTTTCTGTTTTAATAATCCATATATTCAACTGCAATATATAGAACCTTATTATCTTTGAGAAGTAGAAAATAATGAGCTTTGATTATATAGATGTCCATGATAGGATTCAAACCCTAGACTTTGTGAGAGCAAACCATAAACTTGACTGTTCAACTAACCTCTTATAGGTGAAATTTAAGTTTCTATTAATATATATGATTTCTTTATAAAACGATACTAATTTCATTCTTAAAAAGACTGATGAACGTTACATTAATAGGCATGTCGATATATGTGCAAATTGAGCATATAAATTCTTGTTCACAAAATAATGTAACATAAGTCTATTCTTGTAATATCATTTATCTACATTAATTTAATTGCTTTTTTACATGTGCTCGTCAATTCTTTTGTACCACGTCAATTTATATATAAAGTTCATACATTTAGAATTGTTCTAACTGAATCCTCACCAAAATCAATTTGTCAGGCCCATTAAGAAAGCTTCTCAAGACTACAATAGAGGTCCATAATCAAGTCCATATAACAAAGTGACTTTCTTTTAAAAGCCTGTAATTGATCACTTGTGGAAATTTTAAAAGATTTCATGCTTATAAATAATTCAAAACTATATCAACCACCCAACACCATCCGGAGTAATAGTCTTGTTCATACTTTAGCTTGTACAATATTGGTTTAAAATCAATCTTTATTTCCATGTGGTTCTATTTTTTATATCTGTCAATCCATGTGGTAGATACACAGAATGCATTTTCTGTCAGATTCAACATTCTCTCTGTTGATTTGCTCTCCTATACATATTAAGATAATTCAGAATCGGAACTAGATCGTGATAATAACATTTTCATGTATTTCAGCCCATGTGAAGATGGCAATACAGCAATGTCAGTAGAATTCAAAATAATAGAGTAAATCTTTTCTTATCTAATCACACTCTCTAAAGACACTAATTTCAATATGTTTTATCATCACTTAATAGAGGACTCATGAGTCAGAAGTGAAAAAAAGTCTGGTTTCAATTGATTACCAGCTCTCTCGTGTGTATTGATATATATAGAAGTTTACAAGGTATTTGAAATACATCTACAGATAAGTTCAAGAATTCAAAAGTTTAAATAGCTAACTAATTATCTGAACAGAAGTTTAAATAAATAACAAACCAACAAATGAAAAACAAACTAAGTTACTAACAGATTAGATAACAGGAGTAGATCTGCATGAAGATTTGGCTGGATCTAGTGCAACAGAAATATTGGAACAGTTATCTCTAACATCCCCTTTCAAGTGGATGGGGAGGTCACGAAGCATCAACTTGTCACGAAGAAACAGAAACTGAGACGGAGTTAAACCTTTGGTCAAGATGTCAGATGGTTGGGCAGCAGTGGAAATATATCTAGCTTGGATATCTTTATTGAAGATCTTTTCCCGAATGAAGTGGTAATCTACTTCGATGTGTTTAGTACGAGCATGAAAGACTAGATTGGAAGAGAGAGCTGGAGCACCCACATCATCCACCCATAAGTAGGGAGCATTCAAGAGTGGCATGTGGAGTTCTTGTAAAAGCATTCGGATCCAGTAAAGTTCAGCCACTGTGAAAGCCATAGATCCCTGTACTGTTTCGCACTTGATCGCTACAATTGCAAGTTATTTCTTAGCCGACTGAATATAAGACATGGTCCAAGATATATACACAGCGAGGTGGACTTCCTATCGTCCGGAGAACTCCCGCCCAATCCGAGTCACAATAACCATTAAGATGAAGTGTGCCCTTGCTGAAGTTGAGTCCAAAGTGTAAAGTACCCTTTATGTATCTGAAGACTCGTTTTGTCACGCCCCCTCCCGAGTATCCCTATCCCACCGGATCCGGGCGCTCCAGGAGACTCAAGATCCCGAAAGGAAGGTGAATACTCTTAAAAAAAACATTCATAAAAACAATTTCCGTCTATAGGCGAAAGTGAAAAGTAGTGCATTTGCATGTTTAAGGTTTAGAAGGTGGAAATACACAAATAATTTATTCTAAAAGCAGGCGAAATCTAGTTACAAAAGAAACGTAGTATCGAGTCCACTAAAGTTTGTAAAAGATGCAAATCATCATGCGTCAAGGCCAACCTAGATCGTAGAGTATGCTCCACTGAACCCGATCTACGATCTGGGGAGGAAACATAAAAGCAGTGGTAGGGAAGCCCGGTGAGCGGATAATATAATTTATACGAAAAATAATTTTAACTTTGAAAACATGTATGAATAATTGTATGCCACACAACACTAGTGGACTTACATGATAAGGCAACAACAATATATATATATTATTCTCGGATGCCATGAAATCACACACCACTATCATATAAAATAAATCAATTATCACCACCCTACTAGCACTTAGGGGCCAAGATCATAACTATCGAACCTCCCCTAACTCAGACATGAAGCTACACCACCCACAGTCTACCCTCGGGGTGGCACCATCCGCAGTCTACCCTCGGGATGGTACGAACATCATTGGATAACCATGCTCAACCCAGTCTACCCTCGGGGTGTCATGATATGGTATCAAATATAATCGCCCACGTCTACCCTCGGGCGTCCAAAATCCCACACCGGCCAATAACCACTGGTGTAATCCCACGGGAGCTCGCAGCCCGTCTTGTTCTAGTAGGATATACCAATGGTTCGGTAGGACGGACCATCTCAATGCGCGCATGAGGATAATGTCAAATACTAGCTTATGCGGAGGGGGATGGGAGTACGGTTTCCAATCCAGAGTCAAACATAACAATAATCATGCATCCACAATTTCATTCCTAAATATGCATCATGCATGCCTTATGCATATATAAAATATAATATGATATAAATTCCAATAAAAGGCATGTAATCATGAATACAATGCTCACCACGATAAAAATACAAAAGTATGTAAAATTCTATTTACACCCTATATTTATCATCAATTTTGCTTTTAAGGTCCCAAAACTTCTAAACATGACAATTAACCCCCTGCTGCCAAGAGCCTAGTGCCCATAAGAAAAAATCTCACATTTTTATTAAACACTCTTTCCGCAATTTCCAAAATAAAAATGGACCATTTGTACTATTTAATATCTCATTAACTTCATATCCATTCTACCTTAATATCAATTCTACCTTTTTACCAACTTCAAGCACTCATTCCCACTCAACAATCACGTTTAAGTCAAGTCTGCAGTTTATGAAAATGCACCAATTACTACACTGATGGCTCCAACAATATCAAGCCAACAATGCAACAATATATATATATATATATATATACACACACTTTAAATAAACCTCCAGCTCATGATTTCATACCCATTGCCTCCAAAAAATCCAGCCAATCTCTAACCTTTTAGGCAAAGTAAACGTCCACATTCTATACAATATAGGCCAACAGTTTCATGCCCATTATTTCCCAAATTTTCCAGCCATCCACTCATCACAAAGTTTAACAGAACATTCAAATATAAAATTCAAAATTCATTTAGTATCCACCCATATTCATGTTTCTAATCAAAGTCAATTTTATAACTAACCCACAACCTTCCAATTCATTCTACACCATTTGTTTTCAAAACAAATAAAATACTCCCAATTGTAAACAAATAAATGAGCCCAATAGCCAATCAAATCAACCAACCATAGCATGCATTTCTGTATAATCCAAAGGAAAGATTAAAAAAAATTACATAAACACAATTTTATAACCATTCCTATTAATGAAATTCACTGGCCCAATCTTAACACCTTCTTAATATAATCTTTCTTCCACTTCCACTCTAGCACATAATTAAACCATTTCATTAATTAAAAGAAAAGAAACATTCAGCAAGGTCAGCACCCATATGAACAAAATAGAATCCAAACGGAGATGCAAATTTTAGATGCATGAATTCTTTTATGCAATACTATTCCACTCACACTTTCTCCTTTGCTTTTAACTCAAGTGCCTCAAGATCCTCCTTTCTTCCTTCCACCTGAAAATTTCACCCAGAAAATTCTTCCCCCTCCTACAAGCACCACTGGTTCTCCTCTATTTAACTCAAATGTTATTTTTTTCCTTTTTCAATGTGCGTAGGAGAATGAACGTAAATGTGAAAGACAAAGAATAAACAAGCTTCTCCTCACACTTTCTTTCTTTTTCTTTCTCTCGGCCATCTCTTTCTCCACTCCACCATTCCTCATCTCAAAATTTAATAAAATTTCACACCCATCAATGGCAAAACAATGTGCCAAAACCGTGGGCTAATTCTCCTAAAGAAATTGCCTTTAATCCATCTTGCAATTGGCCAATTATGCATGCATCCCTTAGTCTTTGATTCTTACATCTTGCACCCCAAAATCCTTTAAATAAAGTTAAGTTTTATCATGATCTCACCCCTGGAGAATTATGCATGTACCCTTGCATGACACAATATTAAAAGGACCCCTCATCTTAATCAATTTCATAAAGTTGTTAAAAGATTTTCACACTTCCAATTTCGCACAAGTACTCTTGCAAAACTACCTAATAACCCACCATGCCTTAATTTCTTACTAAAACATCTCTAAAAAGTTTTCAATTCTTACATATTACCCCTAGATTCACATAAATAAAATTAAATAAAACCCACAAAGAAAATACGGAGTATTACAATCTTCCCCCTTTAGGAAATTTCGTCCCTCGAAATTTGTTTTTTTTTAACGCACCTGGTTAAAAAAACTCGGGATATTGTGCTCGCATATCTTCTTCGCGCTCCCAAGTTGCTTCCTCTTCTGAATGATTACTCCATTTAACCTTTACCCAAGGGATGGTCTTGGTGCGCAACTCTTGCCGCTTCCAATCTATAATCCCCTCTGGACGCTCCTCATAAGTCAAGTCACCCCTAACTTGGATCAGTTGTTGCTGTAACACATGGGATGGGTCAGGTATATATTTCCGAAGCATGGAGACATGGAATACATCATGGATCTGGATAACTCCGTGGCAACGCCAACTGATACGCTACAGCTCCAATCCTCTCCAGAATCTCATATGGACCAATGTACCTCGGACTTAACTTGCCCCGTTTCCCGAATCTTAAGGAACCCTTCCATGGTGAAACTTGTAAAAATACCATGTCCCCAACTTGAAATTCCAAATCTCTCCTACGCTTATCAGCATAGCTTTTCTGTCGATCCCTGGCCCTGCCTTTAACTTTTCCTTTGATAAATTGGATTGAATTGTTAGTGGTTTGGACTATTTATGGGCCTACTAATTTCCTTTCACCTGCCTCGCTCCAGCATATCGGAGTTCTGCACTTCCTGCCATATAGAGCCTCGTATGGCGGCATTCCAATGCTGGCTTGGTAACTATTATTATAAGCAAACTCTGCCAAGGGTAAAAACGAATCCCAACTCTTTTTAAACTGCATCACCACTGCCCTCTTAACATATCTTCCAATGTCGAATAGTCCTCAGTTGTCCAAGTCCGGAAGGTTTGAGGATGGAAGGCCGTACTAAAACTTAATCTTGTTCCCAAAGCATTTTGTAAGCTAGGCCAAAATCGGGATGTAAACCTTGGATCTCTGTCTGATACTATAGATACTGGGGCACCATGAAGTCTAATTATTTCAAACACATAAAGACTCGCTAATTTGTCCAGAGAATACGTCATTTTTATTGGCAAGAAATGAGCGGACTTTGTCAATCGATCCACTATTACCCAAATCTTTGTCGTGGCCATTTCAGTGCGAGGGAGGCCTATCACAAAAATCCATAGTAATATGTTCCCACTTCCACTCAGGAATAGGAAGGGGTTGCAAGGGTCCTGCTGGTCTTTGATGTTCGGCCTTAACTTGTTGACATATCAAACATCTGGAAACAAACTCTGCTATTTCTCTCTTCATACCCGACCACCAATAATGCTCTCGGAGAGTCCGATACATCTTGGTACTCCCTGGGTGCAGAGCATATCTTTGAGGAATGAGCTTCCTCTAATATTTCTCGCTTTAACTCCTTTTGATTTGGTACACACATCCTATTTCCCAACATCAAGGTCCCATTGCTTCCTATCCAAAAGTCCGTCCGTGACCCATTACTAACTTCAGATTTTAACTTTTCCAATTGAGGGTCTAATTCTTGCATCCCCCGTATCTTATCGACTATATTCGGCCTCACCTGAAAATTGGCCAATAACCCACTAGATTCGCCTAGAAACAGATCAACTCCCAAAGTCCTTAACTCTTGTAGTAATTCATAACGGTTTACTCCTAGGTGAGCTATCATACCTTGGGACTTTCTATTGAGGGCATCAGCTACCACATTAGCTTTTCTGGGGTGGTAGTCTATTACACAATCATAATCCTTAATCAACTCAATCCATCGGCGTTGTCGCATATTTAACTCCCTCTGAGTGAACAAGTATTTCAGACTCTTGTGATCAGTATAGATCCGACAGGTTACTCCATACAAATAATGCCTCCAAATCTTTAAGGCAAAAACCACTGCTGCCAACTCTAAATCGTGAATAGGTAATTCGCTGCTTCTTTAACTGCCTAGAAGCATAGGCGATTACCCTCCCATTCTGCATTAGCACGCATCCTAACCCTTGTTTAGATGCATCACTATAAATTTCAAATCCCTCCACTCCTGAGGGCAAAGTAAGGATAGGAGCCATTGTTAATCTCCGCTTTAATTCTTGAAAACTCTGCTCACACTCATGAGACCAATTAAACTTCACACCTTTCCGAGTTAACCTAGTCAACGGGGTGGCAATCTTGGAAAACCCTTCCACAAACCTCCTATAGTACCCTACCAATCCTAGAAAACTCCTAATCTCAGTAACACTGGTAGGTCTCTCCCAATTCAAAACTGCTTCCACTTTCTGTGGGTCTACATAAACACCCTCAGCTGAAATAACATGCCCTAGAAATGTGACCTCTCGTAGCCAGAATTGACACTTACTAAACTTGGCATATAATCGTTGATCACGGAGTGTCTGTAAAACCATCCTGAGGTGTTCTGCATGCTCGCTTTCACTCCGTGAATAAACCAATATATCATCAATAAACACTACCACAAAATAGTCTAGAAAATGACGGAACACCCTATTCATCAGATCCATGAAAACTGCTGGGGCATTTGTCAAACCAAACGGCATCACCAAAAATTCATAATGCCCATAACGGGTTCGAAAAGCTGTCCTAGGGATATCAGACTCCTTGATCCTCAGTTGATGATACCCTGACCTTAGATCTATCTTAGAGAAAACCTTGGAACCTTGTAACTGGTCAAATAAATCATCAATACGTGGCAGTGGATATTTGTTGTGCACTGTCATCTTATTCAATTGCCTATAGTCAATACATAATCTCAAAGTCCCATCCTTCTTTTTCACAAACAACACCGGCGCTCCCCACGGAGACACACTCGGTCGGATAAAACCCTTGTCCACCAATTCTTGCAGTTGAACCTTCAATTCCTTCAACTCTAGGGGTGCCATCCTATATGGGGCCTTAGAAACTAGAACCGCACTAGGCACAAGCTCAATAGTAAAATTGATCTCCCTTTCCGGAGGTAGTCCCGGAAGATCTTCAGGAAATACATCTGGGAAGTCCTTAACCACCGGAATATCTTCCAATCTACATCCATCTGCCTGCGAAACCATTACATGTGCCAAGTACGCCTGACATCCCTGCCGGAGATATTTCCTAGCAGTCATGGCTGAAATCAAACAAGAGGGAAGTACTCGTCGTTCTCCGCAAAACACTAACTCTGGTATATCGGGCTTTCTAAAAGTGATCTCCTTTCGAAAACAATCCACTGTAGCCCTATGGATGGCTAACCAGTCCATGCCTAAAATCACATCAAAATCATGTATGTTACTCCACAACCATTAAACCCATACTCTGCTAATAAGGTCTCGCCAACGGGGGTAGCCACAACTAATTTATACTCCAAGGGTTCTAAAACACGATCTGAATATTCCGCAAATGCATATGATATGAAAGAATGAGTGGAACCGAGGTCAATCAAAACACGGGGCTTCCATGGCTAAAGATAAATAACATACCGGGACCACCACCTGGGGTAGCTCGGGCCTCTTGTCGGGTCATGGCAAAAACTCGAGCCTGAGTATAAGGTTGTCCGATCCTCTCTGCTACCTCGCTACCACGATCGCACTAGACTCGCCTCGCCCTTTGTAGTGGACCTTCCTATAGGTTGGGACCTCTGCGTCCCCCGAACATGACTACCCTCTCCCCGAAAGCGTTTGTTGCATGGTCCTCTGCGATACACTCCCACTCTGAGATAAACTAGGGCACTCCCTTTTAAAATGCCCAGGCTGTCCACAATGATAACAAGCGGGGTCACTCCCCAACATTGCCCCGCATGAGACGGCCTACATCAAGGTTACACAATCAGCCGTTTGGTTTCCACCAGAATTTCCACTGATTGATTGTTTGCCACCAAATTGTCCTTGCCTCTTGTTGCTCCCGGAAGCCTGGCTACTGGATGTACTAGAGAAACTACCCTCTCGTCTTGGCATACGGTTCCTCGAACCACCAATCCCCCAATCTCGATTACCACGTTTATTTGCGTGGTTCCTCTCTCTCTCCTCATAGCGGATTCCACCAATCTAACAAAATCTGAATGAGCATATCCAACCACCACCTATTCGATCCTCTCTAAGGCCATGCTCAAATTTTCTACATTTATCTTCCTCACTATCTACAATACCCGGAGCGAACCTAGCAAGTTCTATAAATCTGTTTCTATAGTCCTCGACGGTCATATTCCCCTGAGGCAACATCAAGAACTCTCTTCTTTTGTTTTCCCGATAAATCCTAGGTTGGTAACGATCTAAGAACTCCCTGTCTAAAATCGGTCCAGGTGGGGTTGTGGTACTTTCCTCGAGCAGCCCGCCACCAACAATCGGCCTCCCCTATTAATAGAAATTCAACAAATCTCACCCTTTCCTCATCATACATGCCATAACCCCCACCCTGAATATTTTCTCAGTACCCTCTAACCATCTCATCGCTACCATAGGATCACCATCTCCATTAAATTTCTCTGCCCCTAACTTCCTAGCCCTCTCTATGGTATTCCTGTTCCTCGGATTCTCTTGTGCCCGACCACCCGTGGCACGAGTAAACAACCGGGCCTCTCCCAATGGCTCTCTATCCCGAGACTCACTACTAGAAGAATGGAATCTCTTGCTCCATCTCTTCCATCCCACTCCCTTCCCGGGTGCTTCTATATGGGGTCCTTGTTCATGGGCCGCGTAAGCCTCACCCTCTAACCCCTCCCCACATTCTCGATCCTCTCCTTGCCCTTGAGGATCACTTATTGATCTTATTGATCGTGTGCGCAATCGGCCTTGTTTACGCATGATGATATCTATAAAATCAATTTAACTTGTTAGAATACAAAACATGTATGCATACTTGTGCAAATGCACTCAAAATCCAAAACCTAGGCTCTGATACCAATCAGTCACGCCCCCTCCCGAGTATCCCTATCCCACCGGATCCGGGCGCTCCAGGAGACTCAAGATCCCGAAAGGAAGGTGAATACTCTTTAAAAAAAACATTCATAAAAACAATTCCGTTTATAGGCGAAAGTGAAAAGTAGTGCATTTGCATGTTTAAGGTTTAGAAGGTGGAAATACACCAAATAATTATTCTAAAAACAGGAACGAAATCTAGTTACAAAAGAAACGTAGTATCGAGTCCACTAAAGTTTGTAAAAGATGCAAATCATCATGCGTCAAGGCCAACCTAGATCGTAGAGTATGCTCCACACGAACCCGATCTACGTCACGGGGAGGAAACATAAAAGCGTGGTGGGAAGCCCGGTGAGCGGATAATAGGATTTATACGAAAATAACTTTTAACTTTGAAAACATGTATGAATAATTGTATGCCACACAACACTAGTGGACTTACATGATAAGGCAACAACAATATATATATATTATTCTCGGATGCCATGAAATCACACACCACTATCATATAAAATAAATCAATTATCACCACCCTACTAGCCCTTAAGGGGCCAAGATTATAACTATCCCGAACCAGGTCCTTAACTCGACATGAAGCTACACCACCCACGATCCTACCCTCGGGGTGGCACCATCCATGATCCTACCCTCGGGATGGTACGAACATCATTGGATAACCATGCTCAACCCACAGTCTACCCTTGGGGTGTCATGATATGGTATCAAATATATTGCCCACAGTCTACCCTCGGGGCGTCTAAAATCCCACACCAGGCCAACTTGCTGGTGTAATCCCGCCTGGAGCTCGTCAGGCGTCCGTCTTGTTCTAGTAGGATATACCAATGGTTCGGTAGGACGGACCATCTCAATGCGCGCATGAGGATAATGTCAAATACTAGCTTATGTCTGGAGGGGGGATGGGTACGGTTTCCAATCCGAGAGTCAAACATAACAATAATCATGCATCCACAATTTCATTCTAAATATGCATCATGCATGCCTTATGCATATATAAAGTATAATATGATATAAATTCCAATAAAAGGCATGTAATCATGAATACAATGCTCACCACGTCAAAATACAAAAGTATGTAAAATTCTATTTACACCCTATATTTATCATCAATATTTTAAGGTCCCAAAACTTCTAAACATGACAATTAACCCCCTGCTGCCAAGAGCCTAGTGCCCATAAGAAAAATCTCACATTTTTATTAAACACTCTTTCCGCAATTTCCAAAATAAAAATGGACCATTTGTACTATTTAATATCTCATTAACTTCATATCCATTCTACCTTAATATCAATTCCTACCTTTTTACCAACTTCAAGCACTCATTCCCACTCAACAATCACGTTTAAGTCAAGTCTGCAGTTTATGAAAATGCACCAATTACTACACTGATGGCTCCAACAATATCAAGCCAACAATGCAACAAATATATATATATATATATATATACACACACACTTTAAATAAACCTCCAGCTCATGATTTCATACCCATTGCCTCCAAAAAATCCAGCCAATCTCTAACCTTTTAGGCAAAGTAAACGTCCACATTCTGTACAATATAGGCCAACAGTTTCATGCCCATTATTTCCCAAATTTTCCAGCCATCCACTCATCACAAAGTTTAACAGAACATTCAAATATAAAATTCAAAATTCATTTAGTATCCACCCATATTCATGTTTCTAATCAAAGTCAATTTTATAACTAACCCACAACCTTCCAATTCATTCTACACCATTTGTTTTCAAAACAAATAAAATACTCCCAATTGTAAACAAATAAATGAGCCCAATAGCCAATCAAATCAACCAACCATAGCATGCATTTCTGTATAATCCAAAGGAAAGATTAAAAAAAATTACATAAACACAATTTTATAACCATTCCTATTAATGAAATTCACTGGCCCAATCTTAACACCTTCTTAATATAATTTTTTCTTTCTTCCACTTCCACTCTAGCACATAATTAAACCATTTCATTAATTAAAAGAGACATTCAGCAAGGTCAGCACCCATATGAACAAAATAGAATCCAAACGGAGATGAAATTTTAGATGCATGAATTCTTTTATGCAATACTATTCCACTCACACTTTCTCCTTTGCTTTTAACTCAAGTGCTCGGTCCTCCTATCTTCTTCACCTGAAAATTTCTCTGAAAATTCTTCTCCTACAAGCACCACTCGGTTCTCCTCTATTTAACTCAAATGTTATTTTTTTCCCTTTTTCAATGTGCGTAGGAGAATGAACGTAAATGTGAAAGACAAAGAATAAACAAGCTTCTCCTCACACTTTATTTCTTTTTGTTTCTCTCGGCCATCTCTTTCTCCACTCCACCATTCCTCATCTCAATTTAATAAAATTTCACACCCATCAATGGCAAAACAATGTGCCAAAACCGTGGGCTAATTCTCCTAAAGAAATTGCCTTTAATCCATCTTGCAATGGCCAATTATGCATGCATCCCTTAGTCTTTGATTCTTACATCTTGCACCCCAAAATCCTTTAAATAAAGTTAAGTTTTATCATGATCTCACCCCTGGAGAATTATGCATGTACCCTTGCATGACACAATATTAAAATGACCCCTCATCTTAATCAATTTCATAAAGTTGTTAAAAGATTTTCACACTTCCAATTTCGCACAAGTACTCTTGCAAAACTACCTAATAACCCACCATGCCTTATTTCTTACTAAAACATCTCTAAAAAGTTTCAATTCTTACATATTACCCCCTAGATTCACATAAATAAAATTAAGTAAAACCCACAAAGAAAATACGGAGTATTACACGTTTAGCTGCCACCAAATGATCAGTGGTTGGACAATGGAGAAACTGACAAAGTTGATTCACACTATATGAGAGATCAGGCCTGGTAAGTGTAAGATATTGTAAAGAACCCACCAATGTTCTATATTCAGCTGGATCAGTGAGAGGGTCCCCCGAAAATCTTGAGAGTTTAGTTCCAGAGGTGCACGGTGTATAAGCTGGTTTTGCCCAGCCATCTTGGTGCGATGTAATAAGTCAATGGCATAATTTCCTTGACTGAGGTGGAGCCCTTCTGAGGTACTGGTGACTTGAATACCAAGAAAATAAGATAGAGGCCCAAGGTCCTTCACAGCAAAATCAGTACCAAGTTGATTGATGAGATAATCAATAGATGAGGAAGTATTGCTTGTAACTATGATATCATCAACATAAATGAGTACAAAAACAGAGATGTTGTTATGGTGGAATGTGAAAAGTGATGAATCAACTTTTGAGCCATTGAACCCGAGAGCAAGTAAGGCTTGGGACAATCTCAGGAACCAAGCTCTAGGGGCT
Source organism: Pistacia integerrima (assembly GCA_026225825.1). NCBI lineage: Eukaryota > Viridiplantae > Streptophyta > Magnoliopsida > Sapindales > Anacardiaceae > Pistacia > Pistacia integerrima. The sequence continues at coordinate 36,418,018 of CM047747.1, read as the reverse complement.
TGTTTCAGTCCATAGATGGACTTGTGTAACCTGCACACGTGATTAGGAAAATGAGGATCCTCAAACCCTTTAGGCTGCTCCATATATATACACCTTCTCTTCAAGAAAACCATGTAAAAAACATTAGAGATATCAAGTTGTCTAATAAACCAGTTGTGATGGATAGCTAGTGCCAACACTAATCTAATTGTGGCTAGTTTAATAATTAGACTAAATGTCTCAGTAAAATCCACCCCATCAATTTGATCAAAGCCTTTTGCCACTAGTCTGGCCTTGTAGCGATCAATACTCCCATCAAATTTCTGTTTTAGCTTAAACACCCACTTATTTCACACAACTTTCTTATGCAAAGGTCGAGGACATAAAGTCCAGGTTTGATTGGCTAGTAGGGCATGGTGTTCAGCTTGCATAG
>CM047747.1:35198417-35217506 GCA_026225825.1 Pistacia integerrima | reverse complement strand
CTGACAAAAAGAATTTTGTAAAATTTATATGGTGTACCTTGCAAGCAGTGATGTTAGGCTTTGCTGTCCTGCCAACAGCCGCCATTCCTTTCAAGGCACTCATTAGTCTCAAGATCTGCCAAAACAAAATGAAGCAAATTCAAAAAGGGGAAAGAAAAGCAACTAATACATTTCTGAAACGTCAAGTAATCCCAGTCAATACAGAATAAGAAGTCTAAAATAGGTATAACAACCTGAACTTAGACAAATTGCAAGGATCAGTTGTCTCCTTGAATCCAGCACATATGGCCTTGAGCACGGCAGTTCTCTCCAATTTTCCTGCAGAAAATGAAAAATTAAGGGCTTCAGCATCCAGATATAGTCTATTGTTTAAATTACAGTAAAAGGATAGCAAGGATTACATATAATGATGATTGATAAATTACAAACCTCGATATTGAACATTATTGATGACCTAGTGTTGGCAAGATGGTAACATCACCACGAGATCCTCGACCAATCTAAATTTCGAAAATGAAACAGAAAAAACAATAAGTTAATTTGATGCTGCCAGGAGTTCTATTAAATTGAGCCACATATAACATTTTTGTTTTTCTGAGAAGTTGAATACCTGGCGTTGTTGCTCAGTTTTCAACACTTCATTTTCCACATCAGCTTCAGGATCCCCCATACATTTCTTGATCTTCTCAATGGGCAGACCTGAGTTAATAAGATTAAAATCATTATTAACAACACAATAAGATTCCAATTTAGCACTACTAATCAAGCAATCGGTGTCCTACCAAGTGATTTCATGACATCCTCAGCGCATTCTTTGCTGTACTTTTTCTCCTTCATGGAGCATCTGATATGAAAATCAGTCACATAATCCCACCAAACCCAGGACCGGTTGCTTTCATTGGCCAATCTGTGCACGCAAAGCTGCCTCAAGTTCTCGAAAACCACATCCTTCCCTTGATACCCTTCTCCAAAATCCTGTTCCGGATCAGGAGCGCAATATCTTCCGCGGTTTATGCACTGAGACTTGCATTGACTGCTGAGAATAAAAGCCTGAGGGCAATACCAGGTTATGTAGTGTGGTGTAAACAAAGTGTACCCTCCCTTCTCCAGGATTTGAGCATGGCCCTTGAAACTTTTCACAAAGTTCATCTGCTCATCACAGCGAGTTCCACACTCGTCATTGCTGTTTGTCCATAATTCATACTCAACTCTCTGGTCAGGATGGGGCACTGACTCTCTCCAGTCCAATTTTATCACAACATCTTCTTCTCCTTTTTTCAAGGCCTGCTTCAAGCTCTCGCCAAAGGAGCGCTCTATCAGCGCCGAGGGGATTCCAATTTTCTCTACATACCCATCCGCATCAGTGCTCTCCTCAGGAGAATCCATGGTGATCAGAGGTTCATCTATGTTATCTGCAACTAAAACCGCCGCTGCTCCAGCCTGTTGACCATTCCATACCTTCAAGGCAAAGTAGCACTCTAAGAGTGCAAGAAAGGGGAAAAAGAAAAACCAATCAACATAAGATTAAACAACTAAAACTTTCATGCCTCATTTGCTCTAGCTCAAATCACTCAAGACACTTGAAATTGAAACATCGTTAATCTCTCATTAGATAATTTGTTTTTTCTCTCAATTAAATAATTTGATTTTAGTTTTTCTCAATTGAAGACTAAAAGGGTTTCTACAATGAGAAAAAGTGACAATTATGTGGCCTACAAAATGCTATAAAGCAATTGCAAAAGTAGAAACAGGGCAAAACAGAGCACCTATTTCAAAACAAGACTTAAAAAAGAGAAGTCTTACTAAATTCATATAAAATCCAACCTCAAAAAGCAAATAAAACGTAAAGATAAACATAACCACAAAATGGAAATCTGAATTCAAAAACTAATCAATCAAATCCCCAACAATCAATCAAGCCAAGTCAACAAACTTTAAACTTTAAAGTCAACCCACGAAAACTTTCCCAGAAAAACTCACCTCCTCTATCAAGAAGCAGAATAGTCGGTCTGGGAAACTTAGATTTGAAAGGCTTATCACCCTCAAAAGCTGCACAACCAAAAGTTCCTTTATCAGGATACACAACAGAACCCACCAGAAAACCTCCATAGTCAGGAATCCCAAAGTTCCCAATTGAACCGTCGCGCTTTCCACGCAGGCTCAAAGGCGACAACACACTCAAACTGCTCTTCTCAACCACAAACCTCGCACATACAGAGCTCAAACCAACAGTCAAAATCAAAACCAACACTTTGAGCTTCTTCAACAACATGGCTGAAAAAAGAAAAAGAACAACTGGGTTTGTTTTTGTTTCTGTTTCTGTTTCTGTTTTCGTTTTTGTTTCGGGTTCCTGTCAGTTTAGTCGAAGGCCTTGAGGGGAAGACTTAGAAAGGACGTTAAAGAGGGAGAGTTGTGGAAGGTTTAAGCTAAAGGAAGTTTAAGTTAGAATAGAAAAGTGAAGAGTCAAAATCAAAAAGTCTGACGTAAAGAAGACGAGAAGGAAAAGTAAGGTGGCAGACAAAGTCAGCAGAGCTAACGTTTCTCTTGGTACATGGCAACAACTAGCTAAAACTCCTCAACTACTACTTACTGCAGGAAAACTTGGAACCAAAGAGAGATTATGACACTTGTGCCTTGGAAAGATTTTTGGCATTTGTGAATTGTCTTTAAGGAGTGAAAATGAAGAAATTTTTTTAGCAATGAAGAAATTTAAACAAATGGTTTAAAATTTATGAAAGATTCGACGTAGTAATAATAGATAAAAAGAAAAATTCTTTGTAAATGTAATATTGTTCTTGAATTATTAATGGTTTTTTGTTTAAATTTATATTTTTGAGTTTTACGTATTTTTGTCTTGAAAAATGTGGAATATTTGTTTGAAATGTGTAGTTTTTTTTTCATGCAAACGATTAAAGTTTTGAATAATGTTATACATGTAATTATATATTTGAATTTATGTATATATAAATTGGTGGCTCAAATTGAATGAAAGAATATCAATATAATAAATGAGAGTGACTTATATGAAAAAATATGTGAATGTAGTATTATTCATTACTATTAGTTAATAATTTTCATTTTATCTCTTCATTTATAAGCTTTTTTTTCATGTTTTTATAATGTTGAACGTGTAATATTTTTTAAGTGTTATTAATATTTTTAAGAGGGTTTTTGATAGTATATTTTTCAATAATAATAATAAGTGTGCCCATATTGAACACTCTTATAGTGGATAAATAAAATAAACCCTTCTAACTACACAATCATTTTATTTATAAAGTATTTATTGTTTTCATTTTTTAAAAATCTTATTTTCATAAAATAAAATCAAATATTTTCACAAATATAAAAAGCACAATAACATTGGGAATAGTATTTGATGAAAACATTGGATGAAGTCCTTAAAGTATATAGTTACATTACTATCAAATATCATTATCTAATTCAGGTTGAAAATTATAGATAGAAAATTTAAAAGTCCAAACAAATTTAATATTCTAAGTCTTCCACTGAATACCGTGAGTTCATTGTCTAATATTACAAGTTAATGTATCACTCTCACCTCATTATATCAAGAAATTGTTATCGCCATTATTAGTATGACTCAGTCTATTTTATTTTCTTTGATATATTATTAATCATATATATAATATATTCAGTATTTTAATTTATAATTTATTTAAACTTTATCTTTAAAACAATTACACTTCCTTGTCACATGGTTTAATATATTATATGAATAATTGGAGATCTTTGTAATTTGATTTCCGATAATTTATAATGTCCTTATCACATGATTTGGTTATTTTTTTCATAAATTATTTTAATTATAGATTAATGATGGATTAGAAATTCAGTAAAGGAATCACAATAAATGGCTTGTACTAAAAAATTGCATAAAATCTTTCTTGGGGATAAATAATTTAAAAAATCAGATTGGGATTAAAATCATTAATTTACTTCCCCTATAACTCAAGAAGTTCACTGGGGCCCTTCAATTATCAGAAACTGTTGAAGACCCCCTGCCGTCTATTTTGGCCGTTAAATTAGATCTTGACTGTGTTTGACCTGTTAAATATCTGAATTGCCCTTAATCATTCACTTTTGAATTTGTAAATATTAAAAACTTGATAAAAACGTTAAAATATTAAATCTATTAAAAACATTAATATCAATAAAAAACAAACGTATAGAAAATTATTAAAATATTAACTAAACCAGAAAATAATTAAAAAAGCTAATATATTAATTATAAAAATTATAAAAAAAAATCTTAAATTCAAGAACAAATCTACAACGAAATTCTTCTAGACTTCCACTACCTCTAACTATTTGAACTTTAATACATATTCTCATAAAATTAATCAACAAAATTAATCATAAATCTTGATACAACAAAGTAATTTCACAGTTTTCCCAAGTTTTTAACATTGTTCTCCTCAATGTTTTAACTTCCCAATTACATACACAATGCCACAATATCAAAATCATATCTTCATATGAAAAAAGAACAAACAAAATAAAAACCTTAAAAAAAAAAAATATATGTGTTGATGTAGATTCAATGATAAACAAAATGGGAGGTGAGAGTGGGATTGGTTGAGCAATAATGCTAGGTTCATAACCTTCTCCCACAACCTTCAACATGACAGCTCGTTATTGGTTAGCTCACAAATAGACAAGTGAGACCCATACAAGTAAACGGGATCCATTTTGTGGGCTGACCAATTATGAGCTACCATGTCTGGGGTTATGGGAGAAAGTTGTAAGATTGAGTTATGGACCTAGCATTACTCTTGGTTGAGGTTGGGTGAATGGATGTGTGGGGTTTGAGTGAGCTGCGATTGTGGATGGTGGTGGGAAGCTTGTTACGGATGAAACTTATGTGATTTCTCAGACCAAATTGCAGCCAATAGGCGAGGCAAAACACCACTGGCAAAGGCTTCGATCCAAAGTGGCTAAACGTTGCCAATAGCCAAGCACGATTCGACATCTAGCTTGGTCAGATGCCACCAGGGCGCGCGGCCTAGGCAATGGTCTGACTTGTCTAAATGCCAAGTCGTGTTAGCTCACGAACAAGGATCGATGCTTCTTCAATTTTCTCCTGTACTTTTTTTTTTTCTTTTTTTTTGGTTTTAAATCGGAAGATTGTGAACAATTAGGGTCTGTAGGTTAGATGATTTTTCAAGATACGTGTCTATGCCCAAATCCAACTATTGTGATTTGTCTTAATCTTTTTACTTTTACAAATTGTTATAATTTACATGAATTTTTATTTTAAGATATAGCTTTTATTAAAAAGTAAAAATATTTTTACCTTTTACATAAAAAATTTGAAGTTTAGCTTTTATTAAAAAGCGTTTGGGTTATATAAAGAGTCTTTTGAAAATACTCTTATAGAGGGTGTAAATGGTGTTAACCCTTAAATTAATCTATTTCTCTTATATTTTAATAAGATAGGTAATTAATAAAGTTTTAGTTAGATTAATAAATTATGTATTTAATGCTTTAAGTATATACTGTAGTTACATTGCTATGAAATATCATTATCTAATTCAAGTTGAAAATGAGAGATAGAAAATTTAAAAGTTCAAACAAGTTTAATATTCGAAGACTTCCACTAAATGCCACAAGTTCATTATCTAATATTACAAGTCTATACATCACTCTCCCCTCATTACATCGAAGCAATTGTTATCGCTATTGTTAGTATGACCTTGACCAGGTCTATTTTATTTTCTTTGATATGTTATTATTCGTATATAGAATATATTCGCTATTGGAAATTATAATTTATTTAAAATTTATCTTTAATATATTAAATGAATAATTTGAGATTTTTGTAATTTGATATCTATAATTTATAATTTCTTTTATCACATGATTTAATTATTTTCTTCATAAATTATTTTAATTATAGATTAATGATGGATTAGAAATTCAGAAAACGAATCACAATAAAATGGCTTGTACTAAAAGATTGCATAAAATCTTTCCTAGGGATAAATAATTTAAAAAATCAGATACCATTTACATCCCTTTAACTCACAATATCTTTTTAGCCCTTAAATTATCATAAACTATCAGAGAGACCCCCTACCGTCTATTTTGACTGTTAAGTTAGATCTTGACTGTGTTTGACCTGTTAAATATCTGAATTGCCCTTAATCATTCACTTTTGAATTTGTAACTATTAAAAACTTGATAAACCAGAAAATAATTAAAAAAGATAATATATTAATTATAAAAATTATACAAAATCTTAAATTTAAGAACAAATGTACAACAAAATTCTTCCAGACTTCCACTAACTCCAACTATTTGAACTTTAATACATATTCTCGTAAAAATAATAAAAAATCTTGATACCGCAAAGTAATCCTATCTTAACCACCACTGAGTAGTCTGATGGTAAAAGAATAAAAGGGTTCAACATGGATTCCTAAGTTTAAGTCTTCTTAGACACTAATAGAGGTGGCTATTAAGGAGATTTACCTAGTTGATCGTTCACTTCGGGGCTTCAGGGGACTGGTTGAGATGCATACAAGCGATCGGACACCCCCAATCAACAAAAAGGAAAAAAAAGTAATCCCACCTTCTTCCCAATTTTTTAACATTGTTCTCCTCGAATAATCAACAAAATTAATCAAAATCTTGATACAACAAAGTAACTTCAACTTTTTTTCCATTTTTTTTAACATTGTACTCCTCGGTATTTTAACTTCCCAATTACATACACAATCCCACAAGATCATAATCATATATTTATATGAAAAAAGAACAAACAAAATAAAAAAACTTACAAAAACAAAAAAACCTAGTTGATATAGATTTAGTGGTTAAGAAACTGGGCATGAGAGTAGGATTGGTTAAGGGTTTAAGTGAGTTGCAGTTGTGGATGGTGGTGGGGGAGTTTGTTGTGGATGAGACTAATGTGATTCTCAGAACCAAATCACAGCCAATAGGTCAAGTGACACGCCACTGACAAAGCTTCGATCCAGATTTGCCAAACGTCATTGATAGCCAAACACGATTCGACATTTGGCTTGGTCAAACACCACTAGGCCACGTGGCCTGGGCAACAATCTGGCTTGTCTAGAAGTCAAGCCGTGATTGCCTCATCAGCGATGGGCGATGCTTCTTCAATTTTCTTTAGTACATTTTTTTTTTCTATTTTTGGTTTTAAATGAGACGATTGTGAATGATTAGGGTTTATAGGTTAGATGATTTTTTTAGATATGTGTCTATGCCCAGATCCAACTGTTGTGATTTATCTTAATTTTATTATTTTTTACTAATTTTTATAATTAACTTGAATTTTTATTTTAAGATTTAGCTTTTATTATAAAGTTAAAATATTTTTTTACCTCTGACATATAAATTTTGAAGTTCAGCTTTTTACTAAACTTTTGTGTTCAGTTTGATTGAAAACTCTTTTTTGCCTTTGTTCCTGTTAAATTTAACTAGAAAAATTAATAGAGGGGGTCTCTAGTAGTTTCTGATAATTGAGGGGTCTAGGAATTTCGTGAGTAACAGGGGATGTAAATGGTATTAACCATTGAATTAATATATTTTAATAAGATATCTAATTAATAAAGTTTTAGTTAGATTAATAAATTATGCATTTAATACTTCTCTGGTCAACCACTTCGATTATTTGCTTGGCCTTTTGATCCATTCTTTTTACATATTGATTACAATTACTGTTTATTTATCCATTTTCTATACCTAATTTGATCGAAACAACAAAAATATTTATTTTTATGGATTTTATTATTTAACATCATAAAGATAATAAAATCATCATCACTAATAACTATTTAAGATAATGAGATTTATTGTGCCCAAATATTTGTTTTTGCATTTTTATATTTGTTTTTCTTTATTCATTCTACATAAAATAAGTCACAATAACCTCTCATTTGTGATCACAAACCTTTTAGTCACTAGAGTTAGTTATACCTAAAAGATATTGTGTTCGAATCGTAAAAGAGATACCTATCAAATTTGTGTAATTATTTTGATCTATTGGACTTGTAGAATATCAAAAGAGATGAGATGTGGTTACCAAAAGTTAAAAATAAAAAAATGAGTGTCTTGCAATTATTTTGGTCTATTGTACTTGTAGAATATTAAAAGAGATGAGATGTGGTTACCAAAAGTTAAAAATTAAAAAAATGACTGACTAGAAGACAAGTTGAGTGTTTATTAAATTAGTCTATTAATAATTAATTAACTTTTAATAAAAGTCAACAATATTACAACAAATTACATCTACTTGGTAATTAATTAATTATCACCTTTTCCTTCTTTTATTTTATTTTATTTTGTATATAAAAGTGTTTAAAAATATATTAATAAAAGTGGGATTTTTTTTTAAAATAAATAATTAGTAGAATCTTAAATAAATATTTTATAGGTTGGATTGCTGATTTTCTTAATAAAATATACATTACATCATAGTTGACTTGGCCAAAGTTGACTTGAATTTCTAGTGGTTAACGGGTTATGTATACAAAGCTTTAATTGTGACATATCCTTTAAAATATCTTATCTATAATCCAAAGTATTCATTTTTCTCGTTTTGGATTTCTCTATTTTACCCGCAAAATAATTTTACTCCCCTAAGTAACCTCTAATTTTGTATTAATTATAAACTTTCTTCCTTTTTTCTTCTTTTTCCTCTTTTACTTGTAATAGTGGTTTATGAACATACAAGTCTTCATACTTAGAGATTTATATGATCCTCTTTTCGAGAAAATTACACACACAACAATGGCAAAAAAAGCGTGGAATATGTTTCACTAATAGCTATAAATGAACAGTGAAAAAAGTTCGATTACAGACTTTTCAAAGGAAATTTGAACTTTTTCAGATGAAATATCAAAAATTATTTCTAATTCTTTTTTGGGGTTTATAATTTGACGTTTTAGATTTTGTCATAGGTCTTAAAGAGATTATGTATTTCTTTTTGGTAATGAGTTAACTGCTTTTACTATATGATTTTTTTTTTTCAATTTTTTTTATTTTTTTTTTATTTTGAGTTATTTAATCTCGAATCGTCTTATTCGAGATAAATTGAATTGATATTAAAATATTGTTACTCCCCTATTAAACCATGTAATGTTACTACCCCAATAAGCCCTTGATAACTTTATTTATTGAAGGTTACATAGCCTAGCCCTACTTGTATTTTACGCATAAGCTTGGAAATAATTTATGTTATTCATAAATGCTCGTTCATGCAGTTATTTGGATTTTTTCAGTTAATTTATAGGATTAAGAAAAGTAAAAAAATTAAAAAGCCCGTTTGCTTTAAGCAAATATACAGTAGAATAATGTTGTTGAGTAAAGCTCCGTATGAAAATTCATTTATTTTTTATATATTATTTTTCTAATGGAATAAGATCTTTTAACTTCAAAATTTGATTTAAATTTTTTGCACAAATTTTTAATTGTAAATTCAATACAACTAATGGTGTAAGGGTTGCTGAGGTGATAAACAAAATAACTATCTTTAAATTCTTTCTCATATTCATTGGATTGTAAAAAATTTAAGGATGATAATTTGTGTTTTCAATTTAAATCAAAATTCTAAATTAAAAGATGCCCTCATTTTTCTAAACTATAATTTTAACCAAGTAAAATGAATTTCCAGAGTTGATGCTTTGTATCTCTTTTGGGCCCAAAGATGAACTCCGTGATGGGCCGAAAATGGACTTAATAAATGGATTTGAAACACATTGCTAGGTTTGTTTTCGGCCTGTTGTGTCCTTTGGTCGGAATCGAATGAAGGTACAAAAATAGGGACTATATATATCTTCTTCTGACACAGCAAATAAACCTTTTTAACTCCGCCTCGGTCTCCTTCTAGTCTACTGTTCCTTGTTAAGATTTTCCTTGTAAATATTTTATAATTATGTAAATATTATGTAATCTTTTAGTTACATCAAGTATACGATCTCATAATATTATAGAGATTATATAATCTCCTAATTATATTAAACAGAATATTATGTGATCCGTAATTGATATAATTAGGACAGCACATTAATCACCGTTAAATTAATTGTTGAAATACATAATTTTAGTTAAACTTTTCACTTCACGAGATCATGAATTTGTCTTTTAACAGTTAGTCGAAAGTAGCTATTATTGGTACAGTGCAAACTTTTGTGAGTTTATTTTGGCGCAAAAGTCTTGTTTGTAAACAAAACCTGTCAGAATTCAGAAGACATAAATAGGTGTCAATGTTATCAACTCATCTTCCCATTTTGCCAGCTTTTCTCTTGTTTTTCGCTGCACTTTCCTATCTAGATATCATTAAGCTATGTTTTAGTGATGCAAATATCAGTATCTTATGCGGTTATGCCTAGACTTCAAGAAGGAGGGGCTTCTCTCCTTCAAAACAACTCCCATTGACCCTTCTAGAGGTTTTCTTCTTGGACAGGTGAAGAATGCTGCAAATGGAGTGACATTGAATGCAGCAACTGAACCGGTCGCATCAGCAACTGAACCGGTCACATCACCAAACTCAACCTCATGAATCTGTTCAGTTAATCAATGGTGGAGTGGGTGATCCAACAGTTTATAAGAGGTCTTGTGGGTGGAAAAACCAATCCTACTTTGTTCTAATTGAAACATTGAAAGTACTTGGAGTTGAGCATGAATGACTTTGAGGATTTGTTTGGTTGGGAGAAATCTACTATTACCGAGGTAATGTCATTTTATATTACTTGATTACTACGTTTGGTTGTTAAGTAATATAAGATTCTAGTAATCTTCTAAAACCAATAGTAATTACTGTTGGTAATATAGTATGTAATTTGATTACCTTTATTTTCTTAGGTATTTTAAGATTATTGGTAATATTATTTTTGTTACAATTTTACCCTTAACTATTAAAATTTTTGGAAAATAATGCCCTCAATTTGAAAACAATTTACAAATATATTCATGGATTATTTTATTCTCGCATAAAAAAATTTTAGGACATAACACCCTTGGACTTTAAAAAAATTACATAAGGGTGGTGGCGAGATCATCGGCCGCTGGCCACCATCGCTAGTAAGTGCTTGAAAGGCGCACGATCGGCCAGAAATGGCTAGTCATGAGTCGATCTGGTTAAAAAACGGCCAGATCTATTCTGGCTTTTTCGACTAAATCTATTCTGGCTTTTTCGACCAAATCTATAGCTTCTGCCTGTTAACAACAGCCAGATCTTGGGCTGTTGTTAACAACCAGATGGCTAGATCTTTGGTCTGAGTGCTGACTGAGATAGCATGGCTACAACTAACGACCAAAGTTCTGGTCGTTGTTCATGGCTAGAGATCTAGCCGTTGATGGCTAGAACTTTGGCCATTAATGATGGCCAATTCTAGCTATAATTCTGGTCATTTTCGGCTAGATCCATGATGGATTTAGCTAGAAATGACCAAATCCAGCTGGTCGTGTGCCGTTACGTCCACTGGCAGTGGTGGCTAATTGCCAGTGGTGGCTTGGGCTAGGTGAGGGTGTTTTTGCTAAGTTTTAAATTTTTTTGGTTGTTGGGTTGTTTTAGCTAAATCTGAAATGTAGGGGGTTAAAAAACATGATTAAAAAAATAATAATAATAAATAATATTATATGAATATTTAAAAGTAGGGCAATTTAGTAAATTATATATAACATACTCACCAATTTATTCCTCCCAACCAAACATATTAATTCCAACCAACCTAACATATTTCCCTAAACATTTACAATAATCTTCAAGGTACCCTAACTTTCTATTAATATAGCATTCCCAGTAATACAACATTCTCTGAACCAAACACACCTTGAAGATGTTAGGAGATCGTGTAACGGAAAACATACATTCAAGATTAATAACATAGGAATAAAATCACTCACACCACACAAAGAGACGATATTTACGTTATTTGGCATAACCAGCCTACATAAAAGATGAAAGAAATCCATTATAGTTTCATGAGATACATAATTAACAGAACTTCCAGGCTCACCCTATTACCTAGAGAAATCCACTATAATTTCATGAGGTACATAATTAACAAATCTTCTAGGCTCACCCCAATACCTAGAGTAGGCTCACCCCCAGTTCATGGTGTTTCATAACTCTTACATCAAATACCTTGTATTCTCACATTCTCTCATCACCTTGAATTGATTCTCATCTCTATATTTATAGGTAGTATATGAGACATTCTATTTCTAATATGATTCATATTTTAATTTCTAATTGAACTCTCATAATTCTATTCTATCTACAATTATATTATTTATTAAATAGTTTTTTTAAATTTATACAATTTTATACGAGAACAAATACGAAAGGAACCACAATATCCCAATAGAAGGTGTTGGAAAAGTGGCTCATTTTGCAAATCACATGGGGGTAGAAGTGATAATGGAAAAAGGTTTAGGGACTTATATGTAATAGGCCAAAATGTTAGTTTGTCCCACATTGCTTGGGAATGAAAATTGGGAAACTTTTGGGGCCTATATATGGGGACCTAAATCATTGTTATTTGTATCCCAAGATGTAATTCCATTATACTTCTTTTGTTTAGGGTTCTTTCTTTAAGGACCCTTTAGTTTGCAAGTTTTGTTGTATCTCCCCTTTGTTTTGGGTATTTGTTGTATTACCCAAAAGTTTGTAATATTGTTTAGAGATAGTGGAGTTTTTTTTTGCAGCGCCCGAGGACGTAGGTTTTAATACCGAACCTCGTTAATTCCTGGTATTCTTTATTTTTGCATTTAATTTTGGCAATTTATTTATGCTTTACTACTTGTTATTATTATATTCAATAAACTTTCTGTTGCATAACAAGTGGTATCAGAGCCTAGGTTTAGGACAGTGAGTAGCTATTTGTATGGTTATATGCATGTCTAGGAAAATTCTGTCAAAAAGACGATAAAAGTCTAAGGAGATTGGATTTTAAGTGGGACCATTTGTGACCCCTCCATTGTTTCCTGGGAATTTTCCTGGTGCGTATTTAATCATTTCAGCACTTACTACTACCTAGGGCTATTGTTGATTTGTTGGTTAGCTATTGAATATAATAATTTGTGGAGCTTGGTTATTGGGAATTTTGTTTACCAAGCCAATTGAGTAAGGCATAAATGGCATCATCGTCCGAGGCATCACCGTTCGCGGCACCACCATCCGTGCCAGTAAAGATGATAACGGTTTCAAATGCAAAAATTGATGTTGAAAAATTTGATGGCCAAAATAATTTTGGCTTGTGGCAGAGTGAGGTAATGGATAGCTTGTATCAGCAGGATCTAGATATCGTTCTGGAGGAGGAAAAACCAGAAGATGTCTATGAGAAAGACTGGGTGAGGTTGAATATAAAAGCGTGTCGGATGATTCGCTCATGTCTTTGTAGAGAGCAGAAATATCCATTCATGAAATAGACTTCTGCCAATAAGTTATGGAAGGCGCTGGAAAACAAATACATGAATGAGAAGAAGGAAGATCTCGTTCGAAGGGAAAACTCAATAGGGATCAATGTGCCTTTTGTCGTGAGAATGGGCATTGGAAGAAAGATTGTCCGAAGTTGAAAAAGAAAGAGGGCAAAGCTGCTTCTAATGCATGCGTTGTTGAGCGTGAAAAGGATGAGTCAGATTTCTGTCTAGTTAGCCTACCATCCACCTTTGGATCAAATGAGTGGATTATGGATTCAGGTAGTACCTATCATATGTGTCCTCACCAGAACTGGTTCTTTAATTTTGAAGAACGTGATGGAGTTGTTTATATGGGCAATGATGATGCTTGTAAAACAACTGGGATAGGTTCAATTCGGTTGAAGAATCATGATGGCTTGACTAGAACTCTGACAGATGTTCGGTATGTACCGAAGTTGAAAAAGAATCTCATCTCTTTGGGAGCCTTGGAATCTAAAGGCTTCACGGTGAATATGCGAGATGGAATTCTAAAAGTTTCTTCAGGCGCTCTTGTGGTAATGAAAGGCACAAGGAGAAACAACTTGTATTACTATAATGGTAGTACAGTTATTGGAAGCAGCAGTGTCATACGGGAGGATGCAGATTCAGAAATGCTCAAACGGTGGCATATGTGTGTGGAGCATACTCGGCAGCAGGTGGAGTTTGAAACAACAGTTGAACCACATAGTGTCCACAAGACAGAAAGTGATTCTGAGGTGACTAATGTGGATACTATTGATGAAAAGGAGATTTTACCCCAAGAATCTCCTCAGCAACAGGAATCGATTGCATACAATAGGCCAAGACGAGAAATTCGCAGGCCTGCTCGTTTCGCTAATATGGTGGCTTATGCACTTCCAATCGTAGGTGATGATATTCTTACTACTTATAAAGAAGTAGTTAGGAGTTCAAATTGTGAATCATGAAAACCGACCATGAATGATGAAATGCGATCCCTACATAAGAAGGCGATTGGGTGCAAATGGGTGTATGCAAAGAAGAAGAGATTTCCTAATAGAGAAGATGTTCGGCACAATGTTAGGTTGGTAGTAAAGGGATACGCTCAAATGGAAGGATTTGATTACAGTGAAGTGTTTTCTCCTGTGGTAAAGTATTCTTCCATTCTAATTTTGCTAACCTTGGTGGCACAGTTTGATTTTGAACTAGTTCAATTGGATGTGAAAATTGCGTTTTCACATGGTAGTTTGGAAGAGGAAATCTACAAGACTTAGCCAGATGATTATAGGGTTGCTGGAAAGAAAAATTGGGTTTGCAGATTGAAGAAATTGCTATATAGTTTGAAGCAGTCACCAAGACAGTGGTACAAGCGATTTGATCAATGTATGATAGGCCATGGGTACACAAGGCCTGATATTTCTCAAGCAGTTAGTATGGTGAGCAGGCATATGCATGATCCTGGTAAAGGACATCTGCAAGTTGTGAAATGGTTTCTACAGTATATTTTATGTACTATAGATATTGGTTTAGTTTTTGTGTAGGATTATATTGAAAATGGGAAAATGATTTTCCAGAAGATTGGCACAGAAGATAATCCTACAGACATGTTGACTTCAGTAGTGACAAGGGTCAAGTTCATTTATTGTTTGAACTTGATCAACATCCTGCGAGCTTGACTGTGTCTTTTGGTGCATTTGAAGGTGTTGCAAAATTTGATAGAAGAATACAAAACTTTGAAGGTTTGCTAATTCGCCAAGGTGGAGATTTGTTGGAAAAGTGGCTCATTTTGCAAATCACATGGGGGTAGAAGTGATAATGGAAAAAGGTTTAGGGACTTATATGTAATAGGCCAAAATGTTAGTTTGTCCCACATTGCTTGGGAATGAAAATTGGGAAACTTTTGGGGCCTATATATGGGGACCTAAATCATTGTTATTTGTATCCCAAGATGTAATTCTATTATACTTCTTTTGTTTAGGGTTCTTTCTTTAAAAACCCTTTAGTTTGCAAGTTTTGTTGTATCTCCTCTTTGTTTTGGGTATTTGTTGTATTGCCCAAAAGTTTGTAATATTGTTTGGAGATAGTGGAGTTTTCTTTTGCAACA
Source organism: Pistacia integerrima (assembly GCA_026225825.1). Lineage (NCBI taxonomy): Eukaryota > Viridiplantae > Streptophyta > Magnoliopsida > Sapindales > Anacardiaceae > Pistacia > Pistacia integerrima. The sequence goes on along the minus strand of CM047747.1, from coordinate 35,201,995 downwards.
CCCGAGGACGTAGGTTTTAATACCGAATCTCGTTAATTCCTGGTATTCTTTATTTTTGCATTTAATTTTGGTAATTTATTTATGCTTTACTACTTGTTATTATTATATTCAATAAGCTAGCATTAGAATTTATGTTTCCGTTGCATAATAGAAGGAACCGGAATTCTTGAATTCATTGGTCCGTTTAAGAACTTGATCTATCTCAACCTGTCATTTTCATCATTTGGTGGAAAGATTCCTCATCAGCTTGGTATTTGTCAAGTTTGAAGTACCTTGACCTCTATGCAGATTCATACAGCAGTACTCCTCCACCGGAGTCGCGCACCGAACTAGATTTCAGGTCTCACTTCCTTGAAGTACCTTAACTTAGGATTTGTGAAACTGGGTAGTGCCGGAACTGATTGGCTGCAAGCAGTAAATAAACTTTCTGCCCTGGTGGAGCTACGTTTCCATTGGTGTGAACTTTATGTTCCACTTTCATTGCCATTCATTAACTTCACTTCACTTTCAGTTCTTGATTTGTCAGAAAATTCTTTTAATTCTGAAATCCCTGAATGGTTATTCAACCTTACTAGCCTTTCCAAGCTGCATCTCAGATGGAATTTCTTTAATGGTCCCATTCCTGGTGAGTTTGCAAACCTGAAACTTCTTGAAGTCCTTGATTTGTCTAACAATTTGAACCTTGGAGGCCAAATTCCAAGTTTCTTAAAAGAAGAAATTAAATATAAATATCTGTTTTAGTTTCACTTTGATGGAGAGGCAAGGAGCAAACTTTGCTTGACAAAACTGAAATGTAATTTCAATCTTTAATTGATTCCAAGCTTCTAAAGAAAAGCAGTGCGTTTCATTAAAGTAGTTAACAGGCCCAAACGTTATTTAACGCCTCCAAGACTTAACAATTGCATTCAGTTGATAACGGAAACTGCAAACTTGCAGTGTCAAATTTGAAGACTTCAAATTCTTCCACCAGCAGACTTGCAATGTTAACACTTTGTGCTTCTAATTCCTCAACAACTGACTTCAGTATTTGTCTGAGCATCAATTTCAATCGGCCCTTTTCACCATTGTCTGATTCGGCTTTTGCTATAGTCGACTCATCTGAGAGATGACAGAAATACCCCCATTGGATCGGATGACAACCCAACCCAAAAATAATTAGCGTCACTACTTCTTTTCAAACTTAATAATGATAATCAAATAATTCTTTAAAAACTTCATATAAAGAATCAATTAATTCTTTAGTAAAGTTCTAAAAGAGAAAGCTGCAGTTGTCGCCATTGCCATCATATGGTGTCCAGGAATGGTGAAGGTTACACCATTGATTGGCCTGCATGTTGAGGATTCCTTCTTTTAGAATTCTAAAGTGATCTGTTTACACCATACCTCACAGCAAGGATTGGCCTACATTATAATTATAATAATTAAGAACACTTTTATTATCTTAACACCTTTGTTTAATTCATCAAATAATTATAAATTTATATGATGAAAATATAGACTATAAATATAACTTTTAACTTTATATATATATTATTTTGGTAATTTTTTATTTTATTTTATTTTATCATGTTACAACACTGACTCATTAAATAAAATAAAAAATCGAGCCTGTCCCTACCTTAGAGTGAATTGCTTTTTTTATTTTTATTTTTTTAATCGCTTTAGAAATCCTTGATGCACATAGAAAGAAAACATAAAACTGGACCTCTTTTATTATAATTTATCAATTCTCTAAACCTAATTTTTTGTTTTCTAATGAATTTACCCGAGTTGCATTGCTTCTGTTAACCCCAAATTATTGTTTTTAATTTCATCATGATGAATTAGAAATACTTATCTGGGAGTCGGACAGTCTCGCCAACTCACTTGACTGAGGTGGTGAGACCATGCAATAATATGATGACATCTATCATAACATATTTGTCAATTTTTCTCTTTTATCCATCCATCACTATAGTCCATAAAGGATAGTTTTGAAACTTAACTATACGTGTTTTTGCTTTATTTTTATTGGACGGTCCCATCACGTATATCAGCCAAATAAAGTGGTGAGATTATCCCATGTAAGCCTTTTTTTTTTTTTTTTTTTTGTTTTTTGGCGACGAAGGCTAAGAATAAACTTTTCATGACAAAAATTTAGATGCATACTGGTATTTTCAGTCTTTAATTGATTCCAGTTCTTTTAGAAAGCACCCTATCCTACTGGGAGTAAAACATATATATTTAATTTTCTCTTTTTGACATGAAGAATGAAAAAGCAATGTGTTTGTTTATCTTTTTATTAATAAAGCGTATAAATATTTTACAAATCCATTACAGTATTTTGATTCTTTCTTCTTTTTTAAAAAATAATATAACTAATCTGACAGATTCTTCGAAAAATTTCCTGACTCGGCTTTTACTAAATCTTACTAAACAGAATAAAGAAATCTTGTCATAGAGGCAAAGAATCCACTACTTCAAACTATAGTACCATATGTATATGCAATATTGTGTAAGTAAAGGAGGATATATAAGCTTGTCTTCTCGACTAAACACCTATTTACTGAGCCCAGAAATATTGATCAGGTTCTTAATTTCTCTTCTTTACTTTATTTTTCTATTATATATGAGTGTTTTAAAGAAATATATTGATTGAATATTCTACTTCAGGAACAACTGAAGATATGGGAAACCATTGTTCACCTGCTAGTACTTCTTTCTGTAATGAGTCAGTAATCGAGATTGAGGAAATTGAGGAATCCAGCTTTGAGCCTGTAACAGCTGAGTGTTGTATTACCAGGGTTCCTAAAAATCTTCGAAGAACAAATGAGGAAGCTTACACTCCTCAAATAATTTCAATAGGTCCTTTGCATCATGGTAAAGAAGATTTGGCGAACATGGAAAAAGAGAAAAGAAGATACAAAGAGAAATTTATTCAACGATTGGCTGACCATAAATGGGAGGAACTCAAGAATTTTGTCCAAAACAATGAACAGAAAATCCGCCGTTATTACTCAGAACCCTTGAAGTTTCCGAGGGCCAAGTTTGTGGAAGTGATTTTTTATGATGCTGTGTTCATCATTGAACTTTTCTTGAGATATGAGCGTGGGGATAAAGGTGATGATTTTTTGTTAAATAAGTTATGGCTGAGAGCTATAACAAGGGACTTCTTATTACTTGAAAATCAAATTCCATTTTTCGTCCTGGAGGAATTATTTAACTTAGCCTCTCTCCAACCACCCGAGATGGAGCCTTCGCCACACCAGAAGCCTACACTAGTAACGCGGCAGGAGCCACCACCAGAAGCCTACGCTAGTAACGCAGAAGGAGCGACCATCAGTAACGCTGATGGAGCTACCACAAGTAACACAGATGGAGACACCACCAGTAACCCAGACGGAGTCACCACCGGTACCACAGTAACCCAGACGGAGTCACCACCGGTACCACAGTAACCCAGATGGAGTCACCACCGGTACCACATACGAAGTTACCATCGATATCAAAGATGAGGCCACCGCCAGCAACTCAGATGGTGCCATCGACATTACACATGAGGCCACAGCCAGTAACCCGGATGGAGCCATCGACATCGC
>CM047747.1:35131815-35198317 GCA_026225825.1 Pistacia integerrima | reverse complement strand
TCGACATCGCATATGAGGTCACCGCCCGCCCGGATGGAGCCATCGATATCGCATATGAAGCCACTGTCTACGATCAAGCCATCGATATCGCATATGATGCCCCGCTAGTAACCTAGATGAAGCCACCTATGTCGCATATGAAGCCACCACCAGTAACCCAGATGGAACCACTGGTAACAAATATGAAGCCTCCGCTAGGGGTGGGATAAAAAATCCGAAAACCGAACCGAACCGAAACCGAACCAAAAATTAGGTTTTTTTATAAATCGGTTTGGTTTTCGATTAGTGAAATTCAAAAAACCGGAAAACCGGTTCGGTTTTCGGTTTGAAAAAAATTGCAAACCGGTTAACCGAAAACCGGTTTTTAAACCGGTTTTACCCTACATATAAAAGCAAAATTTTTTTTTCACTCACGCAGTCACGCTACAAGCCTACAACAACCCCATCCACATTCGTCTTTCACTCTCTCCGCCTCCAGTCACCAAATATGAAAATTTCAAAATTCAAATCTCTGCACTTCGCTGCGTCGATCGTCGTTCGCCATCACCCATCCACACTGTGAGCTATTTCATCGTTCACCAAGACTCCCAAAGACTCCACGAGTCACGCCATTGTCCCACCGTGAACAAAGTCTTCTCTCCAAGCTTCGATCTGCCGAGCTTCACGTTCACAGTCAACAGATCACTCTCCAATCAAGCCACCGTGAGGCGTGAGCAGACTCCACCGTGAGGCTTGAGCAGACCCTCCACCCCGAAGAGACTCCACCGTGAGCACTAAGCCATTGAGCAGACCCACCATGAGCATACTCTTGAATCTTGATTTGAACAAGTTATTAGTTATATGACCATGCTATTTTAACTGTGGATACTCTTGAATCTTGATTTGAACTGTGTCAAGCGATGGTCCATTTGTAATGGCTAAAGATATCCTTGTACTCTTACATTACATGTTGGCTACGTAACATGCCTTTTGCAAGCATTTACATTGCATGTTGGCTGAAGTTTTTGTTTGTTGAACATAGGCATAAAATAAGCATTTACACTGCATGTTGGCTGAAGTAACAACTTCTGCAAACCAAAGGTCAAGGCGAAAGATTGCACAATATGTCTTGAATTAGAAGCAAAGCCAATCTGCTTTTGGTGCATGTTGTCTTGAGAAGTCATATTGCTTTTGGATACTGAATATTCATGATCATGGGATATAGTTCATGATAATGTAAATACAATGGGGCTTACTAAGCAGCAACATAGGCATTTAATGGAAGAAATTAAGAACAGAAGTTCAAGAGAGCTCTAGGAGAAGAATTGTGAATATAGTAAGTGAAATCTTAGGAAAACCTGAAGAAAAAGCAAGAGAGAATAAATTCAGAATATTAATTAGTTTGAAGAAATGATCGTAGGACACGCATTAGTGTGAAAAGTGAAAAACCCCTGTGAGAATAAAGTGAAAGAATAAGTTTCCAGAAAAGTAAAGTTGAAATGCTTAACAGTATTTGATTTACAAACAGATGAAATGAAATTCCCAGGTTGAATCTTGATTTAAGTTTGTATGAATGCATTTTTGTTTTTAGTTGAATTTCTTAGAATTAGTTATAAGTTAAAAGTTAAATTTTTAGTGCAACAAGTTGTTAAACTAGTCATGTTTTTAGTGTCAAATTTGAAACCGAAAAGAGGAAAGGGATCATGAGAACAATGGAAATTGCCTTTTAAGTATTCATCAAATTAGAGAATTTATTTGTGATTAATGAAACTTATTGATGGACTAGATTTTGAATTGATGTAGTGCAGCACAGATGTTTGATGTTATGCTGCAATAAAAGGTAATTGAGATAGAGATATATGCATACACAGTTTTAATTATCGTCAAGTTGTGTAATGTTAAGTGTAGAGTGGCTTTATTAATGATGATTGATTAGTGAATGAAAAAGTTGCGTAATCTAAGCAGTCAATTGGAATTCTCAGTTATTCATATGATTTTTGGATGTTGAAAGTTACCCTTGGAAAAAGAACTCTTTTTTGTTGCTATTTGGATTGTGTATGGTGCATGTTTAAGATAATAAAAAAGTGGTTTGACTGCTTTTTGACATTTCTTTTCAGATGTTAATGAGAATTAAGATTGTGATATTGCTATGCTGTATATTTTTGGAGATGTGGATGTTCTATTACTTGCATATAAAATACTCTAGCTTATTCACCCATTAGATTTTTATAAAATCTTTAGCATATATGCACATAATAATTTGGGCACAAACATTGATTAACATACCCTAAATTTCTTAAGATTATGAATTTGTTTACATACCTAAATTTTCTCTTTTATTTTTATTTTTGTCAATAAATAAAAGAATATGATTTATATGGATGTCTTATTTACTTACTGTATATTTACTTAATGAATTGTAGATGTCATCGGCCGCGGACAATACTGGTGAGACACCGACAAGTATAACTCCAACTCCAGCTCCAACTCCAACTCCAACTCCAAATTCCATGGCACCCCCAGCTCCTTTAGCCCCCAAACGTGCAAGGGCAACAAGTTCTAGGAAGAATAGTTCTCAAGTGTGGGATCACTTTGTTAAGAGTGATTATGAGCATAAGGATGATTTGACTGCGACATGTAGTTATTGTGGGAGTGTTCTAGCATGTCCGACTAAGAGTGGTACGAGTTGTCTACGTAACCACTTAAATAGATGCAAAAAGTATCCTCCAAATGTGGTAGACAAGAAGCAGAAGACCCTAATTTTTCAACAAGGAAGTGGATTACGTGATCTCTCAAGCGGCATTGCTCCCTCCACACAATCTTCATTGGTGTCATGGAAATATGATCCAGATTTGATTAGAGAAGCTATAGCAAAAATGGTCATTGTTGATGAGCTACCTTTTAGTTTTGTGGAGCGTGAGGGGTTCCGCAACTTTATGAAGGTGACACAACCTAGATTTCAAGTACCTTGTCGGAGCACTGTGACTAAAGATTGCTTGAAAATATATATTGCAGAGTGCCAAAAGTTGAAGAAGTTTTTTAGCAAGTTTTTCGCACGAGTTTGTCTGACAACTGATACATGGACAAGCATTCAGAACCTTAATTATATGTGCCTTACTGCGCATTTTATTGATGATCACTGGCAACTACAAAAAAGAATTTTAAATTTCTGTCCAATCACTAGTCATAAAGGTATAATGATTGGCAAGGCAGTTGAGAGATGTTTGCTTGATTGGGGGTATTTATAAGGTATTCACAATCACGGTAGATAATGCTAGTTCAATGATGTTGGGGTAAGCTATCTGAAGACTAGACTAGCAAGTTGGAAGGGAAGTGTATTGGGCGGTGATTTTCTACACATGAGATGTTGTGCACATATTTTGAGTTTAATTGTGAAAGAAGGATTAAAGGAAATGGATGACTCCATATTTAGAATACGTTCAGCAGTGAGGTATGTAAGGTCTTCTCCAGCAAGGTTACAGAGATTTAAGGCTTGTGTGGAGAAAGAAAAAATTGCAAGTAAAAGTCATTTGGTTCTTGATGTAGAAACCCGGTGGAACTCTACATACTTGATGTTGGAAGCGGCATTAAAATTTCAGAAAGCTTTTGAGTTGTTGGCATTGGAAGATAGCAAGTATGTAGATGAACTTACTAGTGGTGATAGGTCTCGAGGTTTGCCTACGAGTACTGATTGGGAGTATGCTCATTATTTGTTACCGTTCTTGCAAGTATTTTACGATGCTACTCTACGTGTCTCTGGGTCTCTTTATGTTACTGGTAATGCATATATGCGAGAGATTTTTGGCGTTGGGTTGAAGATTTCATCATGGTGTAAAAGTTCTGATCTTGGCTTACAGAATATGGCTACACGGATGAAAGTGAAATTTGATAAGTATTGGTCAAATGTTGATAATATCAACATTATGTTATTCATTGCAGAGGTACTGGATCCTAGGCACAAATTGGATTATGTGGACTGGATTATTAATGAGGCCTATGATGTTGTTGTAGCTGACAAGTTGATGAAAAAAGTGAAAGAAACTTTGTTGTCTTTATTTGAGCAATATAGTTTGCTTATAGTGGATGACAATGAGCAGTCAAAAGAGAAATCTCAAGTCCCAATTAACATTGGTGTGCATAATGTAAATGTTGCTAATGAAGACTTCATAAGGGTTATGTATAAGGAGAAAAAGGCTGCAAAGAAAGCTGTTCAACATAGAACGGAGTTGGATAAGTATTTAGCAGATGATTGTGAGGATGACAACGGCAACACTTTTGATATCTTGAATTGGTGGAAGACGAATTCAACAAAATATGTTGTACTCTCTATGATAGCACGAGATGTGTTGGCTATGCCTGTTTCAACGGTTGCATCTGAATCGGCTTTTAGTACAGGGGGTCATGTATTAGATCCATTTCGTAGCTCCCTTACTACTAAGACGGTAGAGACTCTTATCTGTACACAGGATTGGATTAGGAATACACGTGGTCCATTGACCATTGAGGAAAGCATGGAGGAATTATCTCGACTTGAGTCAGGTGACATTTTTTGTTAATTTTCAATTATAATTATATATTTTATTCATTATTTATTATTCTAGCTAATTTGTTTGTCCAACTTTGTTTAGAGGTATTCTCTTCGGGAGTGGAAAGTAGTATAACCCATCTTGATGATTGAAGGGTATTCCAAATTTCCAATATATGAGGTATATTATCATTAAAGTTATCACAGCATATGTTTTATTTTAAATTTTTGGAGAGTTGCTAACTATAACTTATTAATGAGTTTTGACTATTGAGTAATTGAATTATACATTAGTTGCTATTTTTAGTTTTTATCTTTAAATTTTATTTTTTGATGGTGAAATTTTGTGTTTCTTTGTTTCCGGTTGCTTTAAGGTAGTTTATGGGTTTATTAGAATCAATTGTTGGTGATTTCTTTATTTATTTTGGGTTTTGTTTGTGGAGTATTGGAGTGTTAAGTGTATTTGGATGGAGTGCATAGAAAGCGTTTGTTTGGTTTTGTTTGTGGAGTATTGGAGTGTTTGAAGTGCAAATATTGATAATGTGGATAAATGGATGAGTGTAAGCCGTAATGTTTGGTGATGGAGTGCATATTTTGCGTTTGTTTGGTATCTTAGTAGATATTGAAGTGCAAATGTTGATAATGTGGATAAATGGATGAGTGTAAGCCGTAAGGGGGCTATGAGTGTTATGATTTTAGACTTTCGGTGGAAGCATTTTGGATGGTTAAATGTTCATATGTTTTATTATTTTCATTTATAGCTGTTAATTGCAGATGATGATCTTCTTCGTGTGCCATTAACAAATCCGGGGAGTGCGGAATCAAGAAACTTCATTAACACCAACATTGTGGGATACAGATGATTTATGTTATATTAAGTTTTTTTACTTTGTAATTTTATGTTATGTATTTGAGTTTATTAATGAATATTGACTATTCAATGATGTGTAATTGAATTCTTTATGTTTTTATTTCATATTCTGGATTTAGTATCTGCAAATAAGTAATTTAATATGTTAATGTATTTTTCATACAAAGAATACAAAATAAAAGAGAAACATAATATGACATTATATATAAAATAATAAATATTTAAATTTAGGGGTTTGAATAAAACATTGAAGAATTTTATGGATTAAAATGTAATTTGAAAACCGGTTTGAAAACCGGTAACCGAACCGAAAATTCGGTTCGGTTTATATTCGGTTTTTAACCGAAACTGGTCCGGTTTTCGGTTTGGATTTTCTCCAAAACCGAAAACCGGTTCGGTTTTCGGTTTGGATAAACCGGTTCGGTTAATCGGTTTATCCCACCCCTAGCCTCTGCAAGGTACCCTGATGGAGCCACCGATGTTACATATGAAGGCACCACCAGTAACACAGGTAGAGCCACCGGTATCGAATATGAAGCCTCCGCAGGTTACCCAGATGGAGCCACCACCAGTAACACAGATGGAGCCACCGGTATCAAATATGAAGCCTCCGCAAGTTACCCAGAAGGGGCCACCGATGTCACATATGAATCCACCGCCAGTAACGAATCTGAAGCCTCCGCAATTTACACAGATGGAGACTCCACTAGTGATACAGATGAGCAGTTGGTTTTGCTGACAGTTAATTCTTTAGGTATAGACAACAGTAACGAAGAGATCAAGGCTAACCCAGATGGGGCCTCCACTGCCAGTGACCGACATGATGAGTTAATTCCTCCCCTTCCAACATTATCGAATCCTCACTTTCGTAAACTTTCTTGTAAATTTTTTGTCGTCCGTTTCCCGCAAAATATAAGAGAGATCAAGGTTAAACATTTCACCGATTTGTATAGACACGCTTTAATAGCTGGAAAAGGCAAATCAAAATCAAAAGGAGCCACCACGGAAAGTTTGCGTACCCGGAAGAACTTTCACGTAATAGACATGTCCAAAATTCATCCACTAGTGGAGTCAAAAAGACGCATAGATTTACCCAATGCAGTCAAGTTGCAAGAGTTAGGAGTGAGGTTTAGGCGTCTTGACACTAAATCTCCGTTTAAAGGAGTCTGGAAAGGAGTTGAACTGCGAATCCCAAGCATTAAAATAACTGACGAAACGGAATGCTTGATCCAAAATGTGATGGCATTGGAGCAGTGTCACTGTCCATCGGAAACTTGCATATGCAGTTATATCATGCTAATGAATTTTCTTATCTACTCTGAAGAGGATGTGAAACTGCTCGTTCGGCAAAAAATTATCAAAGATTCTGTCGGGGCCAATGCTGTACGTAATAGTGGACATGTTTAATAAACTTGGCCGACAAATCCCACAAAGTGATGACTGTTACGCCAGCATTTCAAAGCCTCTGCGAGCGCGCTTCGACAATCCCTGTAACAGTTTCAAAGTACAGGTGAGACTTGTTTGTGCGAAAAACTTACGACATGTCATCGGAGCAGCTATTGTATTTACGGCAATGAAGTTCTTGCATCCCTTGTAAGTTTCTTTATTGTTGGTCTACTTTATAACACTCTTGTTATTTAGGATGTAAATAATTTGGATTTTTTGATATGGATTTGCCATTTATTGTACTCTCTTTCATAAAAATATTCAACTAATTAACTTCCCTAAGCCACTACGTTTAATCAATTAGAAATGCTAAAAATATGAACTATTAATATCCATCTTGCTTGTTAATTGTTATGAACAAATTTAAGATAATATCAAACTTAATTTGCATTTTTTTTTTACTTTGACAATTCCTAAGAGAGCTTCCAGGATCTTATCTTTGAGATACCTAATAAGTTGCATAAATTTAGTGTTTTTAGGTTTGTTTTTATAGCCTTCTAGTTAATTTCTCATTTGTTTTCTTTGTTTTGATGTTAGTTTTTATTAAGTTTGAGATGTAAATGATCATCTATTGATTTGAAAATTTTTTGTAATTTTCAGGCGTTGAGTAGATTAGAGCATTGGAATGAAATTGGGATTCAAAGTTTGAATAAATTGAGATTAGTTGACAAGTTTGAAGGCCATGACCTTGCCTTGGTAGTTCACCACGGCCATGGTGGTGGAATGAGGATAAAATAATGAGGACAGGAAGTACCATGGCCTAGGCTGTGGTGATGTACATTTGGACATGGCTAGGGCAGTCAGACACTTTTAGGGTTTTTATTAGTTTTTTTTTTTAATTTTCACTTAGACCCTTTTGGGTATTTAAGGGTGATTAAGATTACTTTTTGGGAGGCCGAATTTTGCCTATTCTTGGAGAGAGATTATTGTGTAACAAAAGAAAAAGGAAAATCAAGAACAAAATTCATCATAGAGTTTGTCTTTACTTTTTCAATATGATTTATTTTTTGGATTCTACTCTTATTTATTTTATTATGAACTAATTTTCTCAGGCTAAGACTAGGGTTAATCTATTTATGGATCTGTAATCAATCTTTTACTCTTTGGTCAGTGAATTATTTTTTTAATGATGAGCTTATATTATGTGATTAATGCTATTAGGAACCTGATCAATTTCTAATATAATTGTTTTGTGTGAATGAGACCGAGAGGAGATATCACATGAGTGCTCTAGTAATATAGGCCATGTATTAATTAGATATAGAGATATATGAATTGATACATGCAATAGTCATAAGCACGATTAACTTGTGCTGAAAGCTAGAGGATTTCATAAAGCTTAATGCTCGTCTATTTCATTAAATCTATATAAAGATATCTAGGTTGTGAGATATAAGTAGAATTAATATTGCTTGAGAAAGATTATTGGTTAACCTAGGAAATCCCATTGTCACATTAATTAAATAAATTCATTGACCATAGTAAATTAAAGGGTGCAGAGAAGTTATAGATGAGCCTGAAGTCTTAGTCGTTTTCTCTCATTGAATTCTTAATTTTAGTTTTACTGCAATTCGTTTCTAATATTTCAGTTTTTAATATTTTTAGTTTTAAAGATCACCATTCTAAGTTTTGATTATCTAGATAAAGTTAAGACTAATTAATATTTCAGTACTTGTTTACGCAGTCCCTTGGGTATGATAACCTGTATTTTGTTACATTATATTACTTAAGACTAGTGTACTTGCTAGTAGTTATTTCAAACGACACAACAATACCATTTGCAAGAAGATGAAGGACAGAGAAGCTTTGAAAGAAAACTCAATACTTTTTTTATTAGCTTTGTTCCCGATTACATCATACAAGACTTTTAACTAAAAGCTAACTGTAGCTTACTAACAGTAGTTACTTAACTACAATATTACAGCTCACTAACTTTTGGTTAATGTAACTTAACTAACTTCTAATAACTAACTATTTATCTCACTAGTTAAAGCAGCTAAGTTCAACTAATTACAACAAATAGTAGCAGCAACTAATTCTCCAATACCATTTTCTATTAATTGAACTTTAGGGTGAGAAACACTTCAGAATGAAGTATAACTCGGAAGGGACATTGTCTGAAGTACTAATGTTTATTGTCTGTAAATAATAGAGTTACCTCTTAGTTAAATCTCTGGTTACATGACATACGAGTTTTTTGTTAAAGCTAGTCGTAAGCCCTTGATCCTGTGAATAATGAGTCTGTATACATATAACTCACAAGTTTGCCCAAAAGAGGCATGGTAGAGGATGAAGAAAATCTATGTGGTTCGTGTTACATCGATCTATTCCTATAAATTCGAAAGTATTTTTTGTCGCATAAGTTGCTTTAGAATTTGCTTCTGCAAAAATCGCTTAGCATAAAAATATATTAGGGTATTGATCTTAGAGGCACGAATCGTCGTAAAGTTTGTGCTTCGCCTGACGCTTTGTTATTGTGTGGTTGTCAAGTGGCATATCTATCTAACTTTTTTTTTTTTTTTTTTTTTTATAACTTTGGCAATTCGTAAGGAGCTATATAATATCTATGTTGCTTGTAAAATTTATATGGTGTACCTTGCAAGCAGTGATGTTGGCTTTGGTGTCCTGCCAACAATTGCCATTCCTTTCAAGGCATTCATTAGTCTCAAGATCTACCAAAACTTTGGGGGTGTCGCAGCCTTCGAGTATTCGCCCAAATCCCATGGAACCAGAAACTAGACTGTTCCTGGGATTTGGAACCGAAACTAGCCTAAAAGCCTGGAATCATAACCTAGATTTAGGGTTTATGGTTTATTCATAAAAATGACAAATACAACCCCAAAAGTTTACAAAAATGATGATTGATAAATTACAAACCTTGATATTGAACATTATTGATGACCGTGTTGGCAAGATGGCGACATCGCCGAGATCCTCGACCAACCTAAATTTCAAAAATAAAACAAGAAACAATAAGTTAATTTGATCTTGCCAGAGTTCTCTAAATTGAGCCACATAAAACATTTTGTTTTTCCGAGAAGTTGAATTACCTCGGAGTTCCCGCCTCGGGCCAGCACTTAATTTTCCACATCACCGGGATCCCTCATACATTTCTTGATCTTCTCAATGGGACACTGAGTCAATAAGATTAAAATCATTTGAATTAAAACAGTGAGTTCCAATTTAGCACAACTAATCAATCATTCGTGACTCACCAAGAGATTTCATGATATTCTCGCGCACTCTTTCTTTGTACTTCCTCTTCTTCATGGAGCGTTTGATATGAAAATAGTCACATAATCTCACCAAACACGGGGATGGTTGCTTTCGTTGGCGATCATGGCCCACGCAAAGCGGCTCTAGTTCTCGAAAACCACATCATTCCCTTGATACCCTTCTCCAAAAATCCTGATCGGATCGGGGAGCGCAATATCTTCCGTGGTTTATGCAATGAGACTTGCATTGACCGAGAATAAAAGCCTGAGGATAATACCAAGTAATGTAGTGTGGTATATGTTATGCAACGGAAACATAAACTCTAACGCTAGCTTATTGAATATAATAATACAAGTAGTAAAGCATAAATAAATTGCCAAAATTAAATGCAAAAAATAAAGAATACCAGAATTAACGAGGTTCGGTATTAAAACCTACGTCCCTCGGGCGCTGCAAAAGAAAACTCCACTATCTCCAAACAATATTACAAATATTTGGGCAATACAACAAATACCCAAAACAAAGGGGAGATACAACAAAACTTGCAAACTAAAGGGTCCTTAAAGAAAGAACCCTAAACAAAAGAAGTATAATGGAATTACAACTTGGGATACAATTAACATTGATTTAGGTCCTTATATATAAGCCCCAAAATTTTCCCACTTTTCAATCCTAATCAATGTGGGACAAACAACCTTTTCTTGGCCTATTACATATAAGTCCCTAAACCTTTCTCCATTATCATTTCTACCCCATGTGATTTTGCTAAAAGCCATTTTTTCAACAAATCTCCACCTTGGCGAATTAGCAAACCTTCAAAGTTTTGTATTCTTCTCACAAATTTTGCAACACCTCCAAATGTGCCAAAAAGCACAATCAAGTCGCAGATGTTGATCAAGTTCAAACAAGATTGAACTTGATCATTGTCACTACTTTTGTTAAGACATCTCAGGATTCTCAAGCATCCCAATCTTCTAATAAGATTCTTCCTTCGTAAATAATTTCCCGCACAAAGTGGTAACGAACATCTATATGCTTGGTGCGAAAGTGGAATACTGGATTCTTTGCTAAGTGAATAGCACTGACCGCCGTAATAGATAGTGATCTTCTTCGACTAATTTTCAATTCATCCAATAGCCCTTGTAACCAAATAGCTTCCTTCACACCTCAGAATCGCCATGTATTCTCCTCCCGTAGTAGACAAAGCAATATAGATCGCAAAGAAGATTTCCAACTTACCGGAGCTCTAGCAAGAGTAAATACATATCCAGAGTTGACCGACGCTTGTCCAAATCACCAAAGATAATCGAATCAACATAGCCAACAAAGAAATTGACTAAGATTTTCATCCCGCTCAAAAACCAAACCAATGTTTACAATACCTATAATATACCGTAAAATCCACTTCACACCTTGCCAATGTCCTTTACCTGATCATGCATATACCGCTCACAATTCCAACCGCATGTGAAATGTCGGGCCTAGTACACACCATTGAATACATCAAGCTACCAACCGCATTTGAATACGGAACTTTTGACATATACTCGTTCTTCATGCGTACTTGGAGATAATGACGCACTAAGCTTTATATGAGGAGCAAGTGGAGTACTTATAGGTTTTGTACCTTTAGTTATGCCAAAACGTTGTAAGACCTTCCTTAGATACTGCTTTTGTGTCAAACAAACCTTGCCATTTCCTCTATCTCTAATTATCTCCATACCGAGAATCTTCTTGGCTTCCCCTAAATCCTTCATCTCAAATTCTTGATTTAGTTGAGCCTTTAACTTCTTAATTTCTTCTACATTCTTTGAAGCAATCAACATATCATCAACATATAAGAGTAGATAAATGAGAGTATCACCTTGTAGCCTTTGAAAATACACACAGTTGTCAAATTTGCTTCTTGTGTACTCCTGACCCATCATAAACCTATCAAATCGCTTGTACCACTGCCTCGGAGATTGTTTCAAACCATAAAGCGATCTTTTCAGTTTACAAACCCAATCTTCCTTCCCAATACTCCTAAATCCTTCCTCGGGTCATATAGATTTCCTCTTCCAAATCACCACGTAGAAACGTGGTTTTCACATCAAGTTGAACAAGTTCAAGATTCATCTGAGCAACCAAGGCCAACAAAATTCTAATGGAAGAATGCTTTACAACCGGAGAAAATACCTCATTGAAATCTATTCCTTCCTTCCGAGCGTAGCCTTCGCCACCAACCTTGCCTTGTATCGGATGTCTTTCAAATTCGGAAATCCTTCTTTCTTTGCATATACCCATTTGCATCCAATTGCCTTCTTATTCTTTGGTAATTGAACAACCTCCCAAGTTTCATTCTTATGGAGAGACTGCATCTCTTCTTTCATGGCTTTCCTCCACTTACCATTTTCTAATCGCTAGCTACTTCATTATAAGTGGAAGGAACTTCACCATCTTCAATTGGGAGTGCATAGGCCACCGTGACGAGAAAACGAGCAGCTTGCAAATTTCTCGCCTTGGCCTATTAACAAAGAATGGATTCTTGTTGAGGTTCTTGGGAAGAATCCTCTTCTTCATCTCCAATGAACTCCTATCATAGGAGTCTCATTTCCAAATGGGCTAACTGATGTTGTTTCAAACTCCACCTCCGCCGAGTATGCTCCACCTCATGAGTACCGAAAACCTTCATCCGCTTCCTCCCGTTTTCTTTTCTAACATAGAAGACTCATCAAATGTCACATCCCTACTAAACAAGATTTTCTTCGAACTTGGACACCAAAGACGGTATCCTTTCACACCCGAGGTAATCCCCATAAATACCGCTTTTGCTCTAGATCTAACTTAGACTCTTTCACATGATAATAAGCAAGGAACCAAAAACATGTAAAGAGTCATAATCAAAACAGTTTTCCAGACCATACCTCAATCGGGCGCCTTGCCTTCAATTGCGCTTGATGGTAGACGATTGATGAGATGACACGCATATATAATCGCCTCCCAAAACTCTTTGCCCAACCTGCACTGGGACAACATACATCGAACTTTCTCCAAGATAGTTCGATTCATGCATTCTCGCCACCCCATTCTCGTTGTGGTGTATTTCTTACATAAAGTGACGTACTATTCCTTCATCTTGGCAAACTTTCAAAAACGGATCACTACGATACTCCCCACCATTATCTGATACGTAGTTGCTTGATCTTTCTGCCGGTCTGAGTCTCAATCATCTTTTTCCATTTAAGGAAAACACCAAGTACGTTATCTTTAGTTTTTATTACATACACCCAAACTCTTCTGGAAAAATCATCTACAAAAGTGACAAAATAAGTGCATACCTCCCAAAGATGTTGTTTTGGTAGGTCCCCACACATCGAATGAACATAATCCAAAATACTCTTAGTATTATGGATTGCGTGCCAATTTCACTCTTGTCTGCTTTTCCCTAACACAATGCTCATAAGTCCAAACTTACAGTCTTTGCACCTTTCAATAAGCCTTGATTCACCAAACTAAGTAAGGCTTTTTCACCTGCATGCCCCAAACGCATATGCCACAACTTGAGCATTTCTCTCGCATCCTTCGTCACACGATCCGCAATCACTGCTTCAATAACTACTACCATTATAGTAATACAAGTTGTTTCTCCTCGTGCCTTTCATTACCACAAGAGCGCCTGAAGAAACTTTTAGAATTCCATCTCGCATATTCACTGTGAAGCCTTTAGATTCCAAGGCTCCCAAAGAGATGAGATTCTTTTTCAACTTCGTACATACCGAACATCTGCGAGTTCTAGTTGAGCCATCATGATTCTTCAACCGAATTGAACCTATCCCTAGTTGTTTTACAAGCATCATCATTGCCCATATAAACAACTCCACCATCAAGTTCTTCAAAATTAAAGAACCACTCCTTGTGGGGACACATATGATAGGTACAACCTGAATCCATAATCCACTCATTTGATCCAGAGGTGGATGGTAAGCTAACTAGACAGAAATCAGACTCATCCTCTTCACGCTCAACAACGTATGCATCAGAAGTAGCTTTGCCCTCTTTCTTTTGCAACTTCGACAATCTTTCTTCCAATGCCCTTTCTCACGACAAAAGGCACATTGATCCCTATTGAGTTTTCCCTTTGAACGAGATCTTCCTCTTCTCTCCTTCTTACGACTGATTTTGACTCCGCCCTCTTGCTACAAGAGCTTCTGCTGACTCATCTCTATTCTCCTTCTGATCCTTCTTCCGAATTTCATGATTGGACAGAGCAGAACAAACTTCTTCAAAGGACAATTTTTTCTTTCCCATGAAGAAGTGTAATACTAAGATAGTCCAACTCATCTGGAAGAGATCCAATTAACAACATAGCCTTATGCTCATCTTTGAATGTTTCATCCAAATTTAACAAATCAGCAATTAACTCATTAAATGTATCAATATGGCTACCGATATTTGTACCTGGTCTCAATCAAGACGAAACAGCTTTTTCATCAAATAGAGCCGATTCTCATTACTTTTCTTCATGTATTTGTTTTCCAAATCGCCTTTCCATAACTTATTTGCAGACGCTCTTTCATGAATGGATATTTCGCTCTCTACAAAGACATGAGCGAATCATCCCACACGCTTTTACGTTCAACCTCACCCAGTCTTTCTCATAGACATCTTTTGGTTTTTTCCTCCTCCAGAACGATATCTAGATCCTGCTGATACAAGCTATCCATTACCTCACTCGCCACAAGCCAAAAATTATTTTGGCCATCAAATTTTTTCAACATCAATTTTTTGCATTTGAAACCGTTATCATCTTTATCAAAAGCGGATGGTGGTGCCGCAAACTGCCGCCTTGAACGATGAATCCTGGACGGTGATGCCATTTATGCCTTACTCAATTGGCTTGGTAAACAAAATTCCCAATAACCAAGCTCCACAAATTATTATATTCAATAGCTAACCAACAAATTAACAATAGCCCTAGGTAGCAGTAAGTGCTGAAATGATTAAATACGCACCAGGAAAATTCCCAGAAACAATGGAGGGGTCACAAATGGTCCCACTTAAAATCCATCTCCTTAGACTTTTATCGTCTTTTTTGACAATTTTCCTAGACATGCATATAACCATACAAATAGCTACTCACCGTCCCTAAACCTAGGCTCGATACCAATTGTTATGCAACGAAACATAAACTCTAACGCTAGCTTATTGAATATAATAATACAAGTAGTAAAGCATAAATAAATTGCCAAAATTAAATGCAAAAAATAAAGAATACCAGAATTAACGAGGTTCGGTATTAAAACCTACGCCCCTCCGGGCGCCGCAAAAGAAAAGCTCCACTATCTCCAAACAATATTACAAATATTTGGGCAATACAACAAATACCCAAAACAAAGGGGAGATACAACAAAACTTACAAACTAAAGGGTCCTTAAAGAAAGAACCCTAAACAAAAGAAGTATAATGGAATTACAACTTGGGATACAATTAACATTGATTTAGGTCCTTATATATAAGGCCCAAAAGTTTCCCACTTTTCAATCCTAATCAATGTGGGACAAACAACCTTTTCTTGGCCTATTACATATAAGTCCCTAAACCTTTCTCCATTATCATTTCTACCCCATGTGATTTTGCTAAAAGCCATTTTTCAACAGATAAACAAAGTGTAGCCTCCCTTCTCCAGGATTTGAGCATGGCCCTCAAAACTTTTCACGAAGTTCATCTACTCATCGCAATGAGTTCCACACTCGCGTTGCCGCTTTGTCCACAATTCATGCTCAACTCGTCGAGGGGATGGGGCACGACTCTCCTCCCAATTTAATCACAACATCTTCTTCTCCTTTCTTCAAGGCCTACTTCAAGCTCGCCAAAGGAGCGCTCTATCGCCGAGGGGATTATACCCATCGCACGTGCTCTCCTAGGGACAATCCATGGTGATCGAGGTTCATCTACGTTATCCGCAACTAAAACCGCCGCTGCTCCAGCCTGTTGACCGTTCCATACCTTCAAGGCAAAGTAGCACTCTTAAGAGTGTAAGAAAGGGGAAAAAGAAACCAATCAACACTAGATTAAACAACAAAAATTTTCATGCCTCATTTGCTCTAGCTCAAATCACTCAATATACTTGAAATTGAAACATCGTTAATCACTCATGAGATAATTTGATTTTAAGTCTTTCTCAATTGAAGACTAAAAGCGTATCTACAATGAGAAAAAAGTGACAATTTTGTTGCCTACAAAATGCTATAAAACAACTGCAAAAGTAGAATCAAAACAAGACTCAAAAAAGAGTCTTACTAAATTCATATAAAAATCTAATCTCAAAAGCAAATAAAACATAAAGATAAACATAACCATAAATGGAAATCTCAATTCAAAAACTAATCAATCAAATCCACAACAATCAATCAAGTCAAGTCAACAAACTTTGAACTTTAAAGCTCCGTATACAAAATCTTTTAATTTTTTTATATATTATTTTCTAAAGGGATGGTATCTTTTAACGTTAAAATTTGATTTAAATTTTTTACACAAATTTTCAATTATGAATTTAATACAATCTAATAATGTAGGAGTTATTGATGTGACAAACAAATACCTATCTCTATATTATTTCTCATATTCATTGGAATGCAAAACAATCACGGATAATAATTTATATTTCAATTTAAGTTTATTAAAAGATTATGCCCTTCTTCTATGTTGACAATGGAATATGAATACAAGCCATATTTAGAGGATTTGGTGGATTTGATATGGTCCAATTATAGATTGATTAGCTAGATTTATACTATTGCTTTCTATACTATGATTTGTATTTATTTCTCTTTGTTTGCTTTCCTTACATGTTACATTTACACTTGTATAAATTGTGACACATTATGCATGGAATATACATCCGAAATACAAAAGTATTTTTTCTCTCTATTATTTTACTATTATTCTCTCGGCATACTTAGCAACTAAGTTGCTTCTTCTTGCCTCTCCGGAGCTCTTCTTGGCATACTTCTGTAGTCCAACTACCTCTCTTGCCTTTGCCATTCCAGGTTCTTACATTCTAAATTATAATTTCAACTAACAAAATGAATTAGGCCATACAATTTTCCAGAAGATGAACTCCCTTATAGGCCGAAAATGGGCTTAATAAATGGATTTGAAGCACATTGCTAGGTTTGCTTTTGGCACATAAATTTTCTTTAAGAAAAACCCTTAAAATATCAAGGGAGGATGGATTTTTAACAATTGTTGGGATTAAAAAGTTTAATCCGAAAAAATTTATAAAATATTTTAACGAAATTTTGAAAAATTTAGTTCCCTAAAAGAAACAAAGTCAAGTCAAATTAATTATTCATCTTGTATAAACCAATTATACGTTTTATTAGCATATTCTTGGTGAGTTTCTTTACGTTGATGTTACATGTTTTATTGAAAGGTTATTTATACATCTTCTATACAAAAAGAATATACAAATACATTTTTGAACTCATTTATGTATCTTCTCTCGCATTTCTAAAACTATACAAACTATTTTAAATAATCACTTTTATTAATGTGGCGAAACTAATAAACATAAAGAAAACAGCATAATGATTATATTTTGCATAATGGTTTTGCAACTATACAATTTTTAGATTTTAGTATAGAATTGTTAGGTATTGCACTGCAAATTATATTATCCCTTTAGCTAGTGCATCTCAAATTATTATTCCGTGACTCAAATCCTTTACTCCACTTCTACGAGTGGGCATTTCCACCAGGTTAATGGACAGAGCACACAATCTCTTTCCCACCGTTCTTATCTTCTCTCTTTGATAGACATCAATAGATAATGAATTTGGACTTTCTCCTGAGTCTATACTATATCTGTTCACAAATATATATGAAAATTCTCGGATACTAATATCATGATTTTTCTCATTAATCATCGTTCAGTTAATTGGTGAAATACATAATTTTAGTTAAACTTTTCACTTCATAGCATCGCGAATTTGTCTTTTAACAGTTAGTCGGAATTCGGAAGTAGCTATTATTGGTATAGTCCGAACTTTTGTGAGTTCATTTTGGGTGCAATAGCGTTTTTTGTAAACAAAACCAGTCAGAATTCAGAAGGCATAAATGGGTGTCAGTGTTGGTTTCAGCTCAACTCATCTTCCCATTTTGCCAGTTTTTCTCTTGTTTTTCGCAGCACTTTCCTGTCTAGATATGATTAAGCTATGTTTCAGTGATGCAAATATCAGTATCTTATGCGTAGACTCCGAGAGAGAGGGGCTTCTCTCCTTCAAAACAACCCTCACTGATCCTTCTGGCAGGCTTTCTTCTTGGACAGGTGAAGAATGCTGCAAATGGAGTGGCATCGAATGCAGCAACCGAACTGGTCGCGTCACCAATCTCAACCTTAGGAATCCGTATCAGTTAATTAATGGTGGAGTAGGTGATCCAACGGTTTATAAGAGGTCTTGTTTGGGTGGAAAAATCAATCCTGCTTTGTTGCAACTGGAACATTTAAAGTGCTTGGACTTGAGCATGAATGACTTTGAAGGAACCGAAATTCCTGAGTTCTTTGGTCAGTTTAAGAACTTGATCTATTTCAATCTGTCATTTTCATCATTTGGTGGAAAGATTCCTCCTCAGCTTGGAAATTTGTCAAGTTTGAAGTACCTTGATCTCTATGCAGATTCATACAGCAGTACTCCTCCACCGGAGTCGCACGCCGAGAATCTAAACTGGATTTCAGGTCTCACTTCCTTGAAGTACCTTAACTTAGGATTTGTGAAACTGGATAGTGCTGGAACTGATTGGCTGCAAGCATTAAATAAACTTTCTGCCCTGGTGGAGCTACGTTTGCATTGGTGTAAACTTCAGGTTCCACTTTCATTGCCATTCATTAACTTCACTTCACTTTCAGTTCTTGATTTGTCAGAAAATTCTTTTAATTCTGAAATCCCTGAATGGTTATTCAACCTTACAAGCCTTTCCAAGCTGTATCTCAGATGGAATTTCTTTAATGGTCCCATTCCTGGTGAGTTTGCAAACCTGAAACTTCTTGAAGTTCTTGATTTGTCTAACAATTTGGACCTTGGAGGCGAAATTCCAAGTTTCTTTGGAAATCTTTCCAGGCTGAAGAGTTTAGATCTTTCCGCAAACAATTTGAACGGTGAGATTCAGGAGTTTTTGGGAGGTTTCTCGAACAGGCCAAACAACTTAGTATTTCTTGATCTAAGTTCTAATTCACTGGAAGGAGAATTGCCCGAATCATTAGGAAATCTTAAGAATCTGAAATTTCTAGTCCTTTCTGGAAACTCTTTCTGGGGTTCAATTCCATCATCTATAGGAAGCTTGTCATCATTGAAAACATTGGACCTCTCCTACAACAGGATGAATAGCACGATTCCTGAAAGTTTCGGCCAACTCTCTGAGCTCGTTCATGCCGACCTGATGGAGAATTCCTGGACAGGAATCTTAAGCGAAGCACACATGATGAAGCTTGGAAGATTAGAATATGTCACAATCACAACAGAACCAACCAGGTACTTGGTTTTCAATGTTTCCTACAAGTGGGTTCCTCCTTTCAGGCTCAAATTTATTCACTTTGACAACTGCCTGGTGGGTCCTTTCTTTCCTGTATGGCTTCAAGTTCAAAGTGAACTTGCCTCTGTTAGCCTTAGAAATGCTGGAATCTCGGACACTATTCCAGGGGACTGGTTTTCAAAACTATCTTCTCAAATCACCTATTTGATTTTATCAAATAACCAGATCCAGGGAAAGCTGCCACACCATTTGGAATTTCCAAATTTAAGGGCCCTTGATTTGGGTTCTAATCATTTTGAGGGCCCTTTCCCGGTTTGGTCCACAAATGCATCTGAGATCTTTCTTCAGGACAACTTATTTTCAGGATCCTTGCCTGAAAATATTGGCAGCCTAATGCCAAGGCTGCAAAAACTGTATCTTTCCTGGAATCGTCTTGACGGAAAAGTCCCTTCATCAATGTGTGAACTAGAAGGTCTGCAAGTTCTTTCCCTTCGGAGCAATAAGTTGTATGGTCAACTCCCCAACTGTTGGCACAAATCTCGAATGTTATGGGGAATTGATATGTCAAACAACACATTAACTGGCAGCATTCCGAGTTCATTTGGCTCCTTAGCTTCCCTTAGTGTGCTGATGTTGAACAATAATAATCTTGATGGGGAAATCCCTTCTTCCTTGCAAAATTGCACAGGACTGACAAGCATTGATCTGGGAGGAAACAGATTTTCTGGAAATCTACCCTTGTGGATAGAAAAGTTCTCCTCTTTCTTTATGCTTCGCCTTCAATCAAACTTGTTCAGTGGAAATATTCCTCCAAGTCTTTGCAATCTTCGGAATCTTCACATCCTGGACCTTTCTCACAACATGTTTTCAGGGGATATTCCCAGGTGTATTGGAAACCTATCAGGCTTGGTCTTTGGAAACAACACTGAGGTCTTCGAACGGCTGATATATGTTGTGATGAAAGGAAGAGATCCAGAGTACAGAAGCATTATTGTGAGTGTCAACACCATCGACCTTTCGTGGAATAATGTAACAGGAAGAATTCCAGAAGAGATTGCAAGGCTTTCAGCTCTGAGAATGTTGAACTTATCACATAACTATCTTTCAGGGCCAATTCCTGAAAGCTTGTCAACCCTGAGATCTCTAACCCAGTTGAACTTATCTTACAACAACTTGGTTGGAAGAATCCCTTCACTGCCACAATTCAATGATCCAGCCATTTTTGACGGCAATCCCTTGTTGTGTGGGGCTCCTTTGCCTACCAAATGCCCTGGAGGGAGACGGTTCTAAATTTCTGGAGTTATAATGTAGTCCTGAAGGCATGTCTTCTTTCAGCTCTTTGATGACATAAAAGAAATGATAGGAGCTTAAGGTCTCTAGTATCTAATAATAATATCTATCAAATCTATTCAAACTTCAGAGTTAAAAAAAAAAAAAAAAAAAAAAATGAAAACATACTGCCATATTCCTTCTTTATATACACCATAGACTATGCTTTACAAAACATGAAATAGATTACATTGTAAAATGATGAATTTAGTCTTTGACAGTTGATCGTATATCAAAAGATTTACTGCCTCACAGAGGAGAGAAATTCATATTAAGAAAAAGATACAGAATTGCATAACTAATAACTCCCAGTGAGTTCTATCAGAAGTTGAAAGGGATGATGAAACATGCGGCGTAGAATGCGGTGTTGAGACCAGATAGGCAGGAAAAGAGGAAAGAACAGCAATGCCAAGCCAACTAAGTTTGCTCACCACAAGGTATACACCAGCAATGAATGCTAAGTTCATCATAATCAGAGAAATCCCCATCAATGGCAGCGCCAATCGGACGACCATTAGCACCAGATCATAGGCATCACCCATCTGTCCCCAGAGAAGAGTGACTGCAGCTAAAATGGAGCTGTACATAGCTATGGTGTCGCAGAAAATAAATATTCCAAACACATTGCGTCCTAACAGGGTTGCCATGCCCTCGTCTGGGTCAGAGTTTTTAAAGCCACCGGGCATTGTGAATCCAGCTGCATATGTTGCTGTGACCACGAAGGTTGAAACCAACAAAAGAGTGTTGACTCTGTCCTTGTAGTAGTCCGTTTCAGGTGGCTTCGAATCTGATGACTTTTCATATGCATTCGTAATCTTTGTAGGAGGAGCTCGCGGTGCTCCGGCTGCTTTTAATGCCACCCATGTTAATCGCTGCAAGATGGCAAGTTTATGTCATTACATTTTCAGGTTCAAAAGTTTATAGTTTTGTAATTGAAAATTAAAAGCAATCAATCTCAATTGCATACCAAGCGAAAAGAGTACACCCTGTATCTTTTCATGTGATTCTTAGCAGCATCAAAAGCTGTCATTCTTGCATTGTTTACCAATGTCATGTCCACTCTCTCATCCCATGTCAAAGCACTAACAATCTTGGGATGCAAGTTGATGACGGCCAAATGCAAGGGCGTATTTCCATCCTTATCCCTCTGGTTTATAAGCATCTTCAGCTCAGGAATTCCGAGAACATACCTGACAACATTAAATGCTCCACTCCGAGCCGCAAAGTGAAGCATATTTTGGTCATTACTGTCGAGCATCTTCCAAGGATCTGGGCGTTTAGAAAGAAGCTTCTCAACAACGGAAACATCGTCTTCAATAGCCACCATATGAATTGGAAAGGCGCCTCTGTTGTCCCTCTGAACAGCAGTAAAAGAAAAGTGTTTTAACAAGAAGTCAACAGTCTCAAGATAACCAACAGATGCAGCCAGGTGAAGCACCGACCTTCCTTCTTCATCTCTTCCATGAATGAACTTTGGCTCCTTCCCCAATAGGAATTTCAAGATATCTTGCATTTCGTAAAAAACAAAAATAATAATAGATAAATAAATAATCCTTGTCATTAAAGTTTAACCACATCAATAGAGAGTTAAATGTACAAAGTATTCCAGGTCATTACCGGTCGCCGTCTTTGCACTGGCATTAGCACTGAGAATGGCAGCATGAATAGGTGATTTTCTTTTAAGTTTTTCTTCTGGGTTCACAGCTTCAGTTGACTCTAACATAGATTTGAGACATATTAAGGAACAAGCTTCAGCAGCCAGACACAAAGGAGTCTTACTTTCATTGTTTAGATTGAAAGAAACTTGAGGATCTGCTTTAATTAACGCTTCAGCAACGGATTTATGAACATTTATCAAGGCCTCTTGCAAAGCAGTATTTGCATCTTCATTCGTTAGCCCAAGAAAGAATGATCTATCATAATCATCTTCGCTGGTCCGTGGTCGAAATGATAACGGTGAATTGCAATCATCCTTGGAAGTTGATACTGGACAAATGTGAACGAAATAGAGAAGCAGCAGGAACAAAAATAATAATAGTAAAACAAAACAAACAGTAAACAAAGAAATTATACGCGCGATTTACCCTGGTTCACCCAATGTGGGCTACGTCCAGTTGAGTCAATATTATTGAAATATGTCTCACCTTTCTCGTTTACAATGAATGAATTGCTCTCCACTCATAACAAGAGAAAAGTATGTTTATATACTAGGTTTAAGAGATTAAACCTAGTTTTACAAGAATTCATATTCCTAAGCTCAACCCAAAAAGGAATTAATAACTTAAAAGGAATCCTACAGCGGTTATATATGGAAAAGCCCAAAACCGCCAACGGGCTCGGGGGCGCTACCCCCGCGACCCCCGCCCGTTCACCGGGGAGCGGGGCACCTACCCGTTGACCGGGCAACAGAACCCCCGAGTGCGTCTCCATTACCCATTAATGCTGAAGTAGTCGACAACTCCAACATTCTCCCACTTGGCGAATACTTCACACAATGAAGGCCTACCTCATCAGCACACCATGTAAACTTTGCTAAGCTCACAGCCTTGGTAAGAAAATCTGCAGCATTAACAAGTGTATCAACCTTCTCTAACAACACCAATTTTTCCTCCACCTTTTGCCTGATGAAATGGTATTGTATGTCAATGTGTTTTGATCGCGAATGAAAGGCAGGATTCTTGGCTAAGTAAATAGCCCCTTGATTGTCACATCCAATCTTCACAGCATCAAGCTTGAAGCCAAGCTCTAAACTCAATCTTCGAAGCCACATAGCTTCCTTGCCAGCATGTGTCAATGCCATGTATTCTGCCTCGGTCGATGACAAAGCCACAGTACTTTGCCTTTTACTCATCCAACAGACAGCAGCACCAAATAAAGAGAATACATACCCACTTGTGGAACGCCTACTATCGAGATCACCTCCCCAATCAGCATCCACAAAACCTATCACATCTAGCTCATCCCCAGTCGCCATGCCTCCATAACATAGTGATAAATCCGAGGTCCCACGAAGATATCTAAGAACCCTCTTTACAGCACTCCAATGCTCCTTACCAGGATTTGACATAAAGCGACTCAAAACTCCCATTGCTTGTGCAATATCGGGTCGTGTGCACACCATGGCATACATCAAACTACCTACAGCACTCTCATATGGTACATGTGTCATTTCTTCATCATCTTCCTCAGACTTAGGACACTGATCAGTAGACAATTTCACTCCCAAAGTCATAGGAGTCTTCACAGGTTTGCAGTCTACCATGTTAAATTTCTTCAACACCTCCTCGATGTACTTTCTCTGCCCTAACCACAATTTACAACTCTGACGATCTCTAGTAATTTGCATACCCAAAATAAAATTTGCAGCCCCAAGATCCTTCATGTCAAATTGTGCAGCCAACAAACCCTTCACAGAATTTATCAACTCCTTGCTATTCCCTATCAGCAACATATCATCTACATATAAGGTTAAAATAACAAAGACATTTTCTAACCTTTTTATATACACACAGTGATCCACGTTGCTGCAGCTAAAACCATGCTGAAGAACATAGGAGTCGAACTTTTGGTACCACATCCTTGGTGATTGTTTAAGCCCATACGAGACTTCCTCAACCTACACACCAAGTCTTCCTTCCCTTTACATACAAACCCCTCAAAGTTGCCTCATGTAAATTTCCTCCTCTAAATCTCCATGTAGAAATGCCGTCTTTACATCAAGTTGTTCAATTTCAAGATCAAACGCAGCAGCAATAGATAGAACATACCTGATTGATGTTAACTTGGCCACAGGAGAGAAAATCTCACCATAATCAACACCCTCAATCTGCGAGAATCCCTTTGCAACGAGTCTCGCCTTATACTTTGCAATTTTCCCATCTGCCTGCAACTTTCTTTTGAACACCCACTTGCAACCAATTGCCTTTCTATCCTTAGGCAATTTACATAGGATCCATGTATTATTCTTGTCCAAAGGATCGCATCTCATCATTCATCGCAACCTCCCACAGATTTGCATCTTCCATGGCTCTTGCTTCATTTACATTCCTAGGTTCATCACCAATCACATTCAAAGCATGTAATCCACTCAATGCACTTAGAGAGAAACGAACTGGTGCCTTTCTAACTCTTGTAGATCTCCTCAAAGTTGATGGCACCACAACTTCATCATCAGAATCATCCTCAAAATCATCCACAAAACCCTCATCAGCCACACTATCAAGTTTATCTTCATGGTCAGATTCTATAGACTCTAAATTTTCACTCTACAGCAACATTTGGAGTCATCTCCTCCTCTTGCTCTACTGTAGTCACATCAAACTGAATTTTCTTTGACTGCTCAAGATCTTCAGGAGTTCCCACATGTTGTTTTACCTCTCTAAAGATTACATCTCTGCTGTATATAATGCTTCTACTCACAGGATTCCACAACTTGTATCCCTTGATGCCATCCTTGAACCCCACAAACTTGCACTTCTCAGATTTACTGTCAAGCTTGCTTCTCTTCTCCTTTGGCACATGCACATACGCATCACAACCAAAAACTCGAATAAAAGACAGATTGGGTTTCTTACCATACAAAGCTTCATATGGCGTCATGTCTTTAACAAGAAGTGGGAGACCTGATTCTTCAAATAACAAGCCATCGCCGTAAGCCTTCGCCCCAAAAATTCGGACCCCAAATCATGCAGTATTCAAGATGCATCTAGCCTTCTCTAACTGTGACCGATTGAGACGTTCAGCCACTCCATTTTGTTGAGGCGTGTAAGGTGTAGTTTTCTGCCTTGCAATTCCGTGTGTCGCACAAAATTGCTCAAACTTACTAGAGCAAAACTCACCGCCATTATCAGCTCGCAAAGCTTTAATCTTCCTGTCAAACTGATTCTCAACTAAGGCTTTAAATTCCCGAAATTTCTCAAAAGCCTCAGACTTGCTGCGCATAAAATAAACCCAACAGTATCTAGAAAAATCATCAATGAAAGATACATAATACCTGGATTTACCAATGCATTCCCACCGGAGGGGTGGGCCCAAAAACGCCACTATGAATTAACTCCAAGATTTTTGTTGCTCGTGCTGCGATCGAAAACTAACCCGAAAACTAACCCGATTCTGCTTGCCTTGTAAACATTCCTCACAAAACCCAAAACTCATGGAACAGTTTGGAATACCTTCAGCCATATTCTGAGTCACCAAAGTAGACAAAGCCGACTCTCCAATGTGCCCCATTCGCTGATGCCACAATGTTG
Source organism: Pistacia integerrima (assembly GCA_026225825.1). Taxonomy (NCBI): domain Eukaryota; kingdom Viridiplantae; phylum Streptophyta; class Magnoliopsida; order Sapindales; family Anacardiaceae; genus Pistacia; species Pistacia integerrima. The sequence goes on along the minus strand of CM047747.1, from coordinate 35,172,189 downwards.
CAGAATCAATTTCTTTTTCAGCCTCCTTTTCCGAAACATAACCACCCAAAGAGGAATTTCTTACAACTGATGCTTGTAGCCTGTATAGTGTACCATGTCGAACTCCTCGTGCAATAACCATAGATCCCCGATCATCTTACAGGATGCTCTGTCACAATTGAATACTATACCAGCGTCAGCCATTGTTCCAACAGAGAGCAGATTTCTACTCATACTAGGGATGTGCATCACTTCAGGGAGCATCCTCACTGAACCATCATGCAACCTCAGCCTGATTTTCCCGCGGCCAATAATCTTCACAGCAGTATCATCTCCTAACAGAACGTTTCCTCCATTATATGTCTCATACTCACAAAACCATTCCTTGTGAGGTGTCATATGGAACGACGCACTAGTATCAACATACCAAACCGATTGGTCTGATCCAGCCATACATGCAGCAGCCACATACATATCACCATTTGATTCCCTGCTTTGTATGAAGTTTCAGCTTCCTTCCCCTTCACTGGTTTGTTTCTGCAGTCTTTCTTAAAATGCCCAAATTTGATTCCCGTTTGTATGAAGTTTCAGCTTCCTTCCCCTTCACTGGTTTGTTTCTACAGTCTTTCTTAAAATGCCCAAATTCCTGACATCTCCAAGGATTTAATCTTACTTTTATCCTTGCTCTTAGATCTACCTCGCGACTTTCCCCTGTCGCCAGACTTATTAGAATTCCTATCAAGGTTTCATCCCCTAGCAGTTAAAGCATCCCTAGACGAACCCTCTGAACCTCTTCGCCGCATATCCTCTGCCAACAATGTAGAACTTACAGATTCCCATGACATCTGTGTCAATCCTCCACCACCAATCGCAACAATCAGATTGTCCCACGTATTAGGCAGCGAGCATAACAATGTTACCACTTTCTCAGATTCGGTGAGTTGTACATCCACAGCCAACAGTTGATTCACCAGAGTATTAAACTCATCCGATGTGCAAAGAAGAGAATCCCCATCATGCATACGGAGATTGTAGAGTTTCTTGCGGCGGAACAAGACGTTCACCAAAGACTTACTCGTATACATATTTTCCAAACTTCGCCATAAACCTTTAAGCCGTATCCTGATCCATCACATTCGTTAGAACAGAGTCCTCAAGACAGATGCGAATCAAACCTCTGGCTTTCCGATCCATCTTGTCCCATTCAAGAAGCGGCACGATCGCGATAATTCTCCTTCAAGAGGTTTAGACCCAAGTGTACTTGACAATCCGGGGCCCAGACGTTTCACTCGTTGTAACAACGGCAGTCCCAACTGTTGGCCTATCATTCACAATTGCACCCCACAGGTCCCTATCAATGAGTAGATCCTCCATCCGCAGTTTCCAAAGCTCGAAGCGTTTGCCGTTGAACTTCTCAATCTCAACCTTTGATCCCGCCATCTTTAAATCACGATTTAACAGAACCTTGCTCTGATACCAATTGAACGAAATAGAGAAGCAGCAGGAACAAAAATAATAATAGTAAAACAAAACAAACAGTAAACAAAGAAATTATACGCGCGATTTACCCTGGTTCACCCAATGTGGGCTACGTCCAGCTGAGTCAATATTATTGAAATATGTCTCACCTCTCTCGTTTACAATAAATGAATTGCTCTCCACTCATAACAAGAGAAAAGTATGTTTATATACTAGGTTTAAGAGATTAAACCTAGTTTTACAAGAATTCATATTCCTAAACTCAACCCAAAAAGGAATTAATAACTTAAAAGGAATCCTACAGCGGTTATATATGGAAAAGCCCAAAACCGCCAACGGGCTGGGCGCGCGCCCCTCGCGACCCCCGCCCTGCTTCACCGGGGAGCGGGGCACCTGCCCGCTGACCGGGCAGCGGGACCCCCGAGTGCATCTCCGTTACCCATTAATGCTGAAGTAGTCGACAACTCCAACATAAATGAGAGCTCTTACAGTGGATAAATGTCCAGCTTTTGCAGCAACATGCAGAGCAGTATCTCCTTTCGAGTTCTTCCTATCGAGAACTGAGACCGATCTAACAATGAGCAATAAATCCCACGCTTCTTCTCTCCAAAACTCGCAGCCACATGGAGCAATGAATTGTTGGAGTCAACGTTTCATATATGAAGCTTGAAGCAAGCTCCTCCGCAGCTTTTATCACTCAAAAAGAAGTTGATGGATGGAACCAACATCATCGCCTTGGCAAGCTTCTGCATAACTTCACTGCTTATAGACTTCCGTCAAAGGGTATTCAACGGTGTGGGCAATATCAAGCCGATTTCCGGGTCTAAGGTTGGTGCCTCGGTGGGTTGATTTGAGTCTTTCCTTTCCATAAACTAGCAAAAATTTTTTTTCCATAAACTCAGCTTTTTGCTTTCTCGTTGTCTCCGGGGCTGTCCTCTCTCATACGACTCGATGCTCAAAATCGCATCCCATATCCGCGAACGAATTCTTATCTGGAGATGAGTTATTTCTAAAATATATAAAACCAGGGACCAGGATAGCTATTTATAGGCTTCAAATTTTGTATAAAATACAGTTACAAACATCACCCCCGAGCTTGGGCCGCATAGATTCTGCTTCACAACTCAACTGCTTCAAGAAGGGAAATAGCCAATGTGAGTACTTGAATTTGCCTAAAATAATTGAAAAATAAAATATATTTGTTTCTTAATAATATAAAAATTAGACGGTTTAAATAATTATATTACAATTATAATATTGATTTGTATTAATAACAAAACCATACTAAACTTCGACTAATATTAAGCTGACAAATTATACATATGATTCGCATATTTAATTTAAGGTCAGAACGGTAAGAAATTAGCCAAGGCTTTCATTTTAGGTAATGACATTTGATTAATGAAAAATAAGATAAAATTCACTAAATACTTATTTTTTAATCAAATTCACTAATAATAACTATTTTTATTTTTTGTTCACAAATCACAACATTGCAAAAAATTAAAGAAAAGTAAAAAATAAATAAATAAACAAGAGGGAAAAAAAAAAAGTACGTGAAGAGCTTAAAAAATGCGGATGTGATCATGGCAGAAATGATGAATAAAAAATAACTGACTAGAAAAGGAAATTGATGAGAGGTGTGTTTGGAGAAGCAACCAATATTATGGGTGCGTTTGGTTCCCTATTTCTATCCATATTCTCAATCCTATTCCTCAAATATTATTTGGCACATTATTTGAGAAATATTACTGTATTTTTTTAATTACTTTTAGATCCTTTGAGTTTATTAATTTCATTAAATACCCCCAAAAAAAAGTTTAAAAATTAACAAAAACACCCCCATCGACCCATACTTGCTAGATTCCGCAATAGCCGTCGGTGATAGCTAGAATCAGCCACAACAGTGAATTACCGACTGGAATTGGCCAGTAATTAATCGATCTGGCCTTTTCCGAAAAAGGCCAGATTTGGCCGCCAGTGACCGCCAAAGAAATGGCTGTCGTTGACCGACAACGACGGCCAAATCTTGGCCATCGTTGACCGACAACGATGCCATATCTTTGGCTGTCAGGATGGACTTCTTTGGCCTTTTTCCTCATTGCCGACGCCACATCTAGCCGTGATGTGTCGCCTACGCAATTTTTGGCTAGATTCCCGTGTAGGCCGGCTTAATCGGCACTACGAGTGGTGGGGGTGTTTTTGTCATTTTATAATATTTTTATATATTGGAGTGTTTATTAAATTAGCAAACCTAAGGGGTTTTTTTATTATAAATTTTTAAATATTACCTCGTAATACTCCTCTACAACTACCCAATATTATTTCCAAAATCCTATCCAAAATAATAAAATAAACGCATCCATAACTAACAAGTATTAATTCATTAATTCTGGAAAAATTTAATTCAAATTCATATATATATATATATATATATTAGACATAATTTTATCACTTCAAGACTCTTATAATCCTTTGCAGGCTGGACCACATTTTCACACGTGTAAGCAAAGGGTATAGCAGTTTCTTTATGGATATATTCACGGGTATTTTCAATTAAAAGGAAATTTTTAGCATTTCATGTTCCCCTCTTAAACTACCTCTTGATAACCCCTACTACTTCACACATGCATGACTCAAACTTTAGCATTTCAACACAGCCAGAAAATTCCCAAGAATAGTCCAGTCGGGCCCAGCTTCTCTCTACCTTACCATTTTCGTTTCATTTAAGCGTCTACTCCATATAAAGAGAACATGCAGCCTGAAATCACTTTTTAGAACCAAGATTAGTGCAGTTTCATCCAACCAGTTCAGCCGAGATATATAAGGTAAATTAAAAACACGTCACACCCAATTTTATTTTATTTTTTTTCCTGCTTTTTCATCAATAGGAAGGTGCTGAAATGAGATCTGTACATGCAGCTAATATTAAGCTATTTATTTCATTTAAAAACGTACTTCCAACACCATCAAGTCTACTGTCAAGCCCCAAAACATCCAAGTATATGATCCAGCAACACAAACGCCATTTATTTACTTACACCAACACTGGTAACAACCCAGCCGAAGCATGAAGGGAAAAGATTTTTAAACAGTTTCACAAAATAACAGATTCTCAACATAACATTAACATGCAAACATGAATCTTATGTTTTTAGGAAAGATCCGGTGACATGCAACACAAGTAAACTTTATTAAAGTCAAATCTGAGACATTTTCACTCGTTCCATGTTCAGCCGAGGACATGCAAGCAAAGAAATTCGCACTTAAAAGCAAGCTGCAACAAACGGCATGATATGGCACGTTTACTTAACATGCAGACATAAATTTAAGTTTTTAAAGAAGAATTTTGGTTTGATCCACTCACCAATTGAGATTTCACCCATTTTGGTACTAAACATACAGATTATTCAATTTAAAAGAAAATTCTAAGGATTTCAACCAAAATTTAAAAGAAAATTCTAAGGATTTCAACCAAAATCTTAAAGAAATGACATGCAGCCCGTGATTCAAACATTTGGATGCAATGTATCTCCATGCATGTAAACTCATTCTTATTTTCAAAACAAAACTCAACAATTGACACCTAATTTCAACACCCATTTTCAAAACCCAATTAAATGTCCATCTCAATTAACACACACATGCAAGCTTGAATATTGAGAAAGAGGTTTTGGTTTTTGCCACTCACCAATTCAGCTCAGCCGAACTAAAATTGAAGCCTCAAGCACTCTTTTCTTCACACCTAACACCAAAGGAAAACCAAGAATCAACAAAACCGCACTTAAATTGAAGAAAAGATGAAGAACTTCACCAATTAAACCCCACGCATGTGTTACCGGAAACTAAATGGGAGTAATCTGTTTCAAAACTTATCCTCCATTTTTGCTTTACTTTCACTCTCCCTCTCGGCCAAACATATTCTTCCCTCTCTTCTCTTTTTACTTTTCCTTTTCTTCTTCTTCCTTCTTTCTGGGTCTTTCTCTCTTCTTCTTCATTTTGAGCACACAACTCAGTTTATATATAAAACAACTTCTTGAAATTATGAAACTGTTCCAAAATTATCTTATTCTCACATGACCCCACCACATCAGCTCTTTGTTGAAAAAATACAGTTAATATTTTATTCTTTTTTTTAGCTTTACACTTTTAAAGAAAGAATATTATAAATATTGCATATCAAGTATGCAGCCAAAAAAGGGTTCTTAGAAGTGTAGAAGTTAAGGAAAGAATTCTGATGGACTTTTGCCGGGAGAATATTTGGCTGCGTTTGGTTCAAAATTTGGGGGTTTTGGGAAAAGTTTTTGGAAAAAAGTTGAATTGGGCGGGTATTACGAGGTATAATTTATAAATTAATAAAATACCCTTTATGTTTGTTTTTTTACAAAATACCCCCTATAATAAAACATTAAAAGTTAACAAAAATACCCCTAACCCACCCTCAAACACCCTCCCCAAATGGCGACCACCACCGGAGGTGGCCGAGTCGCCGTATGGGCGCATGACCGGCTGGATATTGCCGGTCATGCGTCGCATGGTTTTTTCCACCAGATCCACGGCATGCCGTAAAGGCCGATCTACGCCGATCGCCGTATTTGCTCAACGACGGCCAACAAACGGTTGCCGTTGATGGTCAACGACGACCGCTTGTTGGCCGTCAGACGAGTGTTACGGCCAAAGATTCGCCAACGCCAGATCTTTGGCCTTAGATTCGCCTCCGCCATCCACCGTGATCCGGCCGAAAGGTAGACGCAGCATCCGCCGCCGTATTCAGCCAGTAGTGCGCCATTCTACCTAGTATTCGGCCATTTTCCTGGTAAGGTGGCCTAATCTGTAAATGTGGATTATTGGGGTGTTTTTGTAATTTAAAAAAAATATTTAGGGGTATTTAATTAAATTATCAAATTTAAGGGGTTTAAAAAAAGTTGAATAATATTGGGAATAGTATTCCCAAAAATCTGAATTTTTGGGTATTTTACTGTTTAACTTTTTTGGGAATACTAAGAGTAGTATTCCCAAATGTGAAACAAACGCAGCCTTTGTTTTCCAAGAAACTATTTTATTCTTTTTTCCTTTTACAATTCTAACTCTCTCTTTAATTGAGATTGATTTATAGAAGAAAGAACATAATTCTAACAGATATGGTGGAAGGTGATGTTGCATTAAATTTATGTAACACTAAATCATATTAAACGATAGTAAATTATATAGTGCATCACTTATCAAACTGATTAAAACATTCTAAACAAAGTTAAACTAAGTAGTTGAACATTTATTAGAGGAAAAATTATTGTTACTATTTTCGTTTCTGCTGGTATTTATTTAGGACAATAAAGTCAATTCACATGATTGTTGTTACGAAATTACGTAAACTCTTGCACAACAATTGTCGTACTTTTTTTTTTTTTTTCTTCTAAACAAAGTTTTGATATTTTGTATTTTAAATATTGAGATGGTTATCTAAAAGAAATTCTTTTTTTTTTTTTTCTTAATCTCAATAGCAATTAATAATTATTTGATCATTTACATTAGACCATTAAATAGTGAACAAGTTTATCGATTTCTCACTAGTAATATTTATTTATTACAGTAATAACTTCTTCTTTTTTAATTATTATTTTTCTTAACTTATTAGTATATACAAATGTTCTGTCCACCAAACTTTTTCCTGCTTTTAATAAATTATATCATGAATTATATACCAGGTTACCAACAGATAAAATATTGTTTTTAATTAAATGTACGAGGTTGATTTCATATTTATTAATTGTTAGTAGAATAGCATCTTAAAATATAATAAATTACACCATAGTTTATCTAATGATTAAATAATATTTTATTTTTTAGATATCTAGTGATCTGCTAATTTAATATATATGATATCTGTTGATGAGTGATTTTGACACCAATAACTTCACATGTGCAAAATGCTAAGAAGTTACACGTGAGTTGATTGTGAGGAGTGATTAAGATATTGTGATGATAGTTACATGCAAATACATAAATTAAAGTTGACAAAAAAAAGTTTTATAATGGTTCGGATGCTTATAAGTGACGTCTACATCCATTGTGATTGCATTTATGGTTTGTTTTCTAATTTGCTGGTAAAGATTTACAAGTAGAGTGATCTCAACCAGCTTACAATACTGATGTTTTCTAAGAGAATGACAAACTAGTCTCTTTTTAATATTGTCTTTGCTATTTTTTCTATGAAATCAATGTGTCTAACCTCATTTATAGAGGGGGTATTGCCTATTTACACTCTTTTCAGCTCAGGTAATGAATGTTTTTGCAAGTTGTTTGATTATGTGAAGAGTTCTCCTTCCTCATGATTTGTTGAGAGTCTCCATTCCTATCCTTAAATTAAATAGAGTTGAGACAGATTTGAATATTATTTCCTTGAGGGGGTTTGAGTTTTGACAACTAATATTCTTTTGTCCTTGAGTGCTTTGTTGAATCTTGGTTGGTAAAGAAGTCTGCTCAAATCTGAGTGATGGTGATGATGACAGTCTATGATTTTAGGCATAACAATATCATAAGCTTGGAAATTACTTGGTATCCATGAGCTTTTTTTGTTAATAGGGTTATTGTATTTTGGGTTTAATTAAAGAAGAGGTATTAACGTTAAATCTTGCTCACATAAAGGCATGAAGGCTTTTCTTTAATACTTTAGTTACTAAGTGAACACTAATATTAATTTACAGTAATTTAATCTGGACCACATCTCAGGTTGTTTTTAACCTTAATCTGGCCAGTGTTGCAAAAATCGCTATCATACGTTTTATGTCGTTAAAGAACTGAAAAAACACGTGTCTATAACTGTTAGAAGTTGAATTGTCTCATACATTCAAATTGGTAGATTGTTATAATGTATATATTGTTATAGTTTTATTACTGTTGAACAACATTGAGTCGAGATTCTGATTAAGGGTTGTTAGATAGAAGTCTCTTAACCCCAAGTTAATTACCACAGTAATACAAGTATATATTTTATTCTTTTTAGCTTTACACTTTTGAAGAAAGAATATTATAAATATTTCATATTAATTATGCAGCCAAAGAAGGATTCTTATTAGTGTAGAAGCTAAGAAAAGAATTCTGATGGACTTTTGCTGGGACAATATTTGTTTTCCAACAAATTATTTTTTATTCTTTTTTCCCTTTGCACTTCTAACTTTCTCTTTAATTGAGATTGATTTATATAGAAGAAAGAACATAATTCTAACAGATATGGTGGAAGGTGATGTTGCATTAAATTTATGTAACACTACGTCATATTAAACGATAGCAAATTATACAGTGTATCACTTATCAAACCGATTAAAACAGGCTAAATAAAGCTAAACTAAGTAGTTTAACATTTATTAGAGGAAAAAATATTGTTACAATTTTCTTTTCTAATAGTATTTATTCAGGACAATAAGTCAATTCACTGATTGTTGTTGTTACGAAATTACGCAAACTCTCGCACATACTATATTTTTTTTTATTTAAACAAAGTTTAGATATTCTTGTATTTCAAATATTGAGATGGTTATGTTGGGGAGAGAGTTGTAGATTAAACTCATTTTAGAGTGTGGTTACCCATTTTAAGAAAAGTGGAATAATTATCAAGTAGATTAAACATTTCCAATTTAAACATATCAAACAAAAGTGTGGAAAATAAAGAACACATCTATATACATGGTTCAGCTAAATCCACTTTTAGTTTACATCTATGAGACCTTGTTTAGATCGAAGCAATCCACTAAGTTAAAAACACATTACAAGATATAGTTCAAAGTTGATCTAAGTTATAGTAAAAAAGACTCCTTGTTCAACTTTACACTTAGCACCACATTCTGAATCCTTAACGTGTAGCAACTCCTTGGACCTTCTTCATGTCGGGAACACACCTGAGAACAACTTGTGAACCACCAAACTTCAAGCATCGATACCACGCACCAGCATCAGCATCAGCATCAGCAAATGAGCCACGTTCCAAGAGCTACCAATAACGTGTTTGATATGGTGAGGTTTTGGCACAAATATGGAAATGAATCTTGAATCTTAAGAGAAGAAAATACTGTAAGAAATTTAGAGTACAATGAAACAAAATGTCAAAAGATTAGATTCATACACTCAAGAAGAGGTTTTATATAATAAAGGATTTCTTGCTTAACAATATAGTGCCAAGTCAGCCAACAAGGAACTGACCAATGTTTGTCCAAATAAGGAAAGTTTTCCTTTTTTGCTTTGTGAGAAACAAACAAAGAAGAAGAAGAAAAAAAACAGAGTAAAAGATTCTGGAAACTGTTGTTGTTTTATTCAATTTACTTGAGCAAAAAAAGCAGTAGCACACTTATGACTTATATATACCCGAAGGTAGAGTAAAAACTCTTGTCAACTTAAATCTACACCATTTATTCAAAAACAAAGAAATTCATTCTTCACCATTCGATCATAACCAAGAACACACTCTCTTTGCTGCATGCAAATTGATTAACAATTGCATTAACTGCATGCAATTTGCTTAGCAACATACATTAACAGAATGCAAGTTGGTTAGCAAGTTGACTTAACTGACTGCACGTAACTCAGCAAGTTGTTCTTCAAGTTGCATTCCCTAATCATGCACTATACCGCTTGAGTTGAAGCTTGAAAACTTTTTTATGTCAACATCGTCCCTCAAGCTAAACTCAACAAAAAAAAAAAAAAAAGTTCATATCATCCCTCAAGCATAACCTTAGCTCAGTTTGGCTTTATTTTGTCAAACTCTTCCAATTCTGTCTGTTTTTCTCTCACAGTTGATTTTAACTCTAACACTGACTTTGAATTTGCAGCTTGTTCAGGATAGTTAGTTCACCCCTCAAGCTCAAATTTGGGAGAGACAGAGAGACAAAGTTGATCGCGAAGAGTAAGAAAATGAGAGCTAGAGAGAGGTTTGGTAAGAATATCAGCAACTTGGAAAATGGAAGAAACATATTGGACAACTAAGCATTTAGCTTTGACCATTTCCTGCACAAAGTGCACATCAATTTCGATGTGCTTGGTGCGAGCATGGAAAATGAGATTGGAGGCAAGAGCTCCAGCATTTGTGTTGTCACACCAAAGAACAGGGAGGCCGAGAATAAAGACATGAAGCTCCTGAAACAGGTTCTGAAGCCAAGCAATCTCAGTAGAAGCATGCGCTAAGGCACATTATTCGGCTTCAGTGGAGGATAAGGCACCATCTGCTATTTTTTAGAGCACCATTGAATCAGGTTGGAGCCAAGGAAGATACAATAGCCACTGGTAGATTTACGGTCATATTGGCTACTCGCCTAGTCAACATCAACATATCCTTCAAGCTACAGACTGGAGCCTTTATTGAACACTAGACCCCGGTGTGAAGTCACTTTAATATAGTGAAGAACATGTTTGCAGGTCTGCTAGTGATTAAGAGTTGGAGCCTTGAGGAATTAACTTAGTTTGTTTACCGTAAAGGAGAGATCAGGTCCGATCATGGTGAGGTACTGTAAGGCCCCAATAAGACTTCTGAGACAGAGGGTCGTTCAAACAGAGGACTATCATCAAAGCCAAATTTGGACCCAAGAACCATTGGAGTGGAGCAAGGATTGTAGTCACATGCCATATTTGAGAAGAATTTCCCTGCAGCATTTGCTTTGATTAAGAAGCAGTCCATGACTGGTATGAACTACTGAAATGCCAAGAAAATAGTTAATAGGGCCAAGTATTTTTGAGGCTAAATGTGCTATCCAAGTTGGCAATTACTTGTTGAATTACTGAAGTGTCATTTCCCATGAGTAAGATATCATCGACGTAAACAAGAATGTACACAACTTTGCTGCCATTATGGTAATAGAAGAGGTTGGAATCAGAGGTAGAGTTCATGAAATTCTATTGTAATAAAGCAACCTTTAGATTGTCATACTAGGCATGTGGTGCATGTTTTAAACCATACAGTGCCTTGTGTAATTTATAGACATGTTGAGGTTTGTAAGGATCAACAAAGCCTTCTGGTTAAGGCATGTAAATTGATTCAATAAGATAGCCATTGAGAAAGGCGTTATTAACATCAACTTATTGAACCTCTCAACCATGGCTGATCGCAAATGATAGAATGACTCGAATGGTGGAAACTTTGATTACTGGAGAAAAAGTTTTGAAATAATCCACTACAAGGGTTTGATGAAATCCTTTGGCAACAAGTCTTGCCTTGTAACGTTGAACATTACCATCAGAGTTTAGTTTCACCTTAAAGACCCACTTATTGCCAGCAAGGGTCATATCCTCAGTATATGAAACTACAGACCAAGTTTGATTATGTTGGAGAGCTTCATGATGGGTAGTTATAGCTTGCACCCAAAGAGGATTAGTTAAAACTGATGTTGTACTAGTACGTTTTGTATGGGATTCAGGAGTGAGGGTACTAACAAGGGCTACTACTTTTCTTTGGGTAATCATAGGGTGTGTGTTCTAGACAGTTGTGGTGGTAGGTTGATCTTGGGAAGAAGGTACTTGAGTGGTGTAAGAACTGAGATCAACTTCAAGTGTTAAAGGTGGAGCCGAGGACTGGGAAGTGGACCTGGCAGATAGATTTTGTGTTGAAGGTGCAGTGGAAGAAACATTCTAATTATGAATGGTGACAGGAAGCTTCTAAGATTGAGATGAAGACGACAAGGAGGATGCCTCGGTTGCTAAAGTATGAAGGATAGAAAAATCTTTAGCAAAAGGAAAGATTTTTTCATTGAATTGAACACTTTGCACAGTGTAAACTCTTCCATGAGTGTTGAGACATAAGTAGCCCTTCTGATTAGAGTTGTACCCAAGGAGAACACATTGCTCAGAATGAAAGGCAAATTTGTGTTTTTGATATGGTCTAATAAAGGGAAAGCATTGATGATCGAAGATGCGGAAAGCCTTGTAGTCTGGTAATTTGTGAAACAAAAGGTAGAAGGGAGTTTGATGTTGCAAAACTGAGAATGGTAATCTGTTAATCAGGTACACGACGGTGTGGAAAGCAAACCACCAAAATTGTAATGGCATAGAGGCTTATGCTAGTAATGTGAGTCCCATTTTAGTAACATGATGGTGTTTGAGTTCAATCCTACCATTCTGCTGATGCGTATGAGGACAGGGGTGCCGAAAATGGATACGTTACTGAGCAAAGAAAAACGCAAGAGGTCTGAACTCTCCTCCCCACTGACTGAACTATTTTCATTTTGTTGTCAAATCGTTGATCTACAAGTTTTATAAACTGTTTAACAAGTAAGATTACTTCTGATTTCAGTTTGAGGGATAAATCCAGGAGTATCTGGTATGATCATCAACTACAAGTAAGTAATATCTTAATCTAGTAGCTGAAATTATAGGGGTAGGTCCCCAAACATTCGCATATACCAACTCAAAAGGTTTAGTTGCCTGAGAATGTGATGAAGGAAAAGAGTTTTGGTGAAGCTTGCCATATTGACTGAACTTTATTAATGTTGTCTTTTACATTCAATGTTTGTACTAGAGAGTTAAGGACAGAAACATGAGGATGGCCTAATCTCCTATGCCATAAATCTCCTTCACTAATAGATGCTGGAGCTTGGCTTTTATTTTGTTCTATGGTGGGTACATGACTGGAGTCTTGTTATCCAGTGGAATTATGTAAGTAGAAAAGTCCAAAAAATGAGGTTTTTGCTTGTGGTTATTGTAAAAGAGAAGACTACAATGAGGTAGATCTTTGTTGTCAGCAAGCCCTATTTCCACTTGGGATGTCAAGTTGATACAACCCATTGTGTAAGGATCCTTTAAGAAGCACAACCTAAGAAGTCTTGTCCTTTATAACATAATCATCACCAGAGAACTCAACTAGCACATTATTATCTCTTGTAATTTTTGAAATACTCAGTAGGTTCTTAGTCACATGTGGAACACATAGTATGTTTTTAAGTTGAATAGATTTGTGCATACAAGAGGAAGGTAAGATAGTCAAACCTATATGAGAGATGTCAAGACACTTCCCATTCCCAACTTGTAGAGATTCAGTTCCACTGTACTGATTTTTGACTAAGAGATTTTGAAGATTAGCTATTATATATGAGTGGCACCTGAGTCAATAAACCAATTCAGATCTGACACTGTAGAGGAGCATCTATCTGATTTGGCTAAGTTGTTGCAGTCTGCTTTTTCAACTCATTTTCTCCTGAGTGTCCATAGTGTTGTTGTGACAAATTTGGTCCAGAAAAAGAAGAGTTTACTGGAGTGTTGTTCTGAAAGAGTTATGGATGATGTGTCACTAGTGAAGAAGTCTAGTAGGACTGACTTGGACAGTAATTCAAGTAACTAGGATGAATGTTTGCAAAGAACACTTGTTCAGGAATTGTGGGTTGAGTATGCTACTGTGAGATATTATACTCTGTTCCAAATTGTGGTCGATGATTTTGATTTCTTTGAAAGGAAGTATCAAGCGATGATAGCATTATAAAGCCATGTGTTCATTCTTTCCACACAATTGACAAAATAGTCTAGGTTTGTAAAAGTTTCAGCCTCTTCCTCTACCTCTGCCAAAATTTGGATTATAGTAGATAGGTAGGGGTGTTCAGGTTCATGTTGACTTTGGAAGTGAGGATGTATAGATTGATTTGTTTGTTGTCCTAAGGTGTTTAACATTAACGTGGTCAGTTGAGAGTTGGAAGGCTATTTGTTTGCCAAGAAAGTAATGCTTCATGAAAACCTATATAGGCAAAGTGTTGTTTCTCCGCCTCATTTCGTGTTTATGTAACAGAATTGTGCTTCCCTGTAATGATACTTCTACTCCTAGCGCTTAAAGTGGGCTACCATTGCATCATATTCAGGCCCAAGTCCATCAAGAACGTATAAAAGCAACTCTTCATCAAGCATAACCACACCATTGGTGGTCAAAGAATCAAGAATCTCTTTCATTCTAAGCACATAATCATTTACGTTAGAGCTATCTTTCCTAGTCGTTGTAATTGATTCCTTAGGTGTAAGATCCTAGCCTTAGAATCGTTAGAAAATGCATCTCTATTACGTGCCATATATCAAATGTTGTATAACAATTAGCAATGTGCTCCCGAACATAGTGTCCGAAATGGTGGATATCAACCAAAATAAATAACAACCGATCAATCTTTTTCCATACTAAGTGTTCTTGATTAATAGTTTGTTTTGATTCATCGGGCCAAAAATAATAAAGGTAGGATGGCAAGGCTTATCACTTGTAACAAAGCCTTCTAGCTCATAAGCTTTTAGTGCAGAAGAACGAGGTGAGAGGTGTTTTAGGATCGCCATTGACGTATATCAATAGCTCGATACCATGAGAAACAAACAAAGGAGAAGAAAAAAAATAAAGAACGAGTAAAAGATTCTAGAAACCGTTGTTGTTTTATTCCATTTACTTGAGTAAAAAAAGCAAGAGCACACTTATGACTTATATATGCCCAAAGGTAGAGTACAAACTTTTGTCAACTTAAATCTACATCGCTTATTCAAACAAAGAAATTCATTCTTCACCATTCGATCATAACCGAAGAACACACTCTCTTTGTTGCATGCAAGTTGATCAACAACTTGCATTAATTGCATGCAAGTTGTTCAACAACTTGCATTAACAAAATGCAAGTTGGTTAGCAAGTCGACTTAATCGATCGCAAGTAGCTCGGCAAGTTGTTCTTTAAGTTGCATTCCCAAAATCATGCACTCCATACTCTACTTGCGTTGAAGCTTGAAAACTTTTTTTTGTCAACCTTTGGACCACAAAACAAATTGGGAAAAGAACTTTATTCCCTAAGACCACTTAAGGATGTTATGACACATGTAAAAAAGTCCTAAAAAGTGAGAGATAAAGATAAACAATATCTTTTTCACTTTATCGACATGCAAGTCATGCTAGGTTGCAAATATCTGAAGCGAGAGTAAAAGCATAAAATGTTGTGCACACACATTCTAAACGAAACAAGCCGATGGAGCCTCCACCGCCAAAGGACCGAGATGATGAGTTAATTCCTCCCTTCGACATTATCTCACTTTCGTGAACTTTCTTGTAAATTTTTTTGTCCTCCGTTTCCGCAAAATATGAGAGAGATCAAGGTTAAACATTTCACCGATTTGTATAGACACACTTTAATAGCTAGAAAAGGCAAATCAAAATCAAAAAAGAGCCACCAAGGAAAGTATACGTACTGGGAGAACTTTCACGCAATAGACATGTCCAAATTCATCCACCTGGAGTCAAAAAGACGCATAAATTTACTTTATGCAGTCAAGTTGCAAGAGTTAGGAGTGAAGTTTAGGCGCCTTGACACAAAAATCTCTCGGTTGAAATAGTCTTGAAAAGAGCCGAATCGCGAATCACATGCATTAAAATAATCAAGAAACAGAATGCTTGATCCAAAATGTGATTGCATTGGAGCATTGTGAATTTTTTATCCGCTCAAGAGGATGTGAATTTGCTTGTTCGATAAAAAATTATTAAAAATTCGCTTGGGGCCAATGCGTAATAGTGGACATGTTAACAAGCTTGGCCGACAAATCCCACAAAGTGATGATCATACGCCAAAGATTTTAGAGTCCTTGAGAGCGTGCTTGCACAATCCCCATAACAATTTCAAAGTACAGTGAGACTTGGTTGTGTGAAAAACTTACCACATGTCATCGGAGCATATTGTATTTACTAGGTTGAAGTTCTTGGACCCCTAGTAAGTTTCTTAGTTGTTGCTCTACTTTATAACACTTGTTATTTTAGGATGTAATTAATTTGGATTTATTGATATGGGTTTGCCATTTATTGTACTATCTTTCATAAAATATTCAACTAATTAACGTCCCTAAGCCACTACATTTAATCAATTAGAAATGCTAAAAATATGAACCATATAATATCCATCGTGCTTGTTAATTGTTTCCAACAAATTTAAGATAATATCAAACTTAATTTTCATTTTTTTTTTTTTTTGTACTTTGACAATTCATAATAGAGCTTCCAGGATCTTATCTATGAGATACCATTTTCTATTAATTGAACTTTAGGGTGAGAAACACTTAGAACGAAGTATAACTCGGAAAGGACATTGGTCAAGTACTAAATTTTATTGTCTGAATAATAGAGTTACCTCTTAATTAAATCTTTGGTTACATGACATATGAGTTTTTTTGTTAAAGCTAGTCGTAAGAACAACATTTAATTTCTTGGAAATATTTAAATATATAACAAGGTAAAGTAGCATATGATTTTTACGTATAATGCATCACTCACCTGGCCCTTCTTATTTGTGTTGGTTACGGTATTCTTTTATTAGTATAGCAGAATGATATAGGGTGCACTTTGTAAGGCTGTAAAAGTTGATACAGGGGGCATTTTGTAAGAATTAGAAGAAGACATCAAAACACTACCGTTTTGATGTTATGACTTGTTGTATAAAACAAGTCAGTTTACTTTGTATTTGTCAGTTAGAAAAACGAAAGAGTAAAGTAATCAGGTTTCCAGAATTTTTCTTCTCTCCTTATTTTTCTCTTTTCCTTCTTGATTCTTGGTTATTGATTCAAAATCGTTCATGGTATCGAGCCCTAGACCAACGCCAAAGGCAATCTCTTTTCCAACCCTCACAAAATTCAACCTTAAACTTCTTTGATTCAGATTCGCGCTACTAAAAATGGATACTGATCTCACCCATTTCACGAATTCGAACTTTCCTCCTACTTTGCCGACTATCTCGTAAAATTGGGAGAGAAAAATTACACTTTCGCGTTCTCAAATCTTGCCAAGTTAACATCTCATGGACTTGACGGCTTTGTAACTGGAGAAAGAAGTTGTCCGCCGGTGTTCTTAGTTGAGAAAGAAGATGATTCAGGGAAAACTTTAAAGAAGTCAAATCCAGATTATTTCACTTGGAAGAAAGTTGATCAATTCCTGGTAAGTTGGCTTCTATCTTCCATATCTGAATTCATGTTCCGTCATGTAGCTAAATGTAGCACCTCCAATGAAATATGGAATCAGTAGAATTACATTTTCAACCAAGATCAAAAAGCTAGAACATTGCACCTTAGAAACATGTTACAAAAATACTAAGAAAGACTCTTGTAGTATAAACGAGTATGTTTTAAAGATGAAGGAACTAGGAGATGAATTAATTTCGAGGTGGTGCATATAAGTGATGAAGAGTTATTACTCTATATACCCGGATGGTTTGGGGGAAATTTGAGTATGATGCAAAGAGTAGCAACTGGGTTTCAAATAGCAAAGAAATAACACTACAAGAAGCTCAATTTTTACTTCACAAGCATGAGATTCGTTTGGAGAGACAAACAGAATGCATTTGGAAGTTTTCATGAACAATTAGCCTCGGCCGTTGATAGCGCAAAACAGAGCTCTAATGACACTTCCAATATCCCACAAAGTAAAATGGTCATGCCCTGAAAATAATCTCACCACCGATCACCAAAAATTTTCAAATCTCTTGCCATGAACAATGTTGCTTTACGGACTCGCAGCTTCCTACCACTCCACAACACCAATTTTTCCATAATTCCCTTTTTGGAGCAAATAATGCAAATCGACAAGTTACAAACCCGAATACAATCGCCTCATCGACCTTTCTTCCAACCATAGATAACTCCAATCGGCCATCCCCTCTGCTATGTTTATGTACAATCCACAAGGAATGAGGGGTAGAGGCAGAGGAAGGGGACATTTTCGGCCACGTCCTCATATGTCGTCCGTGGCAAAAGGGGGCACTCACTCCAATGTTACCATAGATTTGATCATGGTTTTCAAGGTTTTACCAATACCGGACATATTGGAACTCCCTACCGGTTTTAGTAATACCGGAGTAGGTAATCCAAGAGGGATCACAAGGCCACTTTCCAAGTGCATCTACTCATGAAGCTCAAGCTCTAATGGCCGAGTTATGGCGGGACAACCAACACCAAATTCTCGCTTCACTGGAACCCAACTAGCAATTTCGGGTTTAGTTGGAACATCTCACCACCACATAAAAATTCATCTATGGGAGTTTCACAACAATTTCTCGTCCAACAAAGATCATTTCGTGGGAGAAGTGCCATCAATAATCAACTCACAAAATGTGCCTATTGCTTCTCCTCAAACCTTGCCGATCGACATGGTATGTCGATTCAGTGCCACCAATCATATGACTTCCGATGCTAACAATCGCTAATCAAGGATAGTTATCATGGTGGATCTCAAGTTCAAGTTGGAAATGGTCAAGATGTTTCGTACTCACACAGTGAGTCTCTTTTACCTTCTACTACTTGTCCTAGAGTGTTATATCTTAAGAAAATGTTGTGTGTACCTCATATTGCAAAAAATTTATTAAGTATATCTCAGATTACTAAAGATAATGGTGTCATTGTGGAATTTCATTGTGATCGTTGTCTCATAAAGGATAAGGTCACCAAGGTCGCTTTTTACTACAAGGCTCTCTAAAAGATGGACTATATCGCTTGCAAATAGGACTCCCTACCGTTGGTTCTGCTCATTTCCTCCTCCAAAGAAAGGTGTATCTCCATCTTCCTCGACTACAATAAAGCATCTCTGGTGCTCTTGTTTCATCGTAATATGCTATAGGAAATAATGCATCTCAGTCGCTTGCTTTCATCGAATGTGGTGTAGAAATAAGTCATTTGCTAGTATTGGAATTAGTGGAATCAGTTCTTCAGTTTGTAATAAGGAAGCTGGTAGTTTTAATAATAATTTTGGTGCTACTGTTTCATCAGAATGTGGTGTAGGAAATAAGTCATTTGCTAGTATTGGAATTAGTGGAATCAGTTCTTCAGTTTGTAATAAGGAAGCTGGTAGTTTTAATAATAATTTTGGAGCATTAGTTAGTCAAGCGATTGTATGCCAACGTAAAACTCGATGTAAAAGTTAGAATTACTAAGCTTTGGCATGCTAGATTGGGGCATCCACATGAGAAAAACTTGAAACGTGTAATGGATACTATGAATGTATGTGGTTCTTTTGGGAATAAAATACCATTTTGTGAAGCTTGTCAATTTGGTAAAATGCAACAAGCTACTTTTCCTTTATCACACTCTCACACTAAAGGTCCTTTAGAATTGGTTTATTCTGATCTATGGGGTCCTGCACCTGTTTGTAGTTCTGAAGGTTTCAAGTATTACATGTTATTTATCGATGATTTTAGTAGATACATGTGGATCTATCCCTTAAAACTAAAGTCTGAAGCTTTCACTATATTTACACATTTTCATAGACTTGTTGAAAGACAATTTGAGGTCAAGTTGAAGAGTTTACAAACAGATTGGGGTGGAGAATTTAGACCATTTACAGGTTATCTTCAAGCCCATGGGATTGTTTTTAGACATCCCTGTCCTTATTTGCACCAACAAAACGGAAGAGTAGAAAGGAAGCATCGAACCATTACTGAATTTGGGTTAACTCTGCTAGCTCACGCTACCATGCCTCTTTGCTTTTGGTGGCAAGCGTTTTCTACAGCAACATTCATTATTAATAGGCTGCCTTCCTCTGCTACTAACAACATCTCTCCGTTTCAGACATTGTTCAAGCAAGAGCCAAGTTACAGTGAGTTTAAAGTGTTTGGGTGCTGCTGTTATCCATACATTCGGCCTTATCAGAAAAATAAATTTTCCTATCACACTGAAAAGTGTGTATTTCTGGGATATAGTTCATCCCACAAAGGTTACAAATGCTTAGCTTCTTCCGGGAAACTCTATATTGTCAAACAAGCAAAATTTAATGAGGATGATTTTCCTTTCAAATATGGTTTTAAGTGTAATTTTTTTAAAGATACTGATCTTGCAGGACTCACATCAGCACAAAATTCAGAAGGAGTTCCTTCCACTTGGGATTTTTCTCACTGTTTTGGCTATACAACAGCAGACATTCGCTCTGTTCCAGTTGCTGATTCTGCTCATCATGATCCAGTAGAATGTCCAGTTTCTAACTCACTTCTGTCAGCCGAGAATGTAACCCAGCCTTCTGCAACAACTCCAATAATATCTCACACAGAAAATGGCAATGTATCTGGTGCTTCTACCAGTCCCTTCTTCTTCCTCAGCAAGTCTACATTCAGTCTCTCAGCCTGCTACGAATCTGTCCTCAGATCTGGCTCACTCTGGTCATTCTACTGGTATTCGTTAGAGGTAATTCTGCCCATCTCTAAACCATCATCAGCTACCAGCAATTGTCACCCAATGATTACACGTTCGAAGAGTCACTCTCATGCATATACAGGACAGGCTTTTATTTCTACTTGTAATATTTTACCTGAGCCAAAAACAGCTTCTGAAGCCTTGCAAGTCCCTGAGTGGAGAGCAACAATGACTGATGAGTTTCAGGCACTTTTGAGAAACAAGACTGGAATTGGTTCCTCGTACATCAGACATGAACGTAGTTGGGTGCAAATGGGTCTTTAAGACCAAACTCAAAGCTGATGCGACATTATTAAAGTATAAAGTAAGGCTGGTGGCTAAAGGTTTTCAGCAGACACCAGGCTTGGATTACTTTGACACTTTCTCTCCAGTCATGAAACCAGCCACTATCAGAATCATACTGTCCTTAGCTGTCCATAATCAGTGGGATATTCAACAAATCGACATTAATAATGCCTTCCTTAATGGAGAACTGACAGAGACTGTTTTCATGGTACAACCGGAAGGTTTTGCTGATTTAACCTATCCTAAACATGTGTGCAAGCTGCATAAAGCCCTATATGGACTGAAACAAGCTCCTGAGCTTGGTTTGACAAACGAAACGTGCATTAGTCTCTTGGGGATTCTCAAATTCGTGATTCGACACTAGTCTTTTCTTCTACAAGAAAGCTCATCAAGTGATATATCTATTAGTATACGTTGATGATATCCTCATCACTGGTACTGATCCTGATCTTATTTCTCAGATTATTCAAGATTTGAACAACCAGTTTGCCTTAAAACATCTTGGTGTGCTGCAATATTTTCTTGGTTTTGAGGTTAATCGCAATAAATCAGAATTACACCTTACGCAGTCTAAGTATGCTCAGGACTTGTTGATTAGAGCTGGTATGTTTGATTGCAAACCTTGCAACACTCCAATGGCAATAGGCGTGAAACTAGGGAAGGAAGATAGTGACTTTTATGATCAGCCTTCACTCTATCGCAGCATTGTAGGTGGATTACGCATCCTTACTCTTTCCGCACCTGATTTGGCTTTCTCTTAATCGCCCTGAGTCAATTTCTTCGCCTCCCACCATTGCACATTGGATCGCTTGTAAGAGAGTTCTTCGATACATCAAAGGAACTCTCTTATGGCCTGATTTTTGAAAAACTCGAATTCATTCTTGAAGGATATGTCGATGCACGGGCTAGTGGACGTAAGTGATAGACGATCAACCAAATGGATATAGTATCTTTCTCTGGGAACCTTGTCCAATGGGTTTCTAGAAAGCAAAAGGTTGTCTCTTTATCCTCAACAGAGGCTGAGTATAGAGCTCTCAATCAAGCATCCACTGAATTGGTTTGGATTCAACACTTGTTTCAAGAGCTTGGTATAACTATTAACAACACTCCTGTTTTGTGGTGTGACAATATGAGTGCTGGTGCTCTTTCTTCGAATCCAGTTTTTCATGCACGCACTAAGCACATTGAAATAGATGTGCATTATGTCCGGGAGCTTGCTGCAGAGAAAAAACTGTGTGTTCAATATGTTGGTACAGAATATCAAGTTCAGCGATATTCACCAAGGCACTTCCAAGTTCTAGGTTTCAAACTCTCCGAGCCAAGTTAAAGGTCACCGCTGTAGTTGATACTGAATTAAATAACAGTTTGCTTACTGAAGATAAAAATCCTGTAAAGTCTCATTGCTCTTGATAAGTTGAAGTTTAATATGTTTAAGAAGTTGGTTGTTTGTTGCTGAAGTCTTTGGAGTTGTCTGATGAAGTTTTTAGAGTTGTTTGATGAAGTCTTTGGAGTTGTTTGAAAGTTTCTGGAGTTGTTTGATAAGTTGTTTTTTTTTTTTTTTCTGTTTAAGAAGTTGTTTGTTTGTTGCTGAAGTCTCTGGAGTTGTTTGATGAAGTTTCTGGAGTTGTTTGATAAGTTGAAAAATCTGTTTAAGAAGTTGTTTGCTTGTTGCTGCTACTGGGAAGTCTGAATTGTAGCTGAAGGTTTTATTTGTTGGTTGTTTGCTTGTTGCTGCTGTTGAGAAGTCTGAATTGTAGCTGAAGGTTTTATTTGTTGCTAGAAAAGTTTTGGTTGTTGCTGAAGAATTGTGTATATTGCAGAAAAATTTGTTAGTTGTGTGTGTTGCAGAAGAAGTTGGTTGTTTTCTGATTAATTGCTGAAGAAATAAGGTTTAGTTTACA
The DNA here is from genome assembly GCA_026225825.1 of Pistacia integerrima. Classification (NCBI taxonomy): domain Eukaryota; kingdom Viridiplantae; phylum Streptophyta; class Magnoliopsida; order Sapindales; family Anacardiaceae; genus Pistacia; species Pistacia integerrima. Next base: position 35,149,405 of record CM047747.1, on the reverse strand, counting down.
GGGATATGTTGTTGTAATATAGGAGGTTCAGCTTACGGGAAAATATTGATGTATACTGACACTTTACTATGTTCAGTTTAAGGGGAAATATTAGTATAGCAGAATGATATAGGGTGCACTTTGTAAGGCTGTAAAAGTTGATACAGGGGGCATTTTGTAAGAATTAGAAGAAGACATCAAAACACTACCGTTTTGATGTTATGACTTGTTGTATAAAACAAGTCAGTTTACTTTGTATTTGTCAGTTAGAAAAACGAAAGAGTAAAGTAATCAGGTTTCCAGAATTTTTCTTCTCTCCTTATTTTTCTCTTTTCCTTCTTGATTCTTGGTTATTGATTCAAAATCGTTCATCTTTAAACCTACATTTAGAGCTTGACCTGTGTATCTACAAAGCGGAAAAAGAAACGGTCCTATGAATAATAAGTCTATATACATATAACTCACAAGTTTGCCCAAAAGAGGCACGATAGAGGATGAAGAAAATCTGTGTGGTTCGTGTCACATCGATCTATTCTTAGAAATTCGAAAGTATTTTTGTCGTATAAGTTGCTTTAGAATTTTTTTCTGCAAAAGTCGCTTAGCATAAAAATAGATTAGGGTATTGATCTTAGAGGCACGAATCATCGTAAAGTTTGTGCTTCGCCTGATGCTTTGTTATTGTGTGGTTGTCAAGCGGCATATCTATCTTGCTTAACTTACCTTTTTTTTTTTTTTTTTTTTTTTTTTGCTTTGACAATTCGTAAGGAACTATATAATATCTATGTTGCTTGTAAAATTTAGATGATGTACCTTGCAAGCAGTGATGTTGGCTTTGGTGTCCTGCCAACAATCGTCATTCCTTTCAAGGTACTCATTAGACTCAAGATCTACCAAAACTAGGGGTGGGCGGGTCTGGGTATCCGCCCATATCCCATGGCACCGTAATCGGACTGCTCTAGGATTTGGAATCGGAACTGGATTTGGGATTTATTCATAAAAATGACAAATACAACCCCAAAAGTTTACAAAAATGATGATTGATAAATTACAAACCTTGATATTGAACATTATTGATGACCAGTGTTGGCAAGATGGCGACATCGCCAGGAGATCCTCGACCAACCTCAATTTCAAAAATAAAACAGAAGAAACAATAAGTTAATTTGATGCTGCCAGGAGTTCTCTAAATTGAGCCACATAAAACATTTTGTTTTTCTGAGAAGTTGAATTACCTGGAGTTCCAGCTGAGTTTCAGCACTATAATTTTCCACACCAGCTTCAGGATCCCCCATACATTTCTTGATCTTCTCAATGGGCAGACCTGAGTCAATAAGATTAAAATCATTAGAATTAAAACAGTGAGTTCCAATTTAGCACAACTAATCAATCATTCGTGACTCACCAAGAGATTCCATGACATTCTCGGCGCACTCTTTGCTATACTTCTTCTTCTTCAGGGAGCGTTTGATATGAAAATCAGTCACATAATCTCACCAAACACAGGACTGGTTGGTTTCGTTGGCGACTCTGTGCTCGCAAAGCTGCCTCTACTTCTCGAAAACCACATCGTTCCCTTGATACCCTTCTACAAAATCCTGTTCCGTGGTTTATGCACTGAGACTTGCATTGACTGCTGAGAATAAAAGCCTGAGGACAATATCAGGTAATGTAGTATGGTAAAAACAAAGTGTAGCCTCCCTTCTCCAGGATTTGAGCATGGCCCTTGAAACTTTTCACAAAGTTCATCTGCTCATCGCAGCAAGTTCCACACTCGTCGTTGCTGTTTGTCCATAATTCATACTCAACTCTCTGGTCAGGATGGGGCACTCACTCTCTCCAGTCCAATTTTATCACAACATCTTCTTTTCCTTTTTTCAAGGCCTGCTTCGAGCTCTCGCCAAAGGAGCACTCTATCAGCGCCGAGGGGATTCCAATTTTCTCTACATATCCATCTGCATCAGTGCTCTCCTAAGAACAATCCATGGTGATCAGAGGTTCATCTATGTTATCCGCAACTAAAACCGCCGCTGCTCCGGCCTGTTGACCGTTCCATACCTTCAAGGCCAAGTAGCACTCTAAGAGTGCAAGAAAGGGGAAAAAGAAAACCAATCAACACTAGATTAAACAATAAAAATTTTCATGCCTCATTTGCTCTAGCTCAAATCACTCAATATACTTGAAATTGAAACATCGTTAATCACTCATGAGATAATTTGATTTTAAGTCTTTCTCAATTGAAGACTAAAAGGGTTTCTACAATGAGAAAAAAGTGACAATTTTGTCGCCTACAAAATGCTATAAAACAACTGCAAAAGTAGAAACAGGGGAAAACAGAGCACCTTTTTCAAAACAAGACTCAAAAAAGAGTCTTACTAAATTCATATAAAAATCTAATCTCAAAAGCAAATAAAACATAAAGATAAACATAACAATAAAATGGAAATCTTAATTCAAAAACTAATCAATCAAATCCCCAACAATCAATCAAGTCAAGTCAACAAACTTTAAACTTTAAACTTTAAAAGCTCGTATACAAAATCATTTAATTTTTTATATATTATTTTCTAAAGGGATGGTATTCTTTAACGTTAAAATTTGATTTAAATTTTTTGCACAAATTTTCAATTATGAATTCAATACTATCTAATAATGTAGGAGTTACTGATGTGACAAACAAACACCTACCTCTATATTCTCTCTCATATTCATTGGATTGCAAAACAATCACGGATAATAAGTTATCTTTCAATTTAAGTTTATTAAAAGATTATGTCCTTTTTCTAAATTATAATTTTAGCTAATAAAATGACATAGGCCCTACGATTTTCCAGAAGATGAACTCCCTGATGGGCCGAAATGGGCTTAATAAATGGATTTGAAGCACATTGCTAGGTTTGTTTTTGGTACATTATGTGCAAAAATTCTTTTTTTTTTTTTTTCAAAAAAATAAAAAAAACCTTAAAATGTCAAGGAAGGATGGATTTTTAACAATTGTTGGGATTAAAAATATAATCAGAAAAAATTTATAAAATAATTTTATGAAATTTTGAAAAATTTTAAGTCCATAAAAGAAACAAAGTCAAGTCAAATTTTACGGGAATAATCGCCAGGAAATCTTAAAGAATCTGCAAGTTCTAGTTAGAGGTGGAAATTATGGGCCGGGTTAGGCGGGCTAACCCTAACCCGGCTCGTAAAAAAGAGGGCTCAAACCGGCCCGCCATGAGCCCAACCCGCCAGCCACCCCCGGGCGGGCCGGGTTACACAATGGTAACCTCCTGCCCGCCCGCGGTTGCTAATTTGGCCTCTTTGGAAGAGGCCCGCAACCCGACGGTTGTTGGCCGGGTTGGTCGTTGTTAACGGCCAACCCGCCGTTGGTCTAAAAAAAAAAAAAATTTGTCAATATTTTTTATTTTTTTCAATTACACTTTTACCCTTGAAATCTAGCCGTTTTATAGCCGTTGGAGGGGTCTTTTTCGTCATTTTTTTCCCTATTTTTTTCTATAAATTGGACCTAAACTCTCATATTTTTCTCACAACTCAAATTCTCTCATTTTCTCATATTCTCTATTCTCTCAACTCTCAAGTCTCAATTATTCATTTATTCTCTTAATATTTTTGTTATCAATTTGCTCTTATTTTAATTTTTATTAGGTTTTGCAATTTTCAATTCATATTTCCAATTTCCATATTCCAAATCTCTTTCTTTAATTTTTATTTCTTCTACATCATTTTTTTTTTCAACTACAAGTCTACAATGGATAGATATTTCTCTCCCATCAATTTCAATGAGGAAGAAAACTATTATCCTAGTCCTAGTCCCGCCGATTTTACTATAAATGCAGGAGATTCAAATAGTCTCGCCGTCCCCAATCCCGGCCTCGTAATCCGATACACCTCAAAATATGTCGCGATTCCAACAACGCCCTAGTGGTTCTAGAAGTTGTCCTCGAATCGCCGTCCCCGTCCCAACTTCATCTCAAGCCGAGGCGGGATCATCAACTCCGCCGAAAGCGAAAAACAGACACACATCGACGCTTGGGCGCATTTCGACAAGTTTTACGAGACGAAAATGGCGTTCAAGTCAAGAAAGCAAGATGCAAATATTGTGCAAATGTTTATAAAGCGATTCGTAATGGTACTAGTACTTTAAAAAGGCATGCTAATAAACATATTAATCAACATGGAAATAGAGAAAGCAATCAAACTCAAATAACTAATATGGGTACTACTTGGCGTTATAATTCTGATGTATATAGGGAACAGTTAGCTTTATATATTGCTGCATCTGATCAACCTATTAATATGGCATAAGATAAATATTTTGAAAGATTTGTTCAAAATTCATTTTTTCCAGGATTTAAAAGTTATTCTAAAACTGCAACTAGAAATGATTTAATAAAATTGTTTAAAAAAATGAAATTAGAATTAAAAAATAAATTTCATACTTGTCATATTAGTGTGGCTTTAATCACCGATATTTGGAGTGGTAGAGCTAAACAAGATTATATTTGTGTGACTAGTCATTATTTTGATAATGAATTTAAATTAAATAAATCTTTATTAGGATTTAGATTAATGGATGTGGATCATAGTGGTTTAGAAATCTATAATAAAATTATTGAAGTTTTAGAAGATTATGATATTATTGATAAAGTGATAAGTTTAACTTTAGATAATGCAACTTCTAATAGTAAAGCTTATAGAATTTTTTTCAAAATAATTATCTTTTATATAATAATTTGAAGTTTTTTTCACCAACGTTGTACATGTCATGTTATTAATTTAATTGTGAAAAGTAGTATGAAAACAATTAAAAAAAATATTGATAGAATTAGGGAATCTTTAGCTTGGATTACTAGTAGTAATAAAAGAAATGCTGAATTTCAAGAAGCTTGTATAAAATCAAATATGTCTCCTAGAACTTTTGCATTAGATATGCCTCGTTAGATGGAATAGTACTTATTTAATGCTTGATTCATGTTTACCTTATGCTAATATAATTAGTTATTTTGTAGCAAATAATAGAGGTCCTCATCATTTGGTAGAAAATGATTGGAAGATAGCTAAAGTATTTCATTCTTTTCTCAAATGTTTTTACCAAGCCACTTTACAACTTTCTGGTGTGTATTACCCTACTAGTCCATTGGTAATACATGCAATTATAAAAATTTCCGAGTTATTTACAAAAAAACAAAGATGATGAAATTTTACATGCACCAATAAAGGCAATGGAAAAAAAATTTTGAAATATTGGAGACCCGTCCTTTTCTTTATTGTTTAGGTGCTATATTTGATCCTAGAATTAAATTAGCACGTTTAGAAAATGGTCTTGACAATTTAAGTGAAAATTTACAAAACGAATCATATATCAATCAAATAGGAGAGGTAAAAAATAGTCTTTTCGAAGTATATTTCCAATATGAAAACAGTATGGGAACCCGCAATGCAAAGAGGCGAAATATCCAGAGAAGTCAGCAGAAGAAACAAATGAAGACTTATTCTCTTGGAATGCACGAATAGGCCGAAGAGGACCCGAGTCCGGAACACGCCTCCTCTTCACGCACCACCACCAACAACAACAACAACTAATATGTCATCCCTCCATGGAGTCGCAGAGTAATGAACTTCAACAATATTTGGCAACCCCCGAAATGTTTTCAACAGTCACTTTGATCTCTTAGAGTATTGGAGAGCCGTAAAATGTATTTTTCCGTATTATCAAGACTTGCCTTGGATGTTTTCGCTGTTCCTGTCTCAACCGTCTCATCCGAACAAACATTTAGTGCAAGTGGAAAGATTTTAAATGAAAGGAGGACTAAACTTGCTCCAAAAATGATTGAAGTCCTCACATGTCTTCGAGATTGGGAACGATCGCGCCATCAAGATCAATACGAGGTTATCGACAATGCTTTAGTAGAATCATTTCAATTTTGTAATATAGATGATACAGATGAGGGAGGTCCTAGTGAACCACCCCCAATTTAGTTATTTTGTAAAATGTAATTTGTAAATTAATTGTCAATTATTGCACTCTTTTTTCTTTACCAAGTTTTTCTCCCATTGGGTTTTTCTTGGTGAGGTTTTTAACGAGGCAATAATTGTTGTAATTTCTTATTTTATTTTTTTGATAAATGAATAAGTCTAATTTTTTCTTATATTACAATTTTATTGTATTAAAATTGAATTAATATTTGAAATGTTAACAAAAAAAAAAATTGAATTGAATTGAATTATTGATATTTGAAAAGTTAACTAAAAACAATTATATTTATAATTATTTATTTGAAAAGATAAATTAAAAAAACAAAAACAAAAAAAACACAAAAAAAATCGGCAACCTGGCCCGACCGTGCCTAACCCGGACGGGTTAGGGATGAGGCAGGGCAGGGCCGGGCCAAGAACTTTCTTTCTTAATTGGCGGGCCTAACCCGGCCCACCTTTGTTGGCGGGCGGGTTGAGCCCAGCCCGCCAAAACATGTAACCCGCCGCAGGCCGGGTCGGGCCGAGCCGAACGGGTTACTTTTCCACCTTTAGTTCTAGTATACTTTCGGGAAATTAATTTATTGATTATTTGGTAAATCTCTGCATATATATAATTACCTGGGCCCTCATGATTCTCCAGACCAGAGTTATGGCCTTGTTTATCAGTAGGTTTATTTTGGCACATTATGTGAAAGATTTTGAAAAAAAGAACCTTAAAAAATTGAGGATTTTGAAAATTGTAGGGGATTACACTATAATATGTAAAATTTATAGGATGTTTTATGAAATTTTTGAAAAAAAAATTTCCATAAAGAAGCAAAGTTAAATCAAATTTAATCATTTATATTGTATAAACTGAACATTTGTTTAGCTAATCTTCCTAATCTTATTCCTTTAAATTCATAGATTGAGAACTTTCTTGTTGCCAAAAAAAAAACCATCATACAATCCATCAATAACCATCCAGGTAATAAATTAACGTTGACATGAGATGTTTTTATTGAATGGTTATTTGCACGTCTTCTATACAAAAAGAATATATGAATACCTCTTCAAACTCATTAATATATCTTCTCTTGTATTTTTGAAATTATACAATTTTTATAAAATAATCACTTTTAGTAATGTGGCGAAACTAAACATAAAGAAAACATCATAATGATTATAGTTTGCAGTTTTGCAACTATACAGTTTTTAGATTTTAGTATAGAATTGTTAGGTTTTGCACTGTAAATTATATTATCCCTTTAGCTAGTGCATCTCAAAATGGTGTCAGAATTATTATTCCGTGACTCAAAGCCTTTACTCCACTTCTATGAGTGGGCATTTCCACCAGGTTAATGGACACAGCACGCAATCTCTTTCCCACCGTTCTTATCTTCTCTCTTTTATAGACATATGAATTTGGACTTTCTCCTGTCTATACTATATATGTTCTCAAATATATATGAAAATTCTCGAATACTAATATCATGATTCTTCTCATTAATTACCGTTCAATTAATTGGTGAAATATATAATTTCAAAACTTTTCACTTCATAGCATCGCGAATTTGTCTTTAACAGTTAGTCAGAACTCAGAAGTAGCTATTATTGGTATAGTCCGAACTTTTGTGAGTTTATTTTGGGTGCAATAGTGTTTTTTGTAAACAAAAACAGTCAGAATTTAGAAGGCATAAATGGGTGTCAGCGTTGGTTTCAGCTCAACTCATCTTCCCATTTTGCCAGTTTTTCTGTTGTATTTCGCAGCACTTTTCTGTCTAGATATCATTAAGCTATGTTTCAGTGATGCAAATATCAGTATCTTATGCCTAGACTCCGAGAGAGAGGGGCTTCTCTCCTTCAAAACAACCCTCACTGATCCTTCTGGCAGGCTTTCTTCTTGGACAGGTGAAGAATGCTGCAAATGGAGTGGCATCGAATGCAGCAACCGAACTGGTCGTGTCACCAATCTCAACCTCAGGAATCCGTATCAGTTCATTAATGGTGGAGTAGGTGATCCAACGGTTTATAAGAGGTCTTGTTTGGGTGGAAAAATCAATCCTGCTTTGTTGCAACTGGAACATTTAAAGTGCTTGGACTTGAGCATGAATGACTTTGAAGGAACCCAAATTCCTGAGTTCTTTGGTCAGTTTAAGAACTTGATCTATTTCAATCTGTCATTTTCATCATTTGGTAGAAAGATTCCTCCTCAGCTTGGAAATTTGTCAAGTTTGAAGTACCTTGATCTCTATGCAGATTCATACAGCAGTACTCGTCCACCGGAGTCGCACGCTGAGAATCTAAACTGGATTTCAGGTCTCACTTCCTTGAAGTACCTTAACTTAGGATTTGTGAAACTGGATAGTGCTGGAACTGATTGGCTGCAAGCATTAAATAAACTGTCTGCCCTGGTGGAGCTACGTCTGCATTGGTGTAAACTTCAGGTTCCACTTTCATTGCCATTCATTAACTTCACTTCACTTTCAGTTCTTGATTTGTCAGAAAATTCTTTTAATTCTGAAATCCCTGAATGGTTATTCAACCTTACAAGCCTTTCCAAGCTCTATCTTAGATGGAATTTCTTTAATGGTCCCATTCCTGGTGAGTTTGCAAACCTGAAACTTCTTGAAGTCCTTGATTTGTCTGACAATTTGGACCTTGGAGGCGAAATTCCAAGTTTCTTTGGAAATCTTTCCAGGCTGAAGAGTTTAGATCTTTCCGCAAACAATTTGAACAGCGAGATTCAGGAGTTTTTGGGTGGTTTCTCAAACAGGCCAAACAACTTAGTATTTCTTGATCTAAGTTCTAATTCACTGGAAGGAGAATTGCCCGAATCATTAGGAAATCTTAAGAATCTGAAATTTCTAGTCCTTTTTGGCAACTCTTTCTGGGGTTCAATTCCATCATCTATAGGAAGCTTGTCATCATTGAAAACATTGGACCTCTCCTACAACAGGATGAATGGCACGATTCCTCAAAGTTTCGGCCAACTCTCTGAGCTCGTTCATGCCGACCTGATGGAGAATTCCTGGACAGGAATCTTAAGCGAAGCACATATGATGAAGCTTGGAAGATTAGAATATGTCAGAATCACAACAGAACCAACCAGGTACTTGGTTTTCAATGTTTCCTACAAGTGGGTTCCTCCTTTCAGGCTCAAATTTATTCACTTTGACAACTGCCTGGTGGGTCCTTTCTTTCCTGTATGGCTTCAAGTTCAAAGTGAACTTGCCTCTGTTAGCCTTAGAAATGCTGGAATCTCGGACACTATTCCAGGGGACTGGTTTTCAAAACTATCTTCTCAAATCACCTATTTGATTTTATCAAATAACCAGATCCAGGGAAAGCTGCCACACCATTTGGAATTTCCAAATTTAAGGGCCCTTGATTTGGGTTCTAATCATTTTGAGGGCCCTTTCCCGGTTTGGTCCACAAATGCATCTGAGATCTCTCTTCAGGACAACTTATTTTCAGGATCTTTGCCTGAAAATATTGGCAGCCTAGTGCCAAGGCTGCAAAGACTGTATCTTTCCTGGAATCGTCTTGACGGAAAAGTCCCCTCATCAATGTGTGAACTAGAGGATCTGCAAGTTCTCTCCCTTCGGAGCAATAAGTTGTATGGTGAACTCCCCAACTGTTGGCACAAATCTCGAATGTTATGGGGGATTGATATGTCAAACAACACATTAACTGGCAGCATTCCAAGTTCATTTGGCTCCTTAGCTTCCCTTAGTGTGCTGATGTTGAACAATAATAATCTTGATGGGGAAATCCCTTCTTCCTTGCAAAATTGCACAGGACTGACAAGCATTGATCTGGGAGGAAACAGATTTTCTGGAAATCTACCCTTGTGGATAGAAAAGTTCTCCTCTTTCTTTATGCTTCGCCTTCGATCAAACTTGTTCAGTGGAAATATTCCTCAAGGTTTTTGCAATCTTCAGAATCTTCACATCCTGGACCTTTCTCACAACATGTTTTCAGGGGATATTCCCAGGTGTATTGGAAACCTATCTGGCTTGGTCTTTGGAAACAACACTGAAGTATTCGAACGGCTGATATATGTTGTGATGAAAGGAAGAGATCCAGAGTACAGTAGCATTATTGTGAGTGTCAACACCATCGACCTTTCCTGGAATAATATAACAGGAAGAATTCCAGAAGAGATTGCAAGGCTTTCAGCTCTGAGAATGTTGAACTTATCACATAACCATCTTTCAGGGCCAATTCCTGAAAGCTTGTCAACCCTGAAATCTCTAACCCAGATGAACTTATCTTACAACAACTTGGTTGGAAGAATCCCTTCACTGCCACAATTCAATGATCCATCCATTTTTGTGGGCAATCCCTTGTTATGTGGGAATCCTCTGCCTACCAAATGCCCTGGAGGAAGTTGGTTCTAAAATTCTGGAGTTGTAATGTAGTCATGAAGGCATGTCTTTGTTGTTGATATGCCTAAAAGTGCTACTCCAAAAACGTGAAGAAGAAGACCGATTGCTGCAGCGATAGGATTTTGCCGCGGCGAAATAAATGGTAGCCGTGGCGAGCGTCATGTGATATATGTTGTGTTTCGACCAGTTTTGGGCAATCTGCGCTGGGGAAGTTAGTGATCAGATTTTTCAGATAAGTAGTTGTTTTTCAGTTGAGTTATAACTGTTAAACTAAAATAAACCGATGTTTAGTTTTACAGTTTTATCTTAATAAGTTATTCAAGTTATGTAAGTTATGAAGCATCTTGTTGGTTCTTGAAAGAGAAGTCCAAATGATAAAAGGATGAATATTTTGCAATGAAAAGAGACGGCAAAAAGGCACTTTTCAGTCTATGTTTTTCATTCATAAAACAGAGTCATTTATACAGACTTTTAACACTGTATTACCTACTGCAATATAATAAACTTATTACAAATCAACTTTAGCAGAAAACAAGCACCTAACCAAGTCTAAGTCTTAACTAAACAAGACACAAAATCTGCATTTAAATGGCTAAATATCTGCTCCACAACCACTGCAAACTTAACAAAATAAACATGAGCTGTAACTTTGGCTCCAAAACAAATCTGAATATTCACCCGAAAGGTTGTCCCATTTCCAGCAGATTATCACTTACATCATCACTCCTCCTTGATAAGCTTGCTGGAAACACCAAGTCTAAGTCTCAAACTCTCAAACTTGGTTTTAGGTAGTCCCTTGGTCATGATATCAGCAAGTTGATCTTCACCCCTGCAGTGGATTAGTTTTACTTCAGCATTGCTTTCGGCTTCCCTCACAGCATGAAACTTGATCTTGATGTGCTTTGTCCTGCCATGTAGGATTGGATTCTTAGCCATGGCCACTGCTGATTGGTTGTCACAGAAAATTACAGTAGGTTCTTCTTGAACCTGCCTCAAGTCCAGCATAATTTTCCTTAACCAAATAGCTTGGTTAACTGCGGCAGCAGCAGAAATATATTCTGCTCCTGCAGTGGACTGTGTTGTGGTGTCTTGCTTCTTGGAATGCCAGCATACGACCCCTGAGTTCAAGAAGAACACATAACCTAATGTACTCCTCATGTCATCAATGCAACCAGCCCAATCACTCTCAGAGTAGCCAACAAGCTACAATTTTTCAGCCTTCTTGAACCATATTCCAAGCTCAACACTTCCTTTAACATACCTCAGCACTCTCTTGGCTGCTTTAAGATGAATCTCACTAGGATTGGACATGAACCTAGAAAGAACACTAGCAGCAAACATTAAATCTGGTCTGGTGGCAGTCAAGTACAAAAGGAAGCCTATAATGCTTCTGTACATTGTTTCATCAACTTTCTCAGCCCCATCATCCTTACTCAATTTTAAATTCAAAGCCAATGGAGTGTCCACTGGTTTGCATTTGTCCATGTTGTACTTATACAGAATTTGAGTTGCATACCTCTTTTGATTGACAAATATCCCATGATGACTTTGGTGGATTTTCATCCCAAGAAAGTAGGACATCTCCCCTAGATCACTCATCTCAAATTCCTTATGCATGGCTGATTTGAAATCATTAAGGTGATTTAAGCTGCTTCCCATGATGAGTAGGTCATCAACATATAGAGAAATTATGGTACACTCATTTTCCAGCCTCCTAACATATAATGTGTGCTCATTAGCACTCCTTGCATAACCCAAACTCATCAAATACTCATTGATTCTTGTGCAGTAGCTCTTGGAGCCCTGCTTGTGCCATATAAGGCCTTTCTCAGCAAATACACCTTATGCTCATGCCCTTCCACTTCATATCCCTCCGGTTGCTCCACAAAAATTTCCTCATTGAGCCAACCATTTAGGAATGCTGACTTGACATCTAGTTGGTAGATTCTCCACTCAAATTGGGCAGCCAATGCAAGAAGAATCCTTATAGTATCATGTCTAGCCACCTGCAAAGGTATCCGAAAAAATCCACCCCATATTGTTGAGCAAAACCCTTAACAACTAGTCTTGCTTTATGTTTATACACTGAACCATCAGGCCTTAGCTTCCTTTTAAAAATCCATTTTACTTGGATCACTCTCCTGGTTTTTGGTCTGTCAACTAACTCCCAAGTTCCATTCTTCTCAATCATGTTTATCTCCTCCTGCATTGCATTCCTCTAGACTTCGGATTTGGCAGCCTCCCTGAAGTTTGCAGGTTCAATCATGGCTGCATTACATCTCTCATAAACCTCAGTTAAGGACCTTGTTCCCCTGATTGGAAAATCATCATCCAAGTCTCCGCCTTCTTCGGAATGTCAAACTCGTCCACCTGGAGCATCTCGCACCGCTTCTATTCGTCCATTTCAGCCTTCATTTTTTCTCCCGGGCCTGTGTCCCTTTTTCATCTACCCTCACATCCCTTGTGATGTGTATCTTCTTGGCTGCAGGATCATATACTCTATAGGCTTTAGACTGCTCACTGTATCCTATAAACACTCATGTCAAAGCCTTCTCATCAAGCTTGCTTTTTTTGGTCGCTGGAATGAGAGCATAACACACACTCCCAAAGATCTTCAGATTTCTAACTGAGGGTTTCAATCCATACCAAGCTTTATAGGGTGTTTGATTTGTCAAGGCTTTAGTAAGGAGTCTATTAAGCAAATAGATGCTGTATTTACAGCTTCTGCCCAAAATGATTTAGGCATCTTCTCAAGAACCATGCACCTTGCCATCTCCATTACAAATTCCCTATTCTTCCTCTCACTAACTCCATTTTGTCAGAGTATAGGGGGCAACCGAATCGGTGAATAATTCCAGCCTCCCCGCAGATTTTTTTCAAATTGAGTATGTAGAGTATAGGGGCAACTGAATCCGGTGAATAATTCCAGGTCCTCCCCGCAGATTTTTTCAAATTCATTGGAAGTATATCACTCCCATTATCACTTCTAACATTCTTTATGCTTAAACCCTGATTGTTTTTTCAACTTGTATTTTAAACCTCTCAAACACCACCGCAACTTCACTCTTTAATTTCAAAAAGAACACCCAAAGACATCCGGGAATAATCATCAATGAAGAGGATAAAATACTTGCTTCCATTTAAGGATGGTATTTGCATAGGTCCACACACATCCGTATGGACAAGTTCAGCTTTTCATTAGCTCTTCAGGTCTTGTTTACAGGGAAGGGAAGTCTACTCATCTTGCCAAGTTGACAAGTAGAACAAATGGTTTTGCTTTCACCAATTTCGCGCATCACGAGACCAATTCTTTGGTTTGAGTTTCCCTAAGGCTATGGTAGTTTAAGTGGCCTAATCTCTTATGCCATAAGTCAGTCTCATCTAAACTCACAACATGTGTTTCTATGTCGTTTGTTCATTTCTAATGGGAAAACTTTTTTCCCATCATCCTAACCTTCATTAATTCATTCCCCTCTGTCCCAAGATTGTGCAAACGATCCCGAAGTGCAGGGCATATTTCCTCTCCATCATTTGACCAACACTCAAGAGATTATGACTCAAACTAGGCACATACAAGACATTGGAAATGAGTTTGATACCTGATTTTGTTTGTACAGCAACATCTCCTCTCCCTTTCACAGCTACAAATTCCCCATTACCAACCTTAACCTTGGAATGGTAAGACTTGTCCAAATTCACAAAGTCTTCCAAGTTTGCTGTCATGTGATTTGTGCAACCACTTTCTATCAGCCAATCATCATTTTGAGCTTGAACAACACTACATGAGGCCACAAACAACCGCCTCGGATCTCGAGTTTGGCTGCCGGGTCCTCCACAACTGAGCTTCCGGTGTTGGCGAGTTGGTTTGCTTTTGCATACCTTTTCAATGTGACCATATTGCTTGCATGATCTACACTGAACATTAGGCCTAAACTAGCACCTCTTTTCACTATGCCCCTTCTTCTTGTAGTGAGCACATGGTGGAAATTCTTTCCCTCCAGTCGGTTTATTCCACTGGTTTCCCATTCTCCCCTTTCCTTTCTTTTCTCCCGCAGGTCTCTTGCTTCCACCCTGGCCTGGTTTACCTTTGAATCCAGCCACCATTGCACCTTCAGTAGTGTCCTCTTGCCTCAACAATCTCCTTTGTTCTTGAGCTTGCAGGGCATACACCAAATCAGTGAGGGTGATTTGTGTCAAATCCTTAGAATCCTCAAGTGAGGATATCTTAGATTCAAACCTTTCGGGTAGGCTAACAAGAACCTTTTCAACTATCATTTTATCTGTCATCTCCTCTCCCATTAATCTGATTTTGTTTACCACATTCATCAACATATCCACATAATCTTTTACGGTTTGACACTCGCATTTTCAAAGATCTCAAACCGCCTCCTCAAGTTTAGCACCCTGCATGCTCTTTGTTGTATCACCGCCACCGAACTCTTCTTTGAGTTTATCCCATGCTTCCTTGGCTGACTCATATGCCATGATTCTAGTGAATACTTGCTCATCCACAATGCATGAATATGGGACAAGGCTCTAGGTGATTTGGTGGCTTCTTCATCATGTAATCTAATCTGTTCGGGGGTGGGGTGGGGTTTGGCCCCAATCGTGCGTGGTCAGTTTATCCTCTTCAACATACCGCCATAATCCTTGTCCTCTCAGAACGTTTTCATTTTGACAGCCCAAATGTGATATTGATCCCCATTGAAGGTTAGAGGAGATAGAGAGGTTGAGGGTTGTGCCATTGAATCGCCTTTGTGTGGTGCTTGGGAACCGATTTCGCATAACAGGGGTTGAGAAAATATAGAAGTAAAGATGATATTATCAGGCCCTTAAGATCAATGAAGCTCTGATACCATTTGTTGGTTCTTGAAAGAGAAGTCCAAATGATAAAAGGATGAATATTTTGCAATGAAAGGAGACGGCAAAAAGGCACTTTTCGGTCTATGTTTTTCATTCATAAAACATAGTCATTTATACAGACTTTTAACACTGTATTACCTACCGCAATATAATAAACTTATTACAAATCAACTTTAGCGTAAAAACAAGCACCTAACCAAGTCTAAGTCTCAACTAAACAAGACACAAAATCTGTATTTAAATGGCTAAATATCTGCTCCACAACCACTGCAAACTTAACAAAATAAACATGAGCTGTAACTTTGGCTCCAAAACAAATCTGAATATTCACCCGAAAGGTTGTCCCATTTCCAGCAGATTGTCACTTGCATCATCACATCTTACCCCTTTACCTGTCTATAAAAAAGGGGAATTAGAGTTGTATTTTATTAAGCAGATTTGTATTTCTGTTTCAGTTAGTTTGAATACAAGAGTGTTGGTTTCTCGCAAATTCTAATTTGTCGTGGTGTCGCTTATTTAAAAACCAACATCTTCTCTCTCTTTGATGACATAAAAGAAATGATTGTAGCTTAAGGTCTCTAATATCTAATAATAATATCTATCAAATCTATTCAAACTTCAGATTAAAAAAAAGTTAAAAATAAAAATAAAAGTGAAAACACACTGCCATATTCCATCTTTATATACACCATAAACTATACTTTAGAAAACATGAAGTAGATGATATTGTAAAATGATGAATTTAGTCCTTGAAAATTGATCGTATATCAAAAGATTTACTGCCTTACAGAGGATAGAAATTCATATTAAGAAAAAGGTACCGAATCGCATAACTAATAACTCCCGGTGAGTTCTATCAGACGTTGAAAGGGATGATGAAACATGCGGCGTAGAATGCAGTTTCGAGACCAGATAGGGAGGAAAATAGGAAAGAAGAGCAATGAGAGAACCACTAGAAACAATGCTCCCAGACTAGAACAAGAATGCCAAGCCAACTAAGTTTGCTCACCACAAGGTATATACCAAAGAATGAACGCTAAGTTCATCATAAGCGAGAAATCCCCATCAATGGCAACGCAAATCGGACGACCATTAGCACCTAGATCATAGGCATCACCCATCGTCCCCGAGAGAACAAGGATCGCGCTAAAATGGAGCAAGACATAGCTATCTTGTCAGAAAATAAATATTCCAAACACATTGCGCCCTAACAAGGTTGCCGTGCCTTCGCTCCTGGGTCGAATTTTTAAAGCCACCGGGCATTGTGAATCCAACGCATATGTTCTTGTGACCACGAAGGTTGAAACCACCAAAAGAGTGTTGACTTTGTCCTTGTAGTAGTCCATTTCAAGTGGCTTGAATCATTGACTTTTTATAAGCGTTCATAATCATTGCTCGCGCTCCGACGCTTCTAATGCCACCCATGTTAATTGCCCGCAAGATGGCAAGTTTGTATGGCAAGTTTCCAGGTTCAAAAGCTTATGGTTTGGTAATTGAAAATTAAAATCAATCAATCTCAATTGCATACCTTCCGAAAAGAGGCCACCCCTGTTTCTTTCCATGTCATTCTCAAGAACATCAATAGTCGTCTGTCTTGCATTGTTTACCAATGTCAGGTCCACTCTCTCATCGCATGTCAAAGCACTAACAATCTTGGGATGCCAGTTGATGGTGGCCAAATGCAAGGGCGTATTTCCATCCTTATCCCTCTGGTTTATAAGCATCTTCACTCAGAATTCGAGAACATACCCGACAACATTAAATGCTCCACTCCCACCCGAAAAAATGAAGCATATTTTTGTCATTACGTCGAGCCTCTTCCAAGGATCTGGGCAATAAGGAAGAAGCTTGTGAATAACAGAAACATGGCCTTCAATAGCCGCCATATGAATGGTGTTAGAGTTGTCGACTACTTATGCATTAATGGGTAACGGAGACGCACTCGGGGGTCCCATTGACCGGTCAGCGGGCGGGTGCCTCGCTCCCCGGTGAGCGGGCGAGGGTCGTGGGGGCAATGCCCCCGAGCCCGTAGGCGGTTTTGGGCTTTTCCATGTATAACCGCTATAGGATTTCTTTTAAGTTACTAATTCCTTTTTGGGTTGGGCTTAGGAATAGGAGTCCTTGTAAAACTAGGTTTAATCTCTTAAACCTAGTATATAAACGTACTTTTCTCTTATTATGTGTGAGAGAGCAATTCATTCATTGTAAACGAGAGAGGTGAGACATATTGTAATAATATTGATTCAGCTGGACGTAACCCACATTGGGTGAACCAGGGTAAATCATGCGTATTATTTTTTTTGTTTACTGTTTGGTTTGTTTTACTATTATATTTTGTTCCTGTTGTTGTCTCTATTTCGTTCAAATGGGAGAGGCGCCTCTGTTGTCCCTCTGAA